>JARHVA010003782.1:670000-1270000 GCA_037957365.1 Torreya grandis
GCTTCAGTCTTACTCTTATGAATAATACACTATAAGGAGGCCATCCGAGATCTCAATCCCTCTATCTATCCATGTAGGTGCACTATTTACACCTATAACTACATCAATTAGGTATAAATCTCTATCATTTATACCATTATGGCTAGAGGCACAACTGTCTCCTCATCCAAGGCTTTCCATGCCCACATATAACCTACACCCATATTTGTTGGTAGATGCATCTTATCTCTTTACATCTATAGCTATCTTGCTACCTCCCCAGCTAGTCTAAACTAACTCACCTAAGCTGGGGTAGATGGTATGTTGGGGTCCACTGATGTAGTAAGGTCATATGTCTATAGAATCTCATCTAGGATGTTATGAAGTGCTCCCCTCACTAAGGACCCCCATCTCTCCTCTACATCTTCATCTATGACAATAAAATCACACCAGATGGATATTAGATCATTGTTATATCTCAAAATATCTATCTTTACTTCCAAATAAAAACTTAAAGTAATAATTTAACCATCTTTTCTTACATGCTTGTGTCTTGGATACTATGGTCTTTCCATCCACATGGCCACCTAGCATAGTCTCCCTCTCCTTATCTATGTGGCTTCTTAGTACCTCCTTTATAGGTCACCTCTTTAACTCAAATCCCTCTGTCATAGCTTGCATCCATCTTATCTTATGACTAAACAATCTCTCTATCATCCATCCCTCCTCTGACTCCTCTACTGGCTCATCAAGGATGACATTAATCTCTACTATCTCCTCCTACCTCCATCACCATCATGTCTTCAGAGGTCATAGCTCCTCTTACTATAAAATTGGTATTGGTATATTTGGTATCTCTACCTCCACCTCCCTATCCTCCTACTCTACTCCCCATTATGCTTGATCAATCCATAGTCACCCATGATGTTGTCTAAGTGTCGATCTCACTATTTATGGTCTTAATTTTCTCTTCCCTTTATGGCTCCCTCACATGTTGAGCCCACTTCTTGAGCATCAATATCAGTGTCACTAGATGAGGTAGGCCCATCTATCCTAGTACTCATACCACTAGATGTGGATATCTCCACCATGTGTAGTGTCTAATAACATATATCCTCTTTATCACTGGTGCAACTATATGCCAACTCGCCCATATAGTCACTATGTCTTAATATGGATACCACACTATGTTTTTATGTCTCACTAACTACAACACTGACACATGGGGCATGACATGTGCTACCTGGTCCTCTCTCCATCTCTATACCTAAGGTGACATATCATCAACCACATAGGGTAACCCAACTAACTGATACATAGGAAACCTCCCATATATCCAAGATATTATCAATATAATCAGTATCATGGTCTTATACCCTCTGACCAACATCTCATATAGATCATTTATGAGCTAGACCCAAATGATAGATCCCAAATCATATATAACTCACTCCTCTAGTATCATCCTACTAAAGGCTACCATAAACAATGGCACCTTACCATCTCACTTGTGACATAACACCCACTATGTCATAAACCCTATCATAGCCTTCTAGATATATAGAATATGTGATGTATATACATCATGCATACTGACTCTCTATCCTCCCAAAATCATCTCTCTACCTAGAGCCCACATGGATAAGGCTCTCCTCTATATTTTTTAGTATCCCTATGGTCACTGATGGTCCTACTATGGGAAACTTGAGGATGGCATGGACATCCTTTAGTGTGATGGCCACCTCTATCACATCCCCATCCACCTCCTATTTAAAGATGTTAGTCAGTCATTCCTATTAACTAAGGAACATGACTAATATATCTAAACTCATAGGGATCCTACACATATCAATTATGCCTCCTAGACCTATGGATACTAGTGTATCCCTATCTCTATATGACAATCACTCTAATAATGTTGATAACCAAACTACATCTACCAATCTTTAAAATATTTGTCATCTTTGCAATCAAGAAATAAAAAAGGATGTATTAGCTATTTCATGTCATGTATAGTTATCATACATTATTTTTACACTTTTAAATTAAAAACATGCCTAATTGCTTTTAAACTTATTCATTATAGCCTTGTTTCTATCCTACTCAGTCTTTCTTGCCATCTTTTGGTCATTTCAAGCCATTTTAGTCCTCTTTTGGCCTTCTATGCACTTTTTTGTGCTTATTCTATTTCTTTGGTCAAAATAGTTTGACCAAAATTTCCTTATTTGTTTGCCTTGGTTAACTTCAAAATCTTAATCAACCCTCTTCTTTTTCACCTTCCTAGTGTTGCATTATCATTCTAGACCCTATAAATCAGTTGGCAAACTCCATTAGGGTGGTAGCCTAAGAAATTGAAAGGGTCAACCCATACCTATTGGGTTGGCACTATGGATTCTACCCAATTTTATCCTATTGGGTCAACTAGGTCAACCTAGTTCATTTTGACTATCGACCCCTTGCATTTTCCTAAAAAATTGTATTTTTCTTACTTTCTTCCTAATTCCTCTAAACCCATTTTCCATCTTGTTATTTTCTACCCCTAGAATCTAATTTTTTATCATTATAACATATATAAATTGTTAAATTAAAAATTAATAAAAATTCACTTAATACAAATTTCAAAAATTGGTTTGAGATTCATAGTTGCATACCTATAGTGCACCCGCTACTACCTCTAGGCATCCCTCTTGTCCAGCTTGTTGTCTCTTCACCATCCTAGCCTGTTTGATCTCCAATGCTCTTTTTATCTCCTTCACAAGCCAAAATAATAAATGACTTGGCTTTTCCCTTATTTAAAAATACTTTTAAAAATTCAAAATTTTCAATTATTGTCCTGCAAATTCCTTATTGTGCCTATATCTTTATTTTTGCTCTTCAATTTTCAAAACCATGAAATGCATTGGATTCATGATGACGTAGACATTATTTTCTAATATCATATGGTTATCTTCCAAAATTTTTGTTGTTTTGCTATTTTTTGCACTAACTTCTATAGGTTCACCTAATGTTCCTCACATTAGACACCTTCACATTTCATGTAGTCTACTTCTTTTTCTATAACACTGAGGTAAGTAAAGGTATGTGTTTTTCAATTTTATCCTTTCATTTATCTTATTTGTTGTTTACTACACTTTACTTAGCATCAGTTTTTGTTAGCGTAATTATGTATTTACCTTAGGTTATTGCCTAAGGTAATTAGTCTTTGGTTAGTTAACTTAATCACTTAGGTTAAGAAGTTAATTTGTTTAATGGGATTAGTTATTTCATGCTATCCAACGTTGGTTGTTTTACCCACCCTTTTCACATGTTTCTCATGTGGCTTATTTCTTTGCCTATTTAATAAGACTTCTTGTATTATTCAGATATGGAATGTATGCTATGAATACAATATGGTTCTTTCTCACTCTCTATGTTTTATCTAATATGGTAATCAAAACTTGTGGTTTAGGAAGCTTGGGAGGAACCCTGTGAAGCAAGAGAGGATGGTCTTGTCAGGGAGAAGCATGAATTTCTCAGTGGAGAGTTGTGAGAGGAATAAAAAAAATTCCTATAACCAGCCATTTAACTTGGAGGAAAATCCCAAAAATTCATTTGAGCACTTTTTTTTTATGATTCTTTTTTCTATAAAATTCTTTGGCTCAAAATTCATCTATTGGATTAGATGGAATTAAATTTTGATAAGTATTTTATTTGTAAACTACATTTGAAGTTTTATAGTTGGTCATTTCTGTATGGTTTAGGAAAGAGACTAGATTTTCATTCAGGCACTATTTTTGGTGAGTGAGGAGTCTAAAAATTTCTATTTTCTGAGAAGAGATGATAGGAACTAATGAAATTTAATTTGGGTAGGTATTTCTCCAAAAATTTGCATCTAAAGTTTTATAGGTGGACCAATTTTCTAATTGGCTGATTATTTTTCTAAAACTTTTAATCTAAAGTTTTATTATTTCAATTAATTTTAATTTTTTTAATCAAAATGATTCAAAACTTTAGCTTATAAGGGTTATTAAGGACCTACTAGTGACTAATTATCTCAAAAAAGTTTTGGAAGGTGAAAATTTCACCATTTTTAGGGTTTTTAATCAAGATGTTGGTGGAAAAGGAATTTTTCAAATTGGAATTGTATATCTCCAAATAAAATTATTTTTGTCCATTTTTTATGTTTTTAAAGATGGAAAACTTAAAATTTCCTAAACGATGTTGAGTTTTTTGATAGAAACTAGAGATATTGATTAGTTTATGATTTGAATTAGTGGGTAAGAGGGATTTTGTGTGAAGTCATTATAATTTTTCTAGTATTTACATTTTTTTGAAAAAAATAGGTCAAAATGGCTAGTTTACAACACCTCTTGTTGCCAAATTCACAAAAATTGATAGGTAAAAATTTTAGTTTATGGAGTCAAAGGATTTTTGATGATATGTGAATATTAGCATCTTAATCAAATAGTGCTCAAGAAAGAGAAAAGGCCTATCATAGGTACTGATGACTATGACAAACATCATCATGAGGCTCTTATATTATTAAAACTATTAGTAGTAGATAATCTAATCTTAAAGGTCAGAAATATGACCATTGCATCAATTTTATGGACTAGTCTTACTTCTAAATACTAGGTATCTAAATTTGATAAGGTATTATAGTTGAATAATTTGTTATTTTATACTAAGATGCAAGAAGGTAGTTTTTTTTTTTGGTTGTAGATCAAGGACATCAGTGATCAGTTGAAGGCTATGCAAAATCTTGTTGATGAGCAAGATTTGATTTCTCTATTTATGAAAAATCTTCTACCTTCATTTGAGTCATTTGTGGATTCTTTTCACATGATTAATGAAATGCAGACTTTGGACTTTGAAAAGTTTTCCACATTGCTATTGCATAATGAGAGATAGTAAGAATAGACAGTGTTGTCTACATCTACTTCTATAGAGAGTGCTTTCTTCATCAAGGGAAAGGGTAAGTAGTTTGGTAAAACCACTAGTTCTTTGACATAAACTTCATAAGTAAGTGGTTCTAATAAGATATCTAAGTGGAAATGTTTTTACTATAAGTAACTTGGTCACCTTAAGAAAGATTGTAGGAAAAGACAATAAGATATGGCTAACCCTATAAATAAATCTCATAATGCGAATGTAGCTAAAGATGAAGGCAAGGAATCATCTCTTAATTTTGATTTCATGTCTTCCAATGGTAATTTATTAGTGGATCAAGCTTGGTACTTTGATTCAAGGGCATTTCACAATTATACATGCCATAAGGACTGATATGTGGATTTTGTTGAAAATGATAGTAATAATGAATTCGTATCTTTGGGAGATTAAAGGAATAATTTTTTGAAAGAATATGGTAATGTTTAGATCAGTTTTAATGGTGAAGTTTGGTATATATTTAAGAATGTTAGGTATGTTCTTGATATGAACAAAAATTTGCTTTCCATTTAGAGATCACTTCAAAATCTGATTTAGCTATAAAATTTCAATGATAATAATGTTTAGTCACTACCAGAGATAACAAGATTATTGTTGTTGGGATTACAGAGAAAATATTATATAAGCTTATAGATCCATAGAGGGTAAAGGAAAGTGCACTTATAATGATTGATAGCACAAGTTCACTATGGCATGAAAGGTATGGGCATTTGAATTTCTAGTTTTTGACTACATTGATTAAGACTAAGATGGTTAATAGGATTACTTCTATTTAGGATAGTCATCATGTTTGTATTATATGTTAGTTGGGAAGTAAGTTAGACATTCATTTGATTTTGGTAAAGATTCAAGAGCTAAGGGACTATTAGATCTGGTACATGCAGACTTACATGGTCTAATTCAAACACTTACCCCTTTTGGAGCCCACTATTTTTTGTTGTTGGTCGATGATTTCTTTAGGAAAAAGTGGGTATACTTTCTAGTGAAGAAATTTGAAAGTTTTTCTAACCTCCTTACTTAAAGAGCCATGGTTGAAAAACAAGCAAGAAGGTTTGTGAAATATCTTAAAATGGATAATGGGGGTGAGTTCATCTCAAAATAGTTCAAGGAGTTTTGTGTCACTAAAGGCATGCATAGACAATACACTACCCCTTACACTCCATAGGAATATAGAGTTGTGAAAAAGAGAAATAGGATGGTGATGGACATGGCTCATTATATGGTCAAAAGTATAAATGTCCCATATAGATATTTTTTATAAGAAATGAATACAGTAGTGTACATCCTCAAAAAAAGTCCTACAAAGGCATTAGATAATATGAATCCAAAGGAGGCTTGGTCAGGTTGAACTCCAGATGTAAGTGATTTTAGAATTTTTGGTTGTGTAGTTTTTACAGTTATTCCTAGTCAAAAGAGAAGTAACTTAGATGAAAAAAGCAAAGCATACATGTTTATTGGTTATAGTGATCATTCAAAGGCCTATAGATTACTTGATGTTTCTACTAACAAAGTTATTTTAAATAGAGATGTCATAGTAAATGAATAGATTACATACTTAATAGCAACTAGTATAGTTTCAGATATTGAGTCATTATTTTCTTCTAATGATTTTATTATAGGTTATGGTGTGAAAGTTGAGCAGGATTCTAGTTCATTAATGGAATCACATTCCAGGGAGGGAATTGATATAGGTCATTGTGAGGTTCTAGCAGAACAAACAAAGAAGCCAAAGTGGTATTTTTCCATAATGGAAGCATTAAAGGAAGGATACTTGCCACAAGGTATGGAAGGAAGATGATTGAGATCAGGAAAGCACTTTGGTAATAGAGGTGAGCATGATAATTTTGCTCTAACAACTATTATTTTTCATGTATTTAAGCCTAATTCTTTTTCAGAGGCCAAAGTGAAGCATGAATGGGAATCAACCATGCAATTGGAATATGATTCCTTGATGAAAAAAATAACTTAGGAGATCATGGAGCTACCACCAGGAAATAAATCCATTGGTTGTAAATGGATTTACAAGATAAAATACAAAGAAAATGGTTCCTTAGACAAACACAAAGTCAGACTTGTTGCAAAATTTTATGCACAAGAGGAAGGGGTTAATTATGAGGAGACTTTTTCTCTTAATACAAAGATGATAACTTTTCATTTGATTATTTTTATTTCTACTTAATTTGGATGGTAGGTACATTAAATGAATGTTAAGAGTCCTTTCTTGAATGGATATCTAGAGGAAGAAGTCTACATGGTTCAGCCATAGGGTTTTCAGGTTCTTGGTAAGGAACATCTTATTTGTAGGGTGATCAATTCATTTTATGGGCTTAATTAGGCTCCTCAAGCCTGGTATATGAAAATAGATTCATATCTTAGGGAGTCTAGTTTCAAAAGGTGTACTTCTGAACCAACTCTATATGTAAAAGTGTTTGGTGATTATATCTTGATTCTCATTATATATGTTGATGATATAGCCATCATTGGGTGTAGTGATAGTATCATTTAGAAAATGAAGTCTAATATTTGTTGTACTTTTGACATGACAAGCTTAGGACTATTGAAATACTATTTAGGTGTTTCTTTTTGGTAATGTGATTGTGTTATAGTCATGTTATAGAATAAGTATGCCAAATCATTATTAGAAAGGCTTAGAATGATAGATTATAATCTAAATCACACACCTATGTAATTTGGAGATAAAATTTCAATTTAAATTGTTTCACCTTTAGTCAATGAAATAGTGTATCAGCAGCTAGTGGGTAATCTCATTTACCTCACTACCACTGGATCAGATATTTGTTTTGCAGTGAGTTTGCTATCTTACTTCATGTCTAAACAATAAGAAGTACATTGTTTAGCTACAAAATGGGTATTAATATATGTTAAAGGTACTCTTGAATTTGGCATACTATATGACAAGTATGTAGATTTTGAGCTTTCAAGATATTCTAACTTTGATTAGGTAGGATCAGTAGATTCAAGGAAATATATAATAAGCTATGTATTCACTCTTAGTTCAAGAGTTTTCTCATGGTCGAGCAAAATACAAACTATAGTATAAATATATTCAATAGAAGTAGAGTATAAAGTTATGGTCAATGCAGGTAGTGAAACTATGTGGATAAAAAAAATCTTGGAGGATATATAGTTTGAGTCATCAAAGCCTACTCTGATTTTCTGTGACAACCAGAGTATTCTAAAGATGGTGAAGAATCTAGTATTCCATGCTAGGACCAAACACATTGAGGTTCACCATCATTACATATGATAGTTGGTTAAAAATGAATACATTATTCTCTTCTACTACCCCACTATAGAGTAGCTAGCTGACATAATGACCAAACCACTTGGTGTAGACAAGTTCATAAAATTTAGAGATAAACTTGGTCTTGTTTCTAGTTTTGTCATTAAGGGAGGGTGTTATCATAATTATGTATTTACATTGGTTTATTGAATAATTTAATTAGTTTTTAGTTAGTTACCTTAACCACTTGGTTTAAGAGGTTAATTTTTTTAATGGGATTAGTTATTTCATGTTAACCAATGTTGGTTGTTTTACCCACCCTTTTCACATGTTTCTCAGGTGGCTCATTTATTTGCCTATTTAATAGGCCTTCTTGTATTGTTTGGATATGGAATTTATGCTATGAATACAATATAGTTCTTTCTCACTCTTTGTGTTTTATCTAATAGTGTTGTGTGTTTATCATGTTTTATCCCAAAGCACCATCTTATGTTTCACTTACACGACACATGATGAGATTCTAGTGAGGCATATGTATACACATAATATTTTTTAATTTTATTGATTATTGACACTTTGTATCTTATAGGAACCCATTGAGTCTCAATATATTTGAGTGCATACCTTAAGGGGTGCATTGGGAAAGGGGTGGGTAGATCATTAGTACTTTGTAAGATTGTTGTCCCTTTTGCCACTTTCTATATACACACTCATCTCTTAAAACTATTAACCTTAAGCTTATTCTTCTTAGTTCTACCCATTATAGTAATTTCCCTCTTTACATCCTCCTTTTTAGTCTTAATTCCCTTTTGGAATTTTGGTTGTACTAGGTTAGCCATGATCAACCCTATACACTATAGGGTTATTTTTCAATTTTTGGGTTTGTTATCCTTTCGACTGACCTAGCTTAGACCTAGTGAATTATCCATGAAAAAACACTAGGTCAACCATGGCTGACCATGTACATCCAAAATTTATAAGAGTATTTAGGGAAATATCCACACACACACACACACACATACAAGTTCATTTCCAACCATTTGTAAGAATAGAAGTGAATAAGAATAAGTTTGAATGATCTACTTATTGACAATTCTACTTTAAGAATAAAGCATAGAGTTCCATACTTTCTTTATAGATATAGATCTTGTCTTATGGAGAAGTATTTTGGATGCATAGATAGGTTGTGTATCCTAGAGCTAATTTGTCTTTATTATCCTTACATACCACAAAAATCTCTTGTGAAGCACCTTGGTTAAAGGAGAGATTGAGGCTTGGTGGGTTCATCTTCAAGGTAAGTATTCCTAACTTTATTTCTCCTTTGTAAGAGTAGATAGATAATGCAGTTATGTTTATATTCCCATGCATTAATATTTTGTGTACATTGATGTCAGTATATGTCTTCCATGCATGTTTATTTCACTTGTGTTGTGTTTCTAACCCCCACTTTGTACCACAATCTTTGGTGTGCACTAGATTAGATTTACTTTCTTGTTTAGTAGACATAGGTGAAATATTAAACCTTAGGAATCTTTTAGGGTTATTTTGTGATTGTGTTAGACTGTAGCCTTTGAAACCTTACCTCACATGGTGTATTCTGACAAGTGATCCCCTAATCGGTTCTAGTAGATCTCTATATTGGCCATGTTCCTGCTTAACAAATGTATTCCCAATCAAAAGTGTAGGTATGATCTATCTTATCTGAGTCGAGATCAATTTATAAACATGATGCATTTTTGATTGCATACACCATCAACTCTTAAAATTTCATAGTAAAGTCATCTATTCACCCCTAAGAGGATTTTCTCCCATTTGGGATGAGAGAAATATGAAAACTATTTTTTTGTCATAGCCAAATATTTCTTAACCAGTCAAAATTTTGTTAGTGTGGATCATATCTTATGCCTTGTTATCCTAATCAATGAACCATTTTCACAGACATGTTGGGATGGTTGTCTAGTATGAAAATTTGAGCAATGGTATTTGATTATATAATTGATATCAAAAATGCCCAAATCTAAAAACTACCATTAAAATTGAGAACCAATGGATTAAAATGCAACCAAATAAATAATTCAAATTAACATTCTAATCTAAAGCTAAGTGTTCCCAATCAAGATTCATATAAAAAAATAAGACTAAAGATTAAGGATGGAGATTGCTTACCAAGACTCAGAATTTTACCATGGTGCTTGCTTGATTAAGATGTCATAGATTCACGGAGTCAATGATAATATGAAGACATAGAGATCTTATGATAATGTTGATTATTTTGGCAATGGAGAAGAGGTATATTTCAATAGTCCATGGAGGGAAGATCAATGGCCAATATTAAAAGTTGGGATGAAGAGGATCAATGGTGGAGGATTATCCAAGGAATTAAAAATTCCTTGGAAATATATAGAATAGAGGCTTATAGAGAGGAATGGCTAAGATAGAGAGGATTAAATAATTTAAGTATAGAATCCATTAGGGGGGATAATCAATATTATTAGGTGGTTAGATAGGTGATTAGGGACTAGGTAAGTAGGAAAACCTAGGAATAGGCTAGGGTAAGTGGGATTGCAATTTAAAATTTTTGATATAAGAGACAAGTGGGATTATTTAATGGATAAGACATGATTATAAAAAATAATAGGCTGGTGTGGATAATATAAGGTTAGTGGATGAATAATAATGAAGTGGGATGTTAGATAAATGACTAGGAGTGACATTAGGATGGATTTAGAAAACATAAATGAGATTGGACAAAATAGGTGAAATTAGTATCGACTAATAGTAATATTAGTGATGATAAATGCAGTGAGAAAATTTAGATGAATAAATTTTTTCCCTCTTTGAAAGGGAATTATGAGTGGATAAAGTGGAAGGAGTTATGGTCTCTCAAAGAATAAAGACACGAGATGGATGAATTATAGTAGATGATTTTAGTGGACATATGATGCCTCCCCGAGGGGAGATGTGGATAATAATGAGATGGATGGCCACTTAAAAGATGAAATGAGGTATGGGATGTTATATGTGAGATATATGATGAAGAATATGAAATCAACCTGAGTAGTGAGTTACAAAGTGATGATGCACCTAACAAAGACATATGCACAAGGAGTGGAAATAACTATGTCATATTTGTCAACACATCCCAACCTAGAATCAACCATAACATGATGATGATAAAACAAAAAGACCACAAAATCTTACTATATCCTAAACAAGGATGCATGTAAGGGATATTTTTAGGCAAGAATAAGATAATTATTTGAGAAGATTAATGATGAGTGTAGCTCAAATCTGAAGTCGAGCAATTAGATGATGGAGATGAAAGAGAAGAAATGATATGATTGAGAGACAAAAATATAAAGGGGAGTAATTGGACTTCATTGAATTGAATTAATGATCCATAATGTGATTAATAGAGATGATGTCCCTAGAATAGACATGTTGAGGAGTGAAAGATTACTAATTGTTGGTTTACAAGTTGTAGAGTCAATTTTACAAGCTTCTAATAGACTTTAGTTGCTTTTAATTATAAAAGATTTTAAGTAGATAGTAGTTACTTTTAAATTTTTTATACTTTGTAAATATTCTACATATTTTACATATCTTGTATATATAAAAATAATTAACTTTTTCAAAACTACATCTCATAATCAGTGATATTGACCCTAAGTTGTAGTATTGCTTTGAGCACTAGCCGATTTGCCTAAGCATGTATTTAGCTTTAAGTTGACCACTTGAAAAACCCATATTGTGAAGTTGTAGTATTAACCCTAAGTTATAGTATTTATTTAATCACCAATAGTTTTGGCTAATTATATGGTTACCAATTGTAAAATTGCATATTATGAATTTGTGGTATTGACCCTAAGTTTTGGTATTGTAGTTTCTAGAATCAATTTTGAATAGTTTGATTACGTATCTATGGTTTTACATTCATTTTTTGACTTCAAATTATCCTTTGTGGAGTGCATTTTTAGGATCATTTTAAGTGAGTTTTTAGTTGTTCTAAGGTTTCCACAAGTCCCTACTTAATGTCATGACTGGGAGCATACCATTGTTACTACCCCCAAATCATATAAGGGTCACTACCCCTTAACCCCACTAGAGGATACCACCCCCAGACCCCTACACCATGGTCCCTCATCCAATAAAATGTTATGTGTAAAATCATGAACTTTTTTAGTGAATTTATTAAGGCTTATTAAACTAACCTTTTATTTGTTACAGGGGTGAATATAGTGGCTATTTTGGCTCGATAACATCTTGTGTTATAGGTCATATTTTTACCTAGCATCTTGTCTTATAGGTTACCCCTTAACACTGCCAAATTGAAACTACTAATCACTTGCTTTGTAGGATAAATATCAAAAAATTTGGAATTTTAAAAAATCATCTTGTATATATCTTAGTATATATCACATTTAATTAATCAATTAATAAATATTTTTTTGCTTATGTGTCACCCAAGGACTACAGTGGTGTATGCTCTTCTCCCTTATCCTAGTAGTGAGTCTTAAAGGATTAAAAACCACTATTAAAACCTCCCATTTGTCATTTTTTAGGGGTTACATGATGTGGAATTCATGCCCACCCACTTGCCATAGTCTTAAGGTGATATTGACCATGGATTTCACCACCATGTGCTAATCCACACTTCATGCTCTAGTAGAGTATAAATATTAGGGATAGTTGTCATTAGGCTAATTGATTGACCCAATACAAGTCTTCCATGAATGGGAAGAGTTAATTCTCTGAATCATGCATTATACATCACCCTACATGAACTTGGGCCCCACTATACCTATCATTTGTCAAAGATGTCCCTAGAGAGCCTATTTAGATTAGATTATAACCTATCGATCATAATAGGAAACTTTCTACTAGAGTTAATATCAGATCCTAAGTGACCATCATATGAAAATGAAGTTGAGAGGGATTGGTAGATTCTATAATGGGTCACTAACCTACAGCCTCACCTATAAATCTATTAGATTATGCAATTATCAATTTATGCTCCCAATCAGTTTACTAATATTAAGTTTATGGTTTGATTGATTTGGTGAGTGTTGTGATAGACTAGATCTATTTATGAGCTGAGTTAACATTTTACCCAAGCATATACATACTTCTTTACATCTCTTTCACATATCACCAACTTGTATATCCTTGTCTCATCATATAAGTTTTTACATCAATATCCTCTAGTACATATTTTCTTTATACATTTATGTACATACTTTTAAAATTATTTTGTATTCCATCTTATCCTATCTCTCACCACCCTCTTGTCCTAGTCATATCCTATTCTAGTCTCATCTACCTATCAAATAGTCATACCCCCATCACCTACATATCGTAATCAAGTATTATTATCCATTTATCACATATTATTATATTATAACTTCATATTAGCTACTTATCCTTAGCATTAATCATCCCTAGTTCACTTATCCATAACCAATCACACATCACCTTGACTTACTCAGTACTCTAGTCCAAACTGGTCATTTATCTTGACCTTGTCCATCCTAATCACCTTATCCATCACCATCTCCCACATGTATATAACTTATTATTAATCCTAGTCTAACCTAACTCATCCTCTTATCTATACAAGTCCTCTTGTCAAGTCTACAGTTATACTTTGTTCCTCATCTATGTTGTTATATAACTCTTTTCATTAGGGTCCTCATCAATAGCTTGTTTGTTTCTAATCAAGTTTTAGTCATAATTTTGATCATATAAATCTATCAATATAATCATCCAATCCTATTTGAGTCAGTCATCTTAGTCTTGAGCTAGTCTTCATATAATCAATCCCTAGTCAAAAGCAGTCTCTTGGGCTAGTCTAACCCATAATCATCAAATCTTAGAACTTATCATAACTCTCTCAATCAAATCCAATCACAACCATAAAATTATAGCTAACATCCTAATTTGGTTTACTTTATCTTGTCTTACCTCATCTAACATCATATCACATGAAATATCTAATATAACTTGAGATCAGACTAAAGCAAAACTTTATCGAAATTTGCTCCACACATCCTATCTTCATCCCTTAATATTTTCATTTAATCCTCTACACCTATCGAGTGGGGCCAATAAACCACATCATATATACTTTTTCCCTTCTTTATCCATGGCATCTAAAAAAATTTGGGTAATACCCTAATTGATCAATTCCTCATCACCAATAGGGATATGCTCCTTTCTTAACTCCTTGAGATGAACATTCTATGTCCAACAAAATTTTACCCTATCCACCCAACATTACCTCTTTTATTCACCCATCCACATCAATCAAATCCTAATCTCCACACCATAAAATCCCATTCAAACTCTCCATCCATTTATCATAGTCAATCATCTACCCCTTCCTACACTAGGAAAGGGAACCCAATCCTAATGACCTCATCTACTACTAGTTTTCCTACCTAGTCACATTAAAAACCATCTAACCCAAAGTCTAATAGTGAATAAAATCCATATACTCATCTTCTTATGTCCTTAAAAGCCCTCTTCCACTAGTTTGTTGCCAATGATATGTTGGTTTATCCACCCATATGACATCTTAATCCCACCAAGCATAATCCCTCTTAGTATAATATTAACCAATACTATGTATATCAATGAACTAAGGAACATACCATTAATTGATGTCATAATTTCCAAAACTATTACAAATACCTCATCGATCATGATGACAATGAAATCAAGAATGAATCAGGTGAGTCTATATACATGGGTGAACAAGAAGAAGAATGTCAAGATTTCATTATCAATCAAAATCAATCAATTCCCTCTCCAAGCTAAGGTCAGGACACCACATCCATCTTTCATGGTCCCCCCATCTTTGACAAATCCTCCATTGAGGATGAGTCAATTTCTCATAATCCTAGTCATCCCTTCTCTCATGAGTTAATCTTCCATGGGCCTATCAGCATTACCTCATCCATTTCATAGTCAAAATTGGAGTTAGGATCATGTTTGAGACCAATATCTGATTCAAATTACTCATTAACAACATCATCCCTCATAAGTATAATAGTAGATGATGACTATGCCTAATTTTTTAAAGGTACCTCTAATTCAAATGATAGTCAATCACTAGGCATATATTTTTATCCTAATAAGGATGATGAAGTTATAAAAAAGTTTTTATAGGCCATATCTACCAAAGATTATCAGAGTGGATCTGATCCTACATTTGATACATGTAGTCTTAGTGATCCTTTTAGTGATCTTGATGAGATTTTCTCTATTGTCAAAATTGGGTCTCCTAGGAATCCCTATGAGGACCATGCTTCCCAATCACCACTCATTGAACTCATACTATGATCTCCCCCACCTTCATCCATCATAGACCCCTTTTACCTATCAATGATCATTTAATCACCTCCCTCCATAGGGATGGATAGGAACATACATCATTGTATCCTTCCTCAAGCAACATAATAAGTGCCACAAATCTTGAGGTTAAATATCATATTCAAAAAGTCACGCATGATAATTAAATCACCTTTGATCCAACAAATCAAAATCAAGAAAATTCAAATCATCTACCTAATCCAAAAGTGTCTTTCCTTAGTGAAACCCTCTTTGAAAAACTATGGGACTATCAAAATCAAAATAATCATCATATAAGTCAAATATCAATCTCCTATGGTGAAGCCCAATTTTAGGCACTAGGGGGTAGTCAAGATATAATCAAGTCTAAAAATCAAAATAATGTTGAAATGCATAAAAATCCTTCAAAAAATTAGATCAAATATCAATTTCAAAGTCAAAGCATCTTATATCTCTTGTAATCTTTTGTCATATAGAAACAATCAAATACAGAATGTCTAACATCCCCAACAATGTGTGTGATTACTAGTCCTAATCCTCAAACACTTACCACAACTTCCTATCATGATCCTATCAACCATTCAAGTCTAACACACCCTATTTAGTATCAAGATCTAATCTAGTCCATACCTCACATCACCTTTTTGAGCATTATTATCTCTCACAGGGGTGATAAAGACACCTAGTCTAGATATTTAGAGGGGTCTAAATCAAGAATCAATAGATATCACATAGACATCAATACAACCAATAGTGACAACATCATCCTAGCATCACATATCTCTAAAATAGGCATTGGCTAAAGATCATGAAAATGTTTGTATATTGCATCTCACCCAACTCTAATAAATTGAGATGTCATTAAAATAATAATAATAATAATAATAATAATAATAATAATAATAATAATAATAATAATAATAATAATAATAATAATAATAGTAATAATAATAATAAATCATTCATTTAATGGTTAAAATTAGTCATCTGGGACCTTGGGTAAGTACCATGATGAAAACCAATTTCCAACATCATGGTAAAATAATCTATTATCTATATTTTACCTCAATATTTTGCAGCAAAATCAATCCCTTGTCAATCCCATCCATGTCATCCTTGTCTATCTTATCCCTCAGTCCATTACTCCTACCCATCATCTATCTCCATTTCTTTCATCCTATTATATCAATCTTGTCTTCTAACCTTAGCCTTTGTAAGGACATGTAAAATGTCTTGATAAATATTATAGAATCATCTTGGCATATCCTATAATGAACACACAAGAAACTATATATATGATTCCTTCATGATGTGATCATTAGCAATCCCTAGTCCATTATTCATTCATCCTCATCCCCTTTTCCACATCAACTTCATCATTTTATCATCCCATCCATTATTTCATCCATATTTATCCTAGTTGCTAGGCTTGGTATTCCCTTTGCTAGTAACCATGATCTAAAACTTAGGAGCTTTAGATGAATGATAATTCAAGAAACAAGAATAACACAATTGTAATAATGTTATCTCTGAGAAGAGATGTCTTATTGATCAAATTTGTAGATCCAAACATATGCCTATCTTTGAGAAGAGATGTTTGATCTCATTTTTGGGTTACATCTTCATTTATACACATTTTGAAGGTAGGAGGAGGATGTGGAAGGTCACCAATCTCAAGGGAGATTAAGTGGTTTGACTTCCATGATTCACAATAAAATAGAATTTGAGGAATTACTATTTTTAGACTACACTACTAAAATTGAAATTTATGGAACTTACATTTGGTTTGTAGGGGTTGAGCAAAGTTTTGTTCCATCTCATGGCATTCCCCTCATTCTTAGCTTTTCAATGGTTCAAAAAGGGAGTCAAATGGAGATATGGTGTAAAATTTATGGCTCTAGAAGTTCTTCCACCAATTGGGGTATAACCATCACTCAAATTATCACCTAAAATGTTACTCGAATAATTCTTCCCTCCTTGAGAAGTAATGGTCCCCATTTCATCAAGATTTGTCATCAAGTGTGGTAGTTATATTTTGATTTGATTCCTAATGCATACTTGGAATGGAATATGCTTTATGGAGCTATGCAAGGCCTGATTATTTACCATTTATATTTGACCATTAGTCTATGGATGGAAGGCCATGAAATTCTTTAGCTTGGTATCTATTTTATTCTATTGTTGTGTTTTCTCTGTAGTTAGGGTTACAACATCAGCCCTTTTGGATTTCTATGGCTTGACCACCATGAGAATGAATTTCTTGGCACTAATCAAGGAGACAAATGTAGAAGGTGGTACCTATGCTACCGTATATCATCAAGTTCTAAGATTGAGGGTTATCCTTCAATTTCTTGATTCATAGATACCATGTCAATCATACATGAATGGCTAAATAAAGAGTACATCGTAAACATCTAGATTGACCATATCACATAAGACCTCATCTTGGAAAGGTTTTATTGCATATGAGAGAAGACATTGGTGGGTGACATGGAGGTTTCTCCTTGGAATCAACCATCTAATATTGTATGGCATTGGGTTAGGTTTCATGGATAAATTTATACTTTTCACAACATTAGTAGAGATTGAATTCTTTTGACTCCCACTATCAAGAATGAAATGTAGAGGCTTACCTTTCACCCATAACTTAGAGTGAAACAACCCTTCCTTGTTGTCTAGCCTCTATTCATGGGTCTATGATGAAGTAATGATGGCATCGAGCTTAGCATCTACAATCTCTATTTCATCCGCTTTGACTTAGGGTGTGTATGAGGTAGAGTAGTAGATTTTGAGGATTGTGATTTAGAAAGTAGGGACTTGATGGCTTGACATTCTTCTTTGGAGTGCATTATAGATTTGTGGCAATCACACCTTTTCCTAGTATTCCCTTCCTTTTGCTTCTAATTTTAGCCTCATATTTTACATTCTATCACTTTTTCATTTTGAAGGTTGACTCTTCATATTCATTCTTCCATGTTTCTGCTCAATCTTTACTAGGAACATGTATGCCTCATTGAGGGTTTCCAAATTGTAGAGTTCCATCTCCCCCATAAATACCATTGTATTTCACCATGATATTTGAGAACCTTATGTTTCTCACTTTCTTAGATGCCCAATCTCATAGGTAGAGAATGAAAAATGTCATTGTAATCTTGAACAAACTTTTCCTTACCTTGGCAAAGTTATTGCCACTCTATATGTAGATCATCATATTCTCCAATGGGGTAGTATTCTTCCTTTATAGCTTCAATGAAATCATCCTAGGTAGGTTCCACCTCAAGGCCAATATCATCTATACTAAATATCTTCTTATATACTTCCCACCAATTTTTGATAGGCAATGATGCTTTCAAAAGAGAAAAAGTGATATTCTCTTTATCAATGAATTTATTTATAGAAAAATAGGAAGACAGTTGATCCAACCAATTTTTTACTACATCAGCACTAATTTTTGCCTTCAAATGTAGAGATATCAAAATTCACCTAAACCTTCAAGGTTGTTGGGGCATTGAAAGGATGTGGGGGTGTAGATGAGGAACTAAAATTTCCCATCAAAATTTATTATAGAATTTGGGATAATTTTTATAGCATCTATGCTTTTTTTTATTGGATGGCTTCATTCACTATTTCCTGGAAAGGATCAGATGTCTCAGTGTTGTCCACCATTTGATGTCATTTGGAGTGAATACGTGGATAGTTTGTTAGATCCTATATTTTCCACCCAAGCTTCTTGTATTTTGACCTCATCCTTGAGATCATACACTCTTAAGACAAACCACTCTGATACCATTAATCTAAAACTTAGGATATTTCAATGAAAGACAATTCAATAAACAATAATAACATAATTATAATAATGTTATCTCTGAGAAGAGATGTCTTATTGATCAAATTTGTAGATCTAAACGTATGCCTATCTCTAAGAAGAGATGTCTAATCTCCTTTTCAGGTTACATCTTTATTTATACACATTTTTAAGATAGGATGAGGATTTTTAAGGTCACCAATAGTGAGGGAGATTAATTGGTTTGACTTCTATGATTCATAACAATACAAAATTTGAGGAATTACTATTTTTAGAAAATTACTATTTTTAGACTACATTAATAAAATTGAAATTTAGGGAACTTTCATTTGGTTTTTAGGTGTAAAAAACCCATTAATAAAATCTTTGTTCCATATTATGGCATTCCCATCATTCTTAGCTTTCCAATGGTTCAAATGGGGAGTCAAACAGAGCTATGGTGCAAAAGTTATGGCTCCCAGAAGTTCTGTCACCAATTGGGGTAGAACCGTTACTCAAATTGTCACCTGAAATGTTGCTCAGATCAAACCACTTTGTATAGTGTACATACATATTCTCAAAAATCCCTAAAAATTAAATATTCCAAAAATATCTTAAAATTACAAAATCCATAATAATACCAAAACCTCTAAATTATCATGTCTTATATCTTGAGTATCCTATTCATCTTATCTTGTGTCCTAAGTTGTTCATCTCATTGTCATCCTACCTTATGTCCTAATAGTATTATCATCTTTCCTTGTTTCAACATGCTAGTCATATTATCTCATGTCTTCCACAACCTTATCCTAATCATAATCCCTAGTTTAATCCAAGTCCATCCCTTGTCTAATTTCCTATATTAATTTGAATTCACGTCATCATTAATAACTTAGTCCAATTCATCCCCTGATCAGTCATCCCAAAAACTCTCATTAGGATGATTAGACAAGACACAATGACATTACATGTAGGTTCTTGTGTGTGTTACTTGTTTGTTCTTTATTATTTAACTTGTTTGCATCATGTATATTTCTATATATGTTTGTTTGCTTGTCTATTTTTATCTTCTTTTAGTCTTTTAATTAGTCTTTCATCATGTCTTTTTTAAATGAGGATGCTATGATGACACCAAAATATATAATGATGTTTTTATGTGACCTCGATAATGTGGAGTTTATTATTTACCCCTTTTATCCTCATTCACCTTGACACAATGTTCTCTTGGTCATACTTATATCATGGGGTGTATTGCCTAGTGTTATATTTATATTGGATTACTTAGATTATGATGATCCTTGTTACACAAATGGTGGATTGAAAATAGACACACTCATCATTTATCCTATCATCTATCACCTATCATAACATCTAACATCATATATCCACTCATTTTTCCTATTCCTTTATCTTTAAGTAGATTATATTAGTCCACACATCTAGTATCCAATCATTCATCCAAGTCTTTTATCTTCACAATTGTATCCTCTAGTCAATCATCTATCATCTTGCTAGTCATTAACATCCTAACTCAACTCTCAATGTAATCATCATCACACCTAACATCTATCTAAAAAGTAACATGTCTAACATCCATCATCATCATTCTCTAGTATATCTTATCATCTATCATATAGTTTGAACTACATTGGCCTAAGGTATTTTTAGACTATGTAGGTAGTGATTAGTCACATAATGTGTCTAAGGTTATCTCTAATGCTCTCTCTTATTTACCCCTTATTTGTCATCATAATCTCTCTTGTCTCTCATCAAACTCAAGTATTACATCAACTAAATCTTTGATCTATAATATTAATCATTAATCAATTCATATATTCATCAATCACCATCCCAAAATCATCTCCCTAATCTTCCCATTCAATCACTCACACCTATCAATCGGGCTTGATAAATCACAACATCCATCTTTTCTTCCATCAATAATTCATTATTATTAATTTATCAATTCACCATTCAAATTTTATGAATTACTCCATCGATTGGGGCATGACCAAGATTTTAATTATATTATCATCTCTTACTCCCTTACATGTGTCCTTGATAGGGGCATCATCGCTATCAATCATATTATGTCTCATTGATTCAATGCATTATAGTCCAATTCTTCCCCTTTGTCTTCTAGTCACTCGATCATATCATTTTTTCTATCTCATCTCCTTCATAGTATATTTTGAATTTAGCTTTGAGCTACACTCATCATTAATCTTATCAAATCAATCTTATCCTATCATATATCTCTCCTTTGCATGCATCTTTACTTGTGATAGATTGAAAGCTTGTAATATTTTTCTCTTATCATAATCATGTTATGATTGATTCCCCCTTGGGATGTGTCAACAATCATGATGCAATTGTTTCCACTCCCAATCCATGTCTTTTTCAGATGCATCATCACGTTGTAGCTCATTGCTCAAGTTGAGCTCATCTTATCCATTATCTATTTTACATATAACATCCCACCACTCATTTCCTCTTTCAAGTGGCCATCCACCTCATTATCTTTGCATGTCCCCTCAAGGGGGAATCATATGTCCACTAACTTTATCTACAAACATCCATTCATTTTGTGTCTTTTTTCTTTGAAATACCATTATTCCTTTCACTTCAACCACTCACAATGACCATTTAAAGAGGGACAAAATTTATACATCTAAATTTTCTTGCTTTATTTGTCATCACTAATTTTACTATTAGTCAACACCAATTTCACCTATTTCATTTAATCTCATTGATCTCTTCTAATTTTATCCTAATATCACCCCTTATAATCATTTATCTATCATTCCCCTTCATTATTCTTCATCCACTAACCTTATATTATCCCCACCAACCTATTTTTTCTTATAATCATGTCTTATCGACTAATTAATCCCACTTGTCTATTATACTATAATTTTTAAACTCCAATCCCACCTACCCTAGCTTATTCCTAGGGTTTCTTACATCCCTAATCACCTGTCTAACCACATACTAATCTTGCTTATCCCCCCTAAAATATTCTAGAATTATCAAATTTTATAATCCTCTCTATCTTATCCCTTCCTCTCTATCTTATCCCTTCCTCTCTAAAATCCTCTATTATAGAGGCTTTCAAGGAATTTTTAATTCCTTGTATAATCCTCCACCATTGATCCTCTTAATCCCAACTTTGAATAGTAGCCGTTGATATTCCCTTCATGGCATATTTAAATATACCTCCTCTCCATTACCAAACTAATCAACATTTTCATAGTCTTCATACTATCATTGAATCCATGAATCCATGTCATCTTAATCAAGTAAGCATCATGCTAAAATTTTGAGTCTTGATAAGTAATCTCCATCCTTAATCTTTAGTTTTTTTTAATTTGAATCTTGATTGGGAACACTTAGATTTAGAGTAAATTTTTGCTTTGAATGATTTATTTGGTTGCATTTTAATCAAATGGTCCTTGATTTTAATGGTTGATTGTATATTTGGTAATTTTTTATATCAATTGCATAATCAAATCTCATTGCTCAAATTTTCATACTACAACTAGAACAACCATTATCTACTCTTTATTGGGCCCTAGGATAGAAACTTGTAGTTGGTAAAATGCATTTCTTAAGAGAATATTCTCATACCTGAGTGTGAAAACTAAACAAACTTTCATCATGTGTTTCAGGAGAACCATGAGGACTAGAGACAAGTCGTCAACTCTTACAATTGCATGGATGAGTAATTTAAGCAACCCATGAGGATTCTATCCCATTTTGGATGAGAAATACATGGAAACAAATTTTTTGTTGCATCTATATGTCTCTTAAGTAACCAAAATTTGATCAGTGGGGGCATATCTTGCTCCTTATTATCCCAATCAAAGAACATTTTTCACAAACACATTAAGATGGTCATTTTAAGGCTCAAATGACCATTATTCTCTCTTCATCATACCCCATGATCAAAAGTCATAGTTGATCAGATGTATTCCTTAAGATAATCTTATCATCCCTGAGTGTGAAAAATGAGCAAAATTTCATTATGCATTACAAATGTATTCAAATTATAATAATAGATTCAAATGTGTCTAGAGGGAATATGGACAAGTCATATATTGTAACCATCTAGTAAAAAGTTCATTTGTGGACTTGAAGGTCATGATAAGATTTTAAATGCTTTGTTAGTTATGTTTAAGTGTTTAAGTGTCATTTTTAGGTATAATAGTGGGTATTATTCATATTTGAGAAGCATAATTCATTGAAAATATGTAAGATATGAAAAGTGAATGATAAGTCAATATGATGAGATGAAGAGGAGAACAATTTGTATATCTAAGAGGTAAATGAATGAATGAGTTTCTAAACCTTATTAAGTAACCATTTATAAGTATTTTAAAGGTATTATTGATATGAGAGATCCATCATATAACATATTGATGTTTATTTTTTGAGTTGTAGACCTGAATAGTGTAAAATAGGGTATCTAATGAGGAAAATATGAATTTCATAATTATTGCTACATTGATTAAAGAGTTTTAAAACTTTATAAAGGTGTATGGGGTAAGTTATACCTAAAACTAACATTTTAAATATTTCCAAAAGATCAAAATTTGGTTTTATTAATGTTCATCTTGCTACAGTCATTAAAAATCTTGAGCTAGAACATAAAGAAGTAAAATTCACTTTGTGAGAAAACAAACTGACCAAATCATCTAAACACTTGTAATCATGTGAATTGGGAAGTGTGTTACATGCTTAATAAGTTTTGAGATAAATTGGATATATATAAAACAAGTTATGGCTATTACTCATTCATTATAGGCTTAGGGAATTAGACTTAAAACCATCAAAGTTCATTTTGTTGATTTGTGATCCTCAAAAACATATTCAAACATATAAATTATGCTTTTAAAGATGTGTAGAGATGTAAGGATCCTTAATAAACCTTTTATTATACTATGTGTTCAATTTTGAGTTAGAAAAGATGAATTAGGCCTTTAAGCCTAATAGCCTTGTTTTAGGTAAAGTAACTTTTCAATGGAAATGTTGACCAATTTTGACACCAAAAGTCAAAAGGTAAACCCATATAGATGAAAATTTTATTTTTATTATTCAATGACATGTTCCTAACCCATCCCATGCCTTATGAGGTCTTAAAATAAATATTTGTTAGTCTTGTTAGCATCATTTAAGGTAATGTCCTTTTCATTCATTTTAATGCTTTCAAGGTTAGTCTAGTGGGTCCTAGGGATATGTCATGATGTTTCAATATGGTACATGGTATATCAATTCAATTAATTTCACTTGATCACTTGGTTTAAATTTTTTTATATCTATTTGAAGAGATTAATGTATTTTAGCAATTTTTAAGGTTTTTAGGGAAACCTAGGTTTCAATTGTGTCCAAATTAAGCCTTCTCAAGGAAATACTCTTACATGGAAAATTAAATCCAATGGCGAAGAGGTCATTTAAAGTTAAATGTGGATTTACAAAGCTCTATAAGTCATCTAACCATGCATTATTATTGCACCATGTATATCATACACTTTAAAGTCATTTTAAGTCACCTTTTGGGATAAATATGAGGTGATATATAGACTTTATCAAATTCAAAACATTTAAAGAGGATATTTAATGTGCATGTTATTAGGAAAAACTCATATTATCAATTTGCATATCATAATAGGCTAGTTACTTCAGTTCCAACTCTAAATAAGTAGTTTAAGGCACTTGTATGAACTCCAAGAACCCACTTTCAAGTAAAAATGCTTTCAAAGTGTCTCTTCATATTATCTAGGTCATCTCCAAGTTGAGCAAGCTTGCATAGGTCCTAAGAAGGAAAAATATTCATTATCTCTCCTATCACCCTCTTCAAAAGCTAGTAAGGGTGGCTTTCATGAAGATGTCACAAGTCGTATAGGTGAAATCAGATCCCAAGAACTTGAACAAAGTTAGGGACCCTTATGACCTCCTAATTATTGGAATTGGTTATTTGATTGAGATCCTTATCTTCATGAAAAAATTATAAGGAGATAAGGTGATTTTTACAGGTGCAAAACTCCATAGGATCATTTTTTCTCCTCAAGATGATAGTTTGCATCAATTTAGAAGAATGGAAATAATTAGAAAGGTCCTTAGAAGTTTGCACAACCATTTGATGTGTTTCTCCATAAAGTTCACACATGTGAACAACTAGATAATAAGAATAACATCTATATGATACAGGTTATAGGTTTACACATAGAGTTTTGAAGTTTTTATAACTGATTTAGATGTCATCTAAAACTCCATATAAACCTCCATAATCGCATATTGTACTTAGTGAGCATCTTGATACTTAGCAGGACTCAAATCCCTCATAAACTCATCAATTTCCTTTGTTATAGGCCTTTAGGAGTAGGGTTTAAACTTCATGACAAATTATTGAGAAAGAATGGTTGGTGAATAAAGTTTTAACATAATAGTAAACTCATTTAAATCTCTCACCAAGTCCAAGCAAAACAGATAAGAGCTCAGATGATAAAGATAGTCATCATATGAAGGTTTAAAACATATGAATGTAGACATATAGGTTTGCACTATATAATAAATTTAATGAAAATGCATCAATTTTATATTTTGATAACCTAAAAGTGAAGGTAATATAGTGTATAAAAACATTTAGAAATCCTAAATCAATGGATAAGGTGTGTCTTCAAATCCAATGCCAAGATACCTTAATCAAACCTATAGACCATATGAGAGTTTGACAAAAGTTATGATATAACATCATGCATTATAAATTGAAGTATGGATGGATAAAAATATTTATGAGGCCATGAAACCAAAATAGATCTTGAATAAATTGTAAAATGTTCTAAAGAGAGTATATCCTAAGCCTACAGCCACTCAGCCATAACCACACAGTCAAGCCTATTTGAGAATATGATTTAACAAGCATATGATGGAGATGATGTCAAGTGAGAGAGAATGTGTTCAAGAAATGATGAAATGTCTTGAAAAGGTCTAGTGTCTCAAAATATTATAGATAATTTCTCAAAATTATGATAAAGTTTTCAATGATTTGTAAGTGAAATGCCAAACTCCAAAATGGTGGTCAAGACTCCCAAACACACTTATGAGTTGTTCAGGTGGCTTAAGTGGTTTTCAAACTTGAAAAGTGGATGAAATGTGTATAGTGGTGGTAGATTTTAGAATAATTACTCTAATTAAAAATTTCACATGAGATTAAAAGAGACCTAAAAGAGTCTAGATGGATGATCAAAACTAAAATACACATGACCCCTACATATACTCAATTAAGTACTCTCTTAGGCATATATACCTAGTTAAGTACAAGACTCCTAGTTTTTTTGGGACTCAGAGGTATATGAAATAATGAGTATCTTAAGAATTATTAATTCAATATGAATTGAAACCTCAAATTGTCAACAAAAAGATAAGGTATGCACTTATAGTCTAGGTAGACCTATTAGGCTCATATAGGCAGGGTCTTGGAGAAGAATGAAAGTATGTATTGAACTATAAATGAATGAGAGGTGAAAGATTGAATTGAGGTATATTTATTTTATTACCAAAGGTTCATGGTTTATCCATTTGAATTCTAAATTTCTCTAAATTTATGAAGAGCTTGATAGGCTAATTAGGCCTAATAGGCCTAAATGGGCATACACAAGCCTGTGTTTGGATTTTGAAGATAAATTGATTTTTGGATAATTTTGAGGATTTTAATCCTTAGGTAAGTGAGTGAAAATGTTCCAAGATAGGATCATGATGTTTTAAATTAATAAATTTAGAATAAATATTAAGAACCAAACCTCTAGGGTCAAACTAGTCTAGTGGCTTATAAACCCTAGACATGTGTATGAGAGGTCTATAGACACTTTAAAAATTTGTCAAAGAATACAAACCATGATAATATATTAGGAAATGTTTTAAACGTCTTATAAAAGTGTTTAGATCTAAACTCAAGAAATTTCACATCCTTTACACTCAAATTCTCTCTTTTGACCTCATAGTTACAAGCCTTCTAGCCTAAGAGACACTTTCATCAGGTATGAACATCTCTAAGTAGGTGCATGGAGTTCCTCATTGTTAGTTAAAATTTAAGGATGTTGTCTACTTGAATTTATTGGCATTGGTTCTGTAATATAAGCCCTTATGGCTATAAATAATTTTTAAGAGACTATGCTCCTTGAAACCAACATAAAGCCTCCACAATGACTCAATAAAAGAGAAAAGGAGATAAATTCTTAAAATGGATTTGTTTAGCTATGAAATGACTAGGGTGACCTTCACATCCCCTATGGGAACTAGGACAAGATACTAGTTGGCACGTGTAGGGTACATGATGTACGAATTAGGCCTATAATTAAGTGTTATAGGCCTAGAAAGGGCAGTTTTAGAGGTTTTATCTTAGATTTGAATTGGGTAAGGCCTAATAGTGTCTCAAGAAGATAAATATGGCCTTTAATGGACATTTTAGGATTCTTCTAAGACCTATATAGGAGGATTCAATACACCTAAACACATCTATGAGTTGATTTCATCAAAAATCTTAAAACTCCTATTAAAAACACTTAAGACATTTTCTAAACATTAGCATGAAAGCCTCCAATAAATGAAAGGTGCCAAAAAATAAGGGCATAGGATAGATAAAGATGAATTTTATGATCACTTATGTCACTTATCACCTCTAGGTAAGTAGGAGGGTATTTTCAAATGATATTAATCAGTTACTAAGATAATCAAGTGCAAATAAACCTATCCTATGCTAACTCTCTTAGAGATCATGATTAGATGAGATGACACATGTTGGGATATTTATTAGGATTGTTTATAACCCCTATATTTTTAGAAATTACCTCATAAAGAGTGACATGTGTCCTTGGCTTCTTTCATATGTACCCTTTATCACTTTCTCTCTTACTTTTCTATATATTCTACCTTGATAGGCTATGTTGGTATCCTCCACCTCTGTATGGTGAATCCATTCCCATTTTCAATACTTTAATCAATGATAAAGTTCTAGTTTTACCTCCTCCTTTGACTAGTTTTAATGTGTGTGCATGACTAGTAGATCATGCCAAGTGATTAGCCTTAGTTCTTTGGAATGTTTGTCCTTTTCTTACAATTATGTTCAGTTTGAAACTTATTTACAACTATTGTGAAGTGTTAAAGTGAAGTTTGAATTATTTAATGAGTTTTATAGTCACTAGTGTCACTATATGACCTCTTGATTAGTCGTCCTAACCTGAGTAACTTTAATAATCTTCATTTGAATTTTTGATGTAGAGAGGTAGATTAGGAATAGTGTTTATTTTAGGTTAGTGTAATGTTTGAAGTGAATTTGCATCTAGTTGGTAGTGGTCAAGTATATTTGTTAAATCAACCTCATTAGAGTAGGTTTCTCTCTCTTTTCCTAACAAGTTGGTACAATAGTTTATGAGCCTAAGTGATTCATCAAGGGGAGATGGAATTTAACTTAGAGAATCAATCCAAGTTTAGACCATCCATAGCTTAGGACATTTTCCATGTTATTCTAAATTTATAAGGCTTTAACTACCTTCCAAGGGTAAAAATTTAATTGATAATAGTTTTGGCATGCTTAGTGGGACTAAGGTCTAGAGTAGTGGAAGGATTATTAGTGTTGTTCTTATACATATCAGCCTTTGGAGGTATTAAAAAAACATCAATGGCAACTCTAAATAAACTATAGCTAGCATAATTAGTCCAAGTGCCTGAAAAATTATAAATTGTTATGTATTCCCAATCTTTATTTGGTGAAAATGCATATCTCATACCTGAATATTCTTCATATCAGACTGATGATATTCATGGATTCTCCATAATTATCCCTCCAACATCATATCAACCTTATCATAGTACTTATTCCCCTCCTCTTCTTATGCATGCTCTTAAACAGCCTTACTAAGGTCATTCTCTTCTTAGTCAACCTAAACAAGGTGATATAAATATGATTCTTGATTTTTAGAAGTAGGTGGAAGAGAATCATAAAATTATGGAATACCATAAGCAATAATAATAGCTTCAATATCATAACTTTTTCTATCAAAAAGAGTTGAAGTTTGAGGAATAATATAAAGCTAGGCAACATCAATCTAGGAAATAAAATTACACTCAACTACTCATGAAAATGTAAAATAAAGAAATAGTAATGAGGAAGATGGATAGAAGAATTGAGCTTGGTCATTGTATTCCAATCAACTTCTTGAAAAAGATAAGATACTGATTAAATTTTTCAAAGGGGGAGTGGATATTGTTTGAAAGATAAAACTAACAAGTCCTACCAAGTGAAAGGTTTTAGATAAGAGACATAATTCAATTCATGGAAAGTAGGTTAGTGAGATGGTAAAAGGAAAAGAATCAACCCAAGCAACCTCATCCATAATCTCATACCTCTAGTCAACCTCATTTTATTCCAAGCCTCCTTCAAGCTACATCCACCCTTTCCTAAGAACCAAAGATCACTCCATCTTGGGGGCCTTCTTGTACTATGACTCCTAGTTACACCATGCCAACCCTTATGAATGAATCTTATCTTATGATCACCAAATACCAAGAAAGAAATAAGGAATTAGAATTTAAGCCAATTAATTATTTTTCCCTTCTTCAAAATACTCTCCAATAATCTTCCAATAAGTTTAAACCTAAAATATTGAGTTGGAAGGATACCTTGTCTAGTTTTAATCATACTAATGAGTTGTCTTTCCCTCCCAACCTCTCCTTTTGTCAACAAAAACCTATGGTTTTAAAGGTATATTATGAGGTTACATATTAAAAATAGCCTATAGAAGGAGTCAAAGAAGAGGTAAATATTTTATTTAAATTGCCTTTATTCATTCAAGATGATGATCCTATCTCTTACATCAAAAAGAAGTTGAATGATTTGAGTATAGTGTAACTATCAAAGAGTAGCCTTAAAAAAGACATACATGATCAATATGTGGTTAAAAGTAAGCATGAATAATTATTTTCAGCCCTTAACAAGAAATATGAAGAGAACTCATGGTAGTAGATCTACCATGACTTCATTGGGGGGCTTGAAGTGTTCACTAGTAGTGGATCTCTTGAAGAGCAAGATGAGAAGACTAATAGGATGGAGCATGAGTTATATATTAAGGTAGATGATGATGACATGGTGGTATTTAATAAAATTACAATTGAGTATGAATAAATCTTTCATGACGACATTTTGGTTACAATCCTTGTTGAGCATCATGAGCAAGTGGTAGAAGTTAAAGAATTCAAAACCCAACTAGGGAAGGGTTAAATTAAAGCATTTGATGATTCTATTATCCCTAAAGAGAATAGCATGAATGAGTTTGAGATTGACATAATTTCAAATGACTAAGAGGAGGATAAATTTTGGGAATATATTGAAAGTTTTTATTTGAGTTTGGATGACAAACTTGTACTCTCAAGTAAACATGCTCAAGAAGAAGCTGATCAAAGTACACAAATTGAGAGACATGATCCTAATGAATCATTAAAGGTTGAATTTGTATCTATATTCACATTGGATATATATCCTAACATGTAATATAAACATTAAGTAAAGGTTGAAAATCAATATGAATTTGTGTTCATTGGGAACATGTTTGATGTTGATGATTCACTTGAAGGTCTCCTAAGAGGATTGGAAAGTATGAAGCAGTTGAGATCAACAAAGTGAAGGTCTAAAAGGCATCCTGATTCACATCCTTACTCATCACATGAATATTATAATCTTAAAATCATCCCTTTTGATCTAGGAGAATCAATATTGGTAGGTTAGTATGTACATAAGTAGTTTGATTATGTTTATTATGTTTCCTAAGTGCTTTGTAGCACAAGTGTGGTGTGTGTCTTGTTGGTGTTTTATTTTGTTGTTATAATTTTATGTGTGTGTGGAGTTTAATAAATCATATTATCTTGTTCAAGAGTCTTGCATCCAAGTTCAAGTTCCAATTAGGTTTTTATTAGAGTGTAAGTGACTCCTTTGCCCAATGGAAGGACAAGGTTACTAGTCTTTTAGCATAGCAAGCATGTTACCTTTGTGAATCACCAATTTATTGACCAATTTTGACCTTTTAGGAAAAAAGGTCAACATTATAGGTGAAAATTTTATTTTAATTCTTCCATGATTTTTTTCTTAACCCATCCCATGCCTTATGAGGTCTTAAAATGAAGAGTTGTTAGTCTTGTTAGCATTGTTTAAGGTAGTGTCCTTTTTCATGCATTTCAATGCTTTCAAGGTCATTATAGTTGGTCCTATGGGTATGTCCTGATATGTCAAGATATTATATGGTATATCAAGTCAATTTGTTCCACTTGATCACTTACTTTAAATATTTTTAAATCTATTTGAAGAGATTATATAATTTTAGCATTTTTTAAGGTTTTTGGAGAAACCTAGGTTTCAATTGTGGCCAAATTACACCTTATAAAGGAAATATTTTTGTATGGATCATTAAATTCAATGGTGAAGAGGTAATTTAAATTTAAAGGTGGATTTTCAAATCTCTGTAAGTCATCTAACCATGCATTAGTCTTCCACCATGCATATCATGCACTTTAAAGTCATTTAAGTCACCTTTTGGGCTAAATATGAGGTGATGCTAAAAATTTCTCAAATTCCAAAAATTTAAAGAGGATATATAACGTGCATATTGTTAAGATAAAGTTATATTATCATTTTTCATGTTAGAATAGGTTAGTTACTTCAGTTTCAACTCCAAATCAAAGGTTTAAGGCACAGACTTCAACAACCCACTTTAAGGTAAAAATGATTTCAAATTATCTCTTCATATTATCCAAGTTTAGTAATATTTCACAAGTGTTAGGAAGGTAAAATATAAATTATCTCTCTTATTTCCACCTTCAAAAGCTAGTAGAGGTAATTTTCATGAAGATGGTATGAGCCATGCAGGTCGAGTTAGAGCCCAATCTTTTGATCAAATTTAATGACCCTTATGACCTCTCAATTAGTGGAATTTTTTGTTTTATTGATCTTATTATATTTATGAACAATCTCTAAGGAGCTAAGGTGATTTTTAGAGGTGTAAAACCCCATAGGATCATTATTTCACCTCAAGATGGAAATTTTCATCAATTTGTAAAAATGAAAGCAATTAAAATTTTCCTCATAAGTTTGTACAACCATTTCATGTGTGTCTCCATCAAGTTCACACATGTGAACAACCATATAGCAAGAAGAACTTCCATATGATATAGGTTTTAGCTTTACACATTGAGTTTTGAGGTTTTAAAAGTTGATTAAGATGTATCATATAACTTCATATATCCTACATCATCTCACATTGTATTTAATGATCATCTTGATACTTTATAGGCCTCAAATCCCTCATAAACTCATCAATTTCCTTTGTTATAGGCTTTTAGGAGTAGAGTTTCAACTTCATGACAAGTTATTGAGTAAGAATGGTTGGTGAAGCAAGTTTCAACACAATATTAAACTCATATAAATATCTCGCCAAGTCCAAGTGAATGATCTAAGATCTTGATGACCAAGATAGTCATCATATGAAGGCTTAAAACATAGGAATGCAGACCTACAAGTCTATAGACTAGTAGGTCTACATTATATAAGAACTTCAATGAAAATTAATCAATTTTAGATTTTGATAACCTGAAATTGAATTTAATACAATGTCTCAAAACTTGGATAAGTTATTTATCAATGGAGAGGGTGTGTCTTAAAATCCCATGCCAATATACCATAAATAGACCTATAGGCCATACGAGAGTTTCACATAAGATTGAATACAACATCATGCATTGTAACTTGAAGTATGGATGGATAAATAAGTTTATTAGGTCATGAAAAAAAAATATCTTGAATAAATTTTAAAATTATTTAAAGAGAGTATATCCTAAAACTAAAATCACTTGGTCATAACCACACAGTCAAGCCTATGTGAGAACACGAGTTAACAAGCATATGACAAAGTTGATGTCAGGTGAGAGAGAGAATGTGTTCAAGAGATGATTTAAGGTCTTTAAAAGGCTTAGAGTTTAAAAATAGGATAGATAAGTCCTCAACACTATGAAAAAGTCTTAAATTATTTGTAAGTGAAATCCCAAACTCAAAAATGGCAGTCAAAACTCCCAATCACACCTACAGGTTGCTTAGGCTTCTTAAGTAGTTTTAAGACTTGAAAAGTGGATGAAATATGTATAGTGGGGGTAGAGTTTATGTATATTAATCAAATTAAAAATGGAACATTATATTAAAAGATACCTAAAAGAGGCCATAGAGATGATCAAAACCAAAATACACCTATCCCTTATATATACTCATTCAAGTACTCTCTTAGGGATGTCTACCTAGTCAAGTATATGAATCATAGTTGTATTAGGAATTAGAGGTATGTGAAATAATGAGGATCCTATGCATAATTATTTCACTATGAAATTAAACCTCAAATTTTCAACAAAAAGAGAAGGTACACAGAGTCTAGGCAAACTTATTAGGCTCTTACAGGGAGGGTCTTGGAGAAGAATGAAAGTATGTATTGAACTATGCATGAATGAGGGTTGAAATAATGAAATGGAGGTATACTTAATTGATTATAAAAGTTTCATGGTATCTCCATTTGACTATTGAGGTTATATAAAGTCATTAAGATCTTGATAGGCTAATTAGGCCTAATAGGCATAAATGGGTATGTACAAGCTTGTGCATGGATTTTGAAGACAAATTTCTTTTTAAAACATTTTGAAGACTAGAAACCTTATGGAAGTGAGTTAAAATTTTACAAGATAGGTCCATGAGTTTTTAACTTAATAAATTGAGAATAAATCCTAAGAACCAAACCTCTAGGGTCAAACTAGTCTAGTGGCGTATAAACCCTAGACATGTGTATGAGAGGTCTACAAACACTTTAAAGAGATGGAAAAGAATATAAACCATGATAATATGTTCAAATAAGTGTTACAAGTCTCATAAAAGTTTTTTGATCCAATCTTAAGCAATTTCACATCCCTTACACTCAAATTCTCTTTCTTGAACTCATAGTTGTAGGTCTTCTAACCTAAGAGACACCTTCATCACATATGAACATCTTTGATTAGGTGCATGGAGTTCCTAAATGTTAGGGAAAGATGAAGGAGGTTGTATACTTTATTTTATTATAATTGGTTTTGTAATCTAAGCCCTCAGGGCTAAGAATAATAGTTAAGAGACTATACTCCTTGAAACCTACCTAAAGCCTCCATAATGACTTGATGAAAAAGAAAATGATCTAAATGACTTAAAATGGACTTTTTTAACTGGGAAATGTTTAAGGTGACCTTAACAACTCCTATGGGAACTAGGAAAAGATATTATTTAGCACATGTACGGTATAAGAAGTACATATTAGGTGTAGAATTAACTGCTACATGCTTAGAAAGGGCAATTTTAGTGGTTTTCTCTTGGATTTCAATTGGGTAAGGCCTAATAGGGTCTCATGGAGCTATATATGGCCTTTAATGGATGTTTTAGGTTGCTTTTAAGACATCATGAGGAGTTTTCAAGACACATAAACACATCTATGAGTTCATTTCATAAAAAATTGTAAGACACCTATTTAAAATACTTGAGATACTTCTACAACATTAGCATGACAGCCTCCAACAGATGCAAGGTGTCAACAAACAAGGGTAGAGAGTATATAAATATTAATTTGATGATCAAGTATGCCACTTGTCACCTCTAGGTGAGCATGAGGGTAGCTTAAAATGAGATTGACAAGTTACTAAGACAATCAAGTAAAAATAAACCCCTCCTACACCAACTCCCTTGGATATAATGATTAGATTAGATGACACATGTTAAGAGATTTATTAGGACTGTTTCTAACCATTATCTTTTTATAACTTACCTCATAAACTGTGACATGTGTCCTTAGATTCTCTCTTATGTACCCCTTCTCTCTTTCTCTCTCCCTTTTTCTATATATTCAAATTTGATAGGATATGTTAGTATCCTCCACTTGGGTATGGAAAATCCTTTCCCATTTTCAAGCCTTGATCAATGAGAAAAGTTTGGTTTTACCTCATCCTCTAAATAGTTTTAATGTATGTGCATGACTAGTAGACATTGCCAATTGATTAGCCTTGTTTCCTTAAGATGTTTGTCCTTTTCTTGCATTCATGTTTAGTTTAAAACTTATTTACAAGTCTTGTGAAGTGTGAATAGTTTATTGAGTTGTATAGTCACTATATGACCTCTTAACAAGTCCTTTTAACTTGATAAATTTTCAAACATTTCATTTGAAATGTTGATGTGGAGAGGTAGATTAGGAGTAGTGTTTGCTAAAAGTTAGTCTCATGTTTGAAATGTATTTCCAACTAGTTGGTAGTGGTCAAGTTTATTTGGTGCATCACCTCCATTGGAGTAGGTTTCTCTCTCTTTTCATAGCAATTTGGTAGAGTAGTTTATGATCCTAAGTGATTTATTAAGGGTAGATAACCCTTTAACCTAGATATTCAATCCAAGTTTAGGCCATCCATACCCTAGGATTATTTCCATGTTATTCCAAATTTAGAAGGATTAAAGTACCTTCTAAAGGGTGCAAGTTTGGTTGATAACAAGAAAGATGTTAGTATTCAAAAAAAATGAGTTGATAATAATTGATTATGAGTATATAAATGTTTTTAAATTATTTTTAATGCTTATCTCAATCTCAATCCCAAATTTGAGTCTGCAAGCCTAGTATGGTATAGAAGCCCTTTACGCATGTTTTATTTAAAAGTGAAGTTTGGCCTCAAATAAAGAATCTATAACCTTTGTTAAGGTTTTTATATATATATATTTATGAAAGTATAATAAGGTGTAAGTAAAACTATGAGAGTTTGTATAAGATCAATTCCATGCAAAGACTTGTGTTGGTCTTATGAATGAATCATGCCCTTAAGAGTCATACAGATTGCAAAAGTCTTTGTAATAATCTATAATTCATTTGAAAATAGCCTAAGAAGTATTGTGTAGACCTTAAGAAAAAGTGGATTCTAAATGACATTTAAGAAAGAGTGTAGTTTAATATGAATAACCTTTCTTAGAGATGATTGGTATATTTATGAGGTGACAAACATATTGAGGGTATTTGTTGTTGTATTATTATTATAATAACATTAAGACCAAGTACAAAGGAATCATGGAACCTTTGAGGTTAGTATGGAAGTTTCATCCCATGGAGTATTCTTAATAACATTATATGAAGACTAGTAAGAATCCTAAATTTTTTTTAATAGTCATATTTTATATCTTAACCAAATTTAGTGTTTTTTCAAGGTTACTTACAGCACACAATCTATGTAAGTCATAGAAGAAAAGACCTAGTTTGTGTTGTTTAGACATTATCAAGCCTTTATACCTTTGTAAATAGTGGTTAAATGGTGTTAGGAGAGTATCCAAGCTTTTTATCTCCATGAAAGTCCTTAGAAGATAAAATATGGATTTTTTAAAGCTCTCATCTTAGGTGTAGGAACCTAGGGTTTCTAGTCACCAAAACCTCCATATCTTTTGATCTACCCAGCCAAATGGCCTAAAAGTTAAAGTAAGTTTGAGGAAGATATTTTATAATTATGTAAATTTATTTTAGGTTAGAGTTAGTTTTGTAGGGAGTTAATTTAGTTTTAGGATCTACAAGACTTCCTGCATACTCAAGAAACCTGTTAAATCTGAGTTTGGGGTTATAAAAGTAAAAAGAGATGAGAAGGTGTTGATCAACATGGAGAATGTTGTTTATGAATTATTAAGGGTGGTTTTAGTGTTTAGATATGTTTGGATAATAATTTAAGTAAGAAACTCAGTTCATTAGGTCTACCATTAGACCAAGGTAACACTATTTTGTGTCCTTTTGCATGTTTGATGTTTGAAGTGTGAGTGACAACTTGTGTGTAGGTTTTAATAACCTTGAGAGTTGATTATTAGTCTAAATAAATGTGTATACATTATTTTGTGTGTTAAAATATTCTTAAGAGAGGTGATAGGTCTTCTCAATAGGCCTTCCCAATAGGCCTAGTGAGTATAAGAAAGCAAGTTGGTTGTAAGAGGCCATAAGAGAATAGAGGATAGAGTAAAGAGAAGAAGGTTTATAATATTTTTAAATTGATAACATCCTTATTAAGATTTCCATTCCATTTTTAAATAATATTTTAAGAGGATTCTTGATTTATATCAACAAGAAAGAATAGGTATCCATGAAGGCTAAAATATTGGAGAAGAGGTCTAAAAATAGGCATAAATTTAATCAAATGACATACTTACATCAATTATGATTTATTTTAGATGTATATAACATTAAAACTTAGAGATTTGACTTGTTTGTAGGTGTACTTGAATCATTTATTTTTTTGAATTCTCTTGCTTCATTTTTAGAACCATACCACACCCTTGCATGAGTTGTGAGGTTAAGGATGTCCTTTTGTATGGATCAACAGTGATTGTGTACATTTCACATCTATGATTATTTAAAATTTGTTTCTATAGATTTAGATTGAAAAACATTTTGGATACCTAAAATAATTAGAAAAAGCAAAGAATCAAATAAGGCATATGGCTCAAAGATTCAAACTCAATAAATTTTACAATTAGAAATATTCATACTTGTTACCTTTGATTAAAAATGTAACCTTGTTGTGGAATCAAATTAATAATAATCTACATAGAAAAATTCCTTGTATACAATAAACATAGGTACTTTTTGGCACCTTAATAAAACAAAAATCCCCAACCTTCCATGAACTAAATATAAAGTAGCATACACATCTTTTGAAAAACTATTTAGTAATAAAATTAATGCTCCAAAAGCTAAAATACAAAAATAATGAAACATTAATATTTTAAAAAAAGTGTTCCTATAGGCATTAGGACTATATAACTATGCTCCTATACCTACATTATGATGAAGGACTAAACTTGATCAAATTCTATGGAATGTATTATTTTTTGGCTTCTATTAAATTCAATAAGATAATATTCTCAACTCACAGCACCAACTACATGAAGGTGGATATTCATCTGGTGCCACTAACCTACATAAAAATTGTTAGTAAAAATTTTAAACAAAAATAAAATATAATGATAAAAGAATTCACAATTAAAATAAAGTAAATAAAATAAGTTAACTATATTAATTTGAAATGCTAAATGCATTTAGTACTAACCTTACCAAGTCAATCAAATGTACCTTTAGGATAAGTTCTATTTTTAAGTATTTCAACAATTGCTTCATGCTCAAATTCATGAACTTTACACAAAGTTATGTTGTGAGGATTTCCATGATATTTGATCACTTCAATATTTTTAATGATAACCAAATATGAATAATGAAGCACCACCCTGTGTGTTTCAATATCCTCAAATAACAATTGTTTTAATTTTTTATGATAGTACCTATGAAGCCAAGTTCTTGTAACCACTATAGATCCAGTGGGATAAATTATCTCTTCTCCATCCATGGCATTTATGGTTAATTATTTTTTCTTCTACATAATGACACAAGTAATAGTGTATTCCATCATCACTATCCTCAGGTGTAATTACTATAAAAATAAGCCTTACATTTAAATTATAATAAAATTGTAAGCATCTATAGGAAAAAATAAAGATAAAGATAATATAATTAATGCTACATTTAAATTAGGAATATATTTTACCCAGTAGTATAAGATCTAAGATGTGGTCAAAGTCAATTGATGATGCCATTTTATGATCCATCAATTGTTGGAGTGAATGTCTACTCTCTATAAGTGTTATGGGTATATAATACTATTCATCAACCCATTCTTTTGACTCACATTCATTCCAATTAAATTTCATGCATCTTAAACAAAAAAATACCATATCCCTAGTATAAATAGTCCATGAACTAGAATTTGAGCTTTGAATGGAGTGGAAAACACTAGATCTAAATACTATACTACAATATTCATACATTACCTTATTTTTTCCTCCATTAACTAAAATAATCATCACAAATGTGACTATTTAGTTGATCCATGACCAAAAAAATCATTATACCAAGTCATAATACTTATAGCATCAATAAAATTAACACCATGTTTGTGTTTTCCCTGATCTTTTTTAAGGGATTTTTTTACACATGCACTTGCATCATCATGTTCCCTTTTACCATGCCCATCCTAAAATAAGCTCTAAAAATGTTAAATCCCATTCTTTTTATGAATTCTAATGGACTATTAGAAAATTCAATAATTCTTAAAGTATCATGCATAATTATATGACCAAATATAATGTGTATCAAACATGATTTGTCTTGGAATCATATTTATATAAAATATCTCAAAATAATTTGGACAAACTCTAGAGAATGTGATCTATCATTACTCATATAAAAGTGGTACTCCATTAAAAAAATTTGTGTTTTCATCAGTGTTATCAAGTGCATGTATGAATGTAATATGTACAAATATTACAACTTAAATTAAATTATAGTATTGGTATTGAACATCATTCTATGGTTATAATGTGTAGTTCTCAATAGAGTCCACAACTGAAACAATGGTGCCAACTAGGAAGTTATATTTGCATATCTTGAATTGATTATCTAACCATTTTTTTGTGTCTATCTTGTATATTGGTAGATAATATTATTATTGATTTCAAACATGAAATCAAATACAAAAACATTGGTCATAACCAACTCACATCTTGATGACTCTTTTCCATCTTTTAACACATACTTTACAAATTTGTACTTTTAGAATCAACTAGTTTCTTTCCAAATTCATGTGAAATTCCTTCATGTATATATCTAGTTAATTTTAACAAACTACCACAGTGTTACATGTTCCATCTAAACATTCTTTGGCAAAAAAAACTATCCCTTAGGTCTTTAATAGAAAGGACTTGAGATTAATTCTCTTGATGTTTTAAGTGGTGTTAGTGAAATATGTGGTATGTCATAGCTAATCAATATTTCATTATAGTTTATGAGATAAAATATCTCCTCTATTGTAAGGGGAGGTTATCGTTATTTAAATTAATACAAACTAGCCCAATTATGTATAATATTTACAAGTTGAATAAAATGGGTTGGTAGGAACCACATTGAATTGAAAATTAAAAAAATAAAGGGCAAAATGGAGGGTTACAAGAAGGTGTATAAATCCATATTTCAACCATTTATGTAATAAAATAAATTGAAATTATAAATTTAATTTGAGATATCAAACATAATTCATGCTTATAAAAATGAGAAATACATTAACATAAGAAAAATGCATGCCCATTAAGGAAATAACCAAACACAAAGTTTAAGAAAATCTTATTCTTGGATAAAGATTGAACACAAATTTTCCTTTTTCTTAAAGTTTCATAAATAATGGACATCAAAAGGCCATTTTTCAAATGTCATTTTGTGTCTTTATAAAAAGGGAATGGGTTGAACCTTCACATTCCAAAATGACCTTTTGTATTTTATTTGTGGTCCTATTCTACCTTTTATAATTTTCAATTTTACAAAAAAATAAAATATCAATTTTCCAAAATATAAGTTAGAAAAAAATAGAAAAGAGAGGTTACAAATTTTACTAATAATTTTTATATGAGTCAAAAATAGATGCAAATGGGTTGACTACAACTGAATCTTCCTTGACTTGATCCTTATCATGTGCATCCTTGAATTTTCAAAATCCCTTAACTGATTCAAGTGAAATTACCACATGATGACAATGTGTGAACCATCTTTGGGAAATGAATGTCAAAGTGCATTAAGCTTTGAACAATTCTTCTAGTTGGGTTTTCAACTCTTCTAGTGAAATGTGGATTTTTTTGAGATTTGTCATTGAGGCTTTATTGAACTTGGCTTCATTTATAAAATCTTATTTGACCACCTTTTATAATTGAGATTTTAGTTCATCCATGGTGTTTGCAGTAGTCACATCCTCTTTTTATAAATGATAATGAATCTTTTATAGAGTATTGGAAATTAATTTGAGTTCTTATTCACCCATATGTATGTTTTCTTTTAATTCCTTTATAGCCTTATTCGATATTTCCATTTAGGAGGAAGTCATCTACCTACACTTGAAGAGTCTTTCCATAAGTATTATATTTGCTAATTATGGCAACATCATCCTTGCTTATTCCTAAAAACTATGTTAGATCATCAACTTATGGTATTATAGGGGTCTCAACCAAATTGAACAAGTAATTAACATAACTTGTTAGCTATTTGATCTATCCTTTGATTTTTTTCCTAAGTTATCTCATCTCATTCATACCTCTTAATGATCCTTTCCTCAGATATTATGAATATCACCTTCTCTTGTTACTTCTCTAAGTGATATCCTTTTTAGATTATAATCATCTAATGTCATTTATCATATATCTTTCTTAACATTTGGCTTAGAAATTTCCATAAATTATGCTCTTGAAGAATCTAACACCATCCTAGAGGTGGTTTTTACTTTCTTTGGTATAGGCATTTTTAAGAAATCATCTACCATATTAAAATCTAGTAAATATGAAATTTTTACCGTTTTTCTTTTCTATAACATTGGTTGCATCCATGGAAATGAAAGATATATGAAGGTAATCACTTGGGTAGTTGATATAGAAGGGGTGGGATGATTAGGAGGAGGAGGAGGAGGAGGAGGAGGAACTTATGCATATCTAGATGGAGAATGTGTATTATCTTCTTCAAGTTTTTTCTATTATTTTATCTCTAAGGATTAGGCTATGTAATTTTGTGGTGTTTGGGATGAGCAAGATGGGGTCACCCAAGGTTTGAAATGCAAACTATGGTTTTACTAATTTTTTGTCTTACTTCTTCTTCCCTACCATAGGATTTTCCTTGCATTGATTTCCCAATTGTTTCTTGGTATTAGGATCTTCATCTCCATCATCGATTAAACTATAATAACTTGAGATCTCAATCACCACCTTAGATCTACTTCTCTTGGAAGCTAATGGGGGTCTTGCTTCAAAGGAGTTGAAGTTTTTCCTCTCTTCAAACCACTTGTGGTTTCTCCAACTAATTTATTATCTAACCAATTTTTCATATGATCCCATACTCTTTATTTTATCCATTGAAAATTAGTTGGTTCTCTCATTGACTAATTGATAGCTAGCAAGGATGCATTCACAATTATGTTGGTGTATCCTAGATTGAGAAGATCCAACTTGTCACATATTATTCCTTCTAGAATCCATTCATATGTTAATGATTTTATTTTATCAAGTTTCATATGACTCTAATTTATTTAAAATACTTCAAATTAATATGTGCAATCAGCCTAATTATCTTTGATATGAGGCTTATGTTCATACGTAGATATTATTCCTAAATTTTTCTTTACATATCCTCTAATATCCATGGAGTTTATACTAGCATAATTTTAGAGTGAATTTAGAGATGGCCATTTATATGTCATGTGTATTTATAGTTTATTTTCAAATAAAATGACCTAACATAATGGGAAAAGGAACATGAAGTACATGTTTTTCTCTATAATGCTTGTGAACTACTAATAGTTGTCTATAAAACTCAATGAAAATGATCTATTTGCTTGCCAACCTTGGAATTCTTAAGGGTGTCCTTCATAACCTCCAACCCTAATAAATTTAAACTTATATAATTAAATTTAGTAGATATTATATTAGTTAACTAACTTATCCACTTTTATTTAAATCCAAATACCCCAATCTTATTATAGTAATTATGTCACTCTCATTTTGAAAGCATCATTGACTAAAGTGTAGTGTTTATTACCTTTTTGTAATATGAGTTGAGGGAAGCACTCAATTACATGTGTTGTTTGTGTGATGGCCCCTTATTCGAGAGCCTAGGTTACACCATCTAGGAAGCTAATAATATACTAGATATGATGTCATGAACAATTATTTTAAGATTTGCACATTTAGAAATTGATCATGTAAAGATTCACTAATTAGCTCACCCATTTCTATGAATTGATTTCTATGGATAATTATTTAGATTGGGAGAAACATCTAATGGTGAAAAGGCCTAAAGTCTTCATTACCAACTACTTGATTCAACAAAGTAACCATATCTAAGATATTTTCTTTAAAGTCTTCTTTGAGTAAGTTCTTGGAGATGTTAGAAGGTCTCTCTCTCTTTCTTCAACCAAGAATTATTGATAATGGTTAAGCATTTTATGGGATCCTTAAACCAATGTGCATCTCCTTTTTTGATACTGATATTGACCAATTCCTCATGAATGGGAACCATCAATGTCATGCTCAAAGAAAATCCATCTAGTTTTACCATTAGTTGTCCAAATTTTGTCTTGATTTCTCATATGTGAGTTTTAGTATTCAACACAAGTAAATACCAAATTTGAACATTATACTGAAGTTGGAAAGGTAGCTATTAGAGGTAAATTACTCTGTACAAGGTGTTTAATGAGTAGTGTCAGGATTTTAGAATTTAATCCTTTTATGGAAATCTTCTAATTCCACATTATCAATTTGAAAATCATAAATCTTTGGATTATCATAGTCTAGGACCAACAATGGCTCATACCCCATGTAATTGAACTTAATTTTACTAGCTTTGGGGTTTGAAAATTTTGTTTAAAAAGTGAGGGCCATAATATCAAGCAGATCATGTGGAAATAAATGTTGAGTGGGTTGTAAAAAATTCAAGGTAGTGGAAATATAGTGGTTTTTAAAAAAATATTGCCTCAAAAAGAGATTCCAAAAAAAAGATGAATAATAATGATGTAGGGGAATTAATACTCATGATATTTTTAAGATATTTTTCATAGAGATTCACTATCATAAGGTTAAGGGTAAATAAAAAATCATAACTTCTAAGTTTGCAAATGAATTAAATGTGGCCTACTTGAAACAAATATTTTAGTTTGGGTTGGGATTTGGCATGCCTATATGCATGCACATTGGTGGAGGAGAACATTCCTAGCTACTAAATCCCATTGAGACATGAGGGAGTGAAGGCACAACCAATTTTGTACCTATATCTCCACATCACCATATCCACAAGGGATGATGAGTTTGTATATTACATCTTATATGCAAATAGAAATATAACTAATTTATAAAGCAATCCTAGATCGAAGAAGATAAATCATACTTACAGTTCTGATTATTGATACATTAGATATTAAAGCTCATGACCAAGATAGATTTACTAGACTTATCCAAGGGATATATTACCATAATAATATCACTAGGGAGGGTTCCAAAGCCTCTAGTCAATCAAAACTATGTAATAACCCTAACTAGGTCTTATGTTTTCATATTCACTAAACTAATAACAAGTAAAGTCAAGTTTAATCTAGTGCTCATCAAAACTTGTGGCACAAAGTTGGGGTAATAAACATGCATAGAAGATATATACTCACATCAGTTTATGTGGAATCCTAATGCATGGGAGAGAAGTACAAATGCATATCTATCTACTCTTATAAAGGAGGAACAAAGTTATGAATACTTACCTTTGAATATAAACCCATCGAGCCTTAATCTCTCCCTTGGCCAAGGTGCTTCACAATAGGTTGTTGTGTTATGTAAGGACAATAAGGATAAGTCATATCTAAGCTACACACCATATTAATGTATCCAAAATACTTCTCCACAATATAAGATTCATATCTCCAAAAAAAGTATGAAACCCTAAGCTATGATCCTCAAGTAGAATTGTGGGTAAGCATATATATATATATATATATATATATATATATATCTTCTTATCTTCTCTTATAAATGATGAAATGAATGTGTATATATATCTAGATCTAAGCCTAGTCTTTTATAAAAGTTTAGTTGATAGGTTTGGCCCAATTGACTTCGTATCATTATTAACAAAAATAGATTAGGTCTTGGTCTAGGTCATATGGGGGATATCCTAGACCCTAAATGAGTTTTTTCAATTATATTTAGGGTCTATGGGGCCAACATTATATTATAAACTATCAAAAAGGATTTTATGCTAGGGAAGAGCTAATGAAGGTGGGAAATGACTAGAGGAGGGTACAAAAAGGAGGCAAAGCTTAGGGAAATGTTTTTAGGAGATGGTTGTGTAGATAATAAGTGGTAATATAAGGACAAAAATCCTACGAAGCACCAATGGTCTACCCACCCCTTTCCTAGTATACCCCTTAAGGCATGCACTCAAAAATATTGAGACTCGATGGGTTCCTACAAGAGAGAAAGCATCAGTAATTGATAAAGTTTGAAAATATTTTGTGTATACATATTGCCCACTCAATGTTCATCATGTATCACTTAGGTGAAATAGGGGATGGTGCTTTGGTAAAATAGCATAGCAACACACAACACTAAATTTGAATAAATTGTAGTAAGTAGAAAATAAGATAAATGAAAAGATAGAAATTGAAAAACACATACCTTTACTTACTTTAGTGTTGTAAAAAGAAGGATATGCAAGAAATTTTAAGGTGTCAAATGTAGGGAGAATTAGGAAAACCTATATAAATTAGTGAAAAAGAGCAAAAAATCAAAAAAAATTCAACATATACATATAATAGGTGAAAATATTCTCTACAATGTTGAGAATCTAGAATATTTTATGGTTCAAAAAAAGAGATAGTAGAAACAAATATGTGATCAAAAGATAGAATATGATGGTAAATATTTGAAAGGTACCACTATATGTGATAGCCTAATGTCAATCCATTTTAGATCAAGGAGAGTTATATAATTTTAGGGATATCATCTAGGTCTCAATCATGCATGATATGTATGGGATGTTGTCTAAAGGTTAGAAGATCACGAGGCCTATTATTTTTTCAGCACTTGTATATATGAGATGTTTTTCTATGTATCAACTAGATATATTACCCATGTGGTCAATGATAGGTTATCTCAGGTGATGATATAGAGGTAGGACCATATATCTTAGGTTGTTCCCTATGTACCAACATTATAGACTATCACATGAGGGCAGATCATGTGGTAACCCTACATGTGCATTGTTACTATATGGCCTAGTTGGTTGACCATTATGATAAGGTTGGTACTGGTGTAGATCATGGACCACTATACCTCATGGGTAAAATTGTATCTATTGGCATGATTGTTAGGGTAGGTCAAACTCCCACACCTAGTGACCACTCTAGTAGTGCTAGCTTATTTGACATAACATGTGAGAGAATCAAAGGGGAGAAGAGGAGTACTAGTGGAGATATTTATTATTAGGCCATGACATGTTAGACCATTGATTGGTTGAACATGACATTAGGTGGTTAAAGGAGGGTATGACGTATATATGGATGTAGGGATATAATAGGCACTACATTAGCATTAACCACCTTGACCATACCATAGATAGAGGCATTACTAATTAAAGTAGGCACAAATGAGGGTGACAGTGAAGGATGACCTATCAATTGTTATAGGACATAGTTGATCTATAAGATACCTCTCAAGAGAGGGTTATGTCATACATAAGTGGTAACTTTAGGCTTTATACTGGTGTGGAGGTGATCCATAGAATGAATGATCAGATAGATGTATCATGCTCAGCGGGCGAGAAAACAAGGAGATGGTGGTTAGTGATATTAGAATGGGTGAGAAATGTTATACTTTTGATTTAATTTTTTGATATAGAATACTCTTTACATGTGGTTATAGTAGATTTTGAGATATATATATATATATATATATATATATATATATATATATATATATATATATATATATATATATATATATATATGTGTGTGATCTAATATTTATCTATCTAGTTTTGGTTTTTGTATATTTGATGATAGAGGAAGTCAAAGGGGGAGCCCTAATTATGGTCATACATCATGACATTTTGGATGGGGTGTTGGCACCATATGACCCCACCACTCTATATGTTCTTATGGTACCATCTAACCTAGCTCAAAAAGGTTGGTTTAGACTAGTGGGGGAGGTTGTGAGGCAATTTTAAGCATGTGGAGATGGTTTTTAGACATCGGTAGGGGTGGGAGAGGGAGAGGCACAAGTTTGGTAGGCCTTGGCTCAGGAGATAGCAATGAATAAGGATACTATGGTCTTTCTTGAATAGGTGTAGGCCTAGGTGGCCAACTTATAAGGATAGGTAGTAGGTTTAAAATCCTAGACTACCTCATTATAGTGTACCATTCAAAGGGGATAGTCCTAAACATCTATGGGAAATGTGGCTAGGCCACAGGATAGGCATGATGGAGCCTAGCCATAGAGCTAGAGCTATGTATTTTGTATTGTATAAGACACATGATGTGTGTGTGTCTGTGTGTGTGTGTGTGTGTGTGTTGTTGTTGTTGTTTTTGACAGTTAGATTTTATATCATGATTTTTATTTGGTTGTGGATGTTGATGCATGGATATATTTATTTATATTACATGTATTTAGATTTTTGTTGTATATGCTATGGGAAATATGTGTGGGGTGTTTTATTTTCTATAATTATGTGATAAACATACATAATTAAAAAGAAAAGGGCAAAAATGACTTAGAAAAGTATAAGTAATCAAAACAAATGTACTACACACTATATCATGATGGAAAATTTGTAATAAAAAAATATGATTAAATATGATAAACCAAATATGTTAAATAAGGATAACAAAAAAAAATTAAACGATGAAAAAGATTTGCATAAATTAAAAGAAGTAAAATCACATTATATCAAATTGGGGAGTATGAAAATAATGTAATAAAATGGAAGGCACCTGAAAGATAAATGGTATAAAAAATAAAACAATTAAGTCAATCAATCATACTAAATCACGTTGGGAAGTATGAAAGGGAAACAAAATTATAAAAAAGAACTAAAATTGATCGCACTAATTCAAGTTGGGAAGTATGAAAAACTTAATAAAAATGGTTTTATGCTTACATGCAATCAAAAAATAAGAAGATAAAAGTAAAATATCAATTAATTAATCATAAAACATTCTATATCAAGAAGGGAAGCATGTCAATGACATAGAACTCATAATCAATCACTACTTACCTCAAATTTGACACATGTAACTTCATTGTGAGTTGGGTATTGGAAAATTTTGTGAGAAAGGCTTAGTCCTATCCATGGTCTAAAAATGCAACTCACAAAGGGAATACCAATGAGGTGTAAAATTTTGGGAAAATATGTTAAAAAGATTTTTTGGAATGGTAATTTTTTAATTTGTGAGGAAAGCTTGGTCCTATCCATGGTCTTACACTACAACTCACAAATGAAATACCTAAGGGGAGTGAAGAGTAAAAAAAAAAATGTTTCTCAAGGGGAAATATTATGATGATTATAAATGAAAGAGGGAATGCAAAAATCACAATGTAGGCATCTATGACAAGACCTTAGGAACCATGAGGCATACTAAAAGAGACACTAAGTGACTAGTGACCATCAATATACAAAGGATACCATGTTTTAAATAATCATAAAGTTTTATATGAACATAAGTGAGGTACTAATATTGACTCATTTTGGTTGTTTAAACAAGGAAATTAAAATAGACCTACCTTTCCACAATGTGTTCCCCATTCCTCAGGACATCTTACAAAGCCGTCGATCTACTGTGAAGATTGGGTACTTGTGTGATAAATTAGATAACACTAAATGGTTTTTTATTCTCTTTTCCTAATCTACTACCCTACCATACCCCAATATACCTTGATTATATCATGAGGCCAATTGTGGAGTTTGATTTTTGATTTTAAAAAGGAGATTTGCTTTGAATCATGTCCTTTAGTGTGATTTAACTGTTGAAATATTGAATGTTGCCTTTTATATCATTGAATTTTGTTAAAATGATTTGGATCTTAAATTTTTATGGCTTTTAATATTCCTCCTCCATATTTACTTGGAATAACCAAACATGAGAGACAAATTGATACACACAAATGAGGTTTAAACTTTGGCTAAAGGAATCTAAGTATCTAAAGACATGATGAACTCAAACACTTAGGATTAATTATGAACCAATGTGTTATTTCAAGTTAAACCATATTTATGCTTAGTTTTCAACAGGAAATAAGGGGAATAAATGGAGATCTAAGGTGTACCAATAAAATAATATTATATTGAGATTACTTGTTTGCTAATTAATCACATGGTAAAAAAGGAGTGCTAAGGGGAGCAAGGTTTGTATAACCAAGTCACAATAATGATTATTTGTGTTATGAAGATAAGATAGTAAAAAATCATGAGAAAATAACAAGACATCCATGAAAATGATGTCATAGATAAAATCACGTAATCATGAAAAAAATTCATAAGAGATTATAAGGAAATAAAATGACACCATAGACAACATATAATGCTAAATATAAATAGACATATAAGTTAGATAAGTGAAGCAAAATTTGACATATATTAAAATGATATAAAGTATATAAATATAAACTTGGATCAAATTTTCAATACAAAATTAAGAAGAAAGTGAAAGAATGCCATGTTGTGTTCATAAACATTGGTAAATTTTTCCATAAACATTATCCATAACATCGGATAATCTCTATGAAATTGGACTCTAATTATAGTGATAGTTTCATCGATATTCAATGAAATTTGGGAAAATACCTCTCATCGAATCTCCTCAATAGAAAATGTAGGCATGACTAAAGGATCATGCTCATGAGGACCATCATGCATAGGATACACAAGATAAGGAATAGAAGTGGAACCTATGGGACATGGAGTCACCAGTGGAGAAGGGACCACAAGTGAAGGAGGATCCATAGGTGAAAGAACCATGAGTGGAAAAGGGACCATAGGTGGGGAAACCACATGTGGATAAGGGACCATTGGTAGAGAAACTACATGTGGAAAAGGGACCATAGGTGGAAGAACCACAAGGGAAGAAGGGGGAGCCTTCTTGCATGTGTGACATATGGGAAGAGGGATAGTAGGTATAGTAATGGTAATAAGTTGATCTTAGAGATGTGTTTGGAGGATGTAGTAATGATCAGTGTCATGGGTACTACATTGGTGCCATAAATAGTATACCTCTCCATATTTGGAAATATACTCAGGTAATAACTTGGGAGGAGGTATAGCCTTATCTATAGGCTGAAGAAGAGTAAGATGCAAGGTGTTTATATATTTTCAAATATTTTGAAAATGGGTGGAGGAATGATTATTTGTGTCATGGAATCAATAGATACACTTGTTAATAGACTTTGGGGGTATACTAGTAGAGGGAGTGGAAGTAGATGCCATAAAAGGTTGGTTTAGTTTACAATCTTTAGTATAATGACAAAAAAATATATAAATGTCATAGTATGGTTGATCAGCCCATTAGGGGGAAAAGGAGAAAGTGGTGGTAAAGGATTTAGGTCATCAAAAAGGGGAGGTGGGGCTAGTGGAGAGACTAGATGAGGCTCAACTGAAGGAGAAATAGGATCAAAAGTAGGAATAGATTCAAATAAAGGTAGAATGGAAATAAAATCTAGACTAAGCTCAACTAAAAGAGGAGAAGGATGCATAGAGGGTTTAAGGATAGTATCAATAATCTTATGGGTAATCTATCTATAGTAGTCTTAGTATCTAGCAAAATGATAGGGACCAGTCATAGCATGATCCATAAGCATGCTCCTAAAAGGTTCTTTAGAAACTAGAGGTGTACCATGTGAATTCACCATATTTACCCTACAAACAAGAAGAATAATTATAAATTTAATAATTATATAATATGGAATGTGATAATATGAATAAAAAGATTGAAATAAATAAGATTGATAACGAAGGATCTCAACATCTCTAGCCTGAATAAGACCTCCTATAGATGGGTCATCTAAAGTATAACCATCATCATAGTTAAATGTATGAAGATAATTTGATCAATTAGGTATGACCTTCTCATTATATGTGGTGTGATTAATAGAGTGCTAATTCTTAGTTAAGACTATGTTTATATCATCACAAAGTGATTGACAGGAGCACATCTTTAGAGATGGTGGAAGATGGGAAATGAGATGAGGAGAAAAATAAAAAAGAATTATCTTGAGGTTGATCTCATAAGGCTCATCATCATAAAAATTTAAGAGGTTAAGAGCTATATTCATAATTATTTTAGGGTGACCATGATTACCTCACATAGAGTTGATAGGGAAATTAAAACATTGATATTCTTGGAATTGAACACTCAGCAAGGGTTCAAGGGTTGGAATTTTGAATGTACCATGGTATTGTAATTATTTTAAATTACAAGGGTTAATGTCATATTAAATACCATATATTTCACCATTGTGAGGAAAATTGACACATTGGAAGGCAAAATAGTTTGCATCCCTCATGCGATGAGTCCATGGCCTGCCCAGCAAGATATTATAGGAGAGGGAGAAATTGAAGATCATAAGCTTCACTTGAATAGTGATAGGTGGGATGGTAATAGGGAGCCACACATAGCCTAAGAGAGGCATTTAACTTTGGTCATAACCTTGACATGTGTTGTGTGTGGACTTAAGATTACACTTAGAGTATCCAAAATTTTTAATGAAGTCAAGAAAGGCAATTACACTTAGAGTATCCAAAATTTTTAATGAAGTCAAGAAAGGCAACACAAGTATTTGAACCCTCAGCAATCAAGGTAAACTTAACTTGAATGTCACTAATTTGGATCCTTATAAATAGGGAAGGATCATTTGTATGAATTAAAATCTCATCTAGAATTATAGAAGTAATATGAAATCTAAGAGAGAAGGAACTATCCATTATTTTGTCAATGTGTATAGACATCTCTTCGCATTATTTTAAGATGTTATTTTCTGACCTAGATAAGGTACCTTCATGTCCTACTAGGGAAGGATGAGGTATGTTCATTTTGAATAGGAGTTATATAAGGTAGTTTTGATGATTCAGAGAAGTTTGCATGAGTTTGATAAAGGTAACTCGAGATGGGATATTTGTAAGTGTCGTGATAGGGTCCCATTCATCATAAACCATGAGTGGACTATGTAATAGATGTGTGTAATGTTGGAGGAGCTCCTTGAAAGGAGTATTAGGAGTGAATGTATATCTGTGTTGATAAGATTCAAGATGTTTAATTTGGTTACAAATCAGTTGATTATATGATAGGATGGTGTAGTTGATTTAGGTTTATCTTTTAATAGCTTTGAGAAAGTGGTATTAAAAGGTTAAATATTATTGGTGATGGGTAAAGAGGTTGGATAAATTGTATAAATGATATGAGAGGTTTTATCCAATGGATGTTTTTGAATTTGTTCGTCGAAAGAGATAAGGTCCTCTTGCCCCAACTTGAATCTTGGATAACACAGAAAGTGTGAGATAATTGGTGCATATGGGTAGGATAAGAATCAATGAAGGCAACCACCCTTCACAAATTATTCATAGTAACCACATTTTCTTTGGTAATTTGGTTTATAATACTATCAATGTGATTGGTGGAGGGATTAGGCTTATCATTATTGTCTTGATGGTTTAGAAGAGGATATTTATAAATGTCTAGATGAGCATTAACCTGGTTTAAAGATTGATTTTTAATTTTGTGTTTTATGAGCTTTGAAGAAAATGTCATAAGCTTATTAACATTTAAAAATGAGGGAATCATGATCAAAATTTGGACCAAGGAGGAAATAAATACCTAAGTTACACAATTACCTACAAGTCTCATGAGAATGACCCCAACTAGCATAAAACCAATAGAATTTATTTGGATTGTATCATGATTTCATAGGGTAAGTCGGATCAAGATATCATGGAATAGGCCTTGGTAGATGCTTTTGGATTTCTATTAAGGATAATGGTTTATCAACATTGATTTTGTTTATATGAGAAAATTGAGGATTAAGGGTGTGGTTTAAAGGGGAAGCTTGTTCTGGAGTAGGGTCAAGAGAAATAGCTTAAATATTATGAATGGTACCATAGGAATCAGTGACAATATTGTTAATAGCATGAATATTTTTATTTTTGATGAGCATGTGAGTGCCTATAGGATGTTGGGATGACTCAAACTAACCCATGAGAACATCTTGGCACTTGGCTTGGTCAAGGGCCTCTTATAAAGTTCATGGAGAGAGAGTCCTAACTCGATATTAAAACTTAGGATAGATAGCATTAGTGAATAGATAAAAAAAGTTTATCATCTGCCATGTTGTTTTCATACTTATTAGATAAGGTCTTCCATTGTTTGATGAAAGCTTATGTGGTTTCATCTCAAGTTGCTTGTAATTAATAAAATGAGCCAAGGTATTTTTAAAGAGGTCATTATTTTAAAAATCTTATACTAGAGTGTTAATGATATCTTCCAAAATAGTGATGGAATGATAATTGAGTTGGTTATACCAATCTAAAGCCTCTCTAGAGAGGGTTTTTTCTAAGAGATTGGTATTAGCAAAAGTTTTTAACTTGACTCAATATTTTTATAGATTTCTAAACATTTTAAAGTGTAAGTTAGGATCAATTGACCCATTGTAACAAATGGTAGGGGTGATACCTCCTATATCTATGTTGGTAATTTGAGGCATAAGAGGTTCATTTTGAAGATGTTTAATCATTTTGTTAACAAGAGGTGGTTGGGGAATAAGGTTTCCATGGGAATCACTAAGCGGGGGAGGGTGAATTTTGATTATGCACTCCCCATGGAACTTGTTGAAGGTGATTTTAGAGATGAATAAGGTGATTATACATTTCCATCATTTGGTTGGCTAAATTAGCTTGGTTAGAGTTCATTTATTTAAGATTTTTCAACAAAATTTGATGGGTTTGAGTGGTGCTTTTATTAGTGTGCATCACAACATGCAAAGTGTTAGCATTAGTATTAGGGTCTTGGGTACCACTATGAATAATGGCATGCACAACACTAGTGGCTTGAGAGGTTTTGTTAGAAAAGGAGGCACTAGTGGCATGACTAGCATGTGCTGCAAAAGATTCACTAGCAGAAGATTAGAAGAAGAATAAGCATTAGTGGCATTATTACCATTGGTAGTAAATTATGTACTAGTGAAGGGATTGAGAAGAATGGATCTTGAAAAAGGCCCACTAGATGTTGAACCTACCATGTTAGTAGAGATACTTGGCATAGAGGTAGAAGAAATCAAGGATGAAGAAGTCATAGTATGATAAGGGGTCAAAATAGAAGGAAGGGGTTGAGAATCAAAGAAACTATTTCCCCCAAATCCATGTGAGAATGTGTGAGAAGGTGAATGGGGTTCTTATTCTTGACCACTTATCATAAATATGTAAATAGTGGAAGGGTATTTTCCCTAATGTTGAGTAAATTTAGTAATGAAGAAAATCATTTCTAGAGTGTACTCTAATTTAGGTTGATCTTCTAAAGAAAATATAGGGTTACAAATATATTATGCATGAGGAGGAGTACTGTAATTGGTAGTGTGAGTGGATACATACATATTAATTTTATATAAAGTGGGATCCACAACCTATTTATTTGGAACCTATTGGGATTGGTAAAGTTCATCATATGTGTTGAGTTCAACTATGTGTTGTCCTCAAACGAAAAGTTCATGATGAGATAAAAAGGCTAATAAATATGATGATGATGTAAAGACAAATTCATAAAATAGGATATATACTTGAATAAGGTGACTATATTCTATAACCTAATAGAGAGATAAGAATACATATTTATTCAAGTTGACTATGTATTATAGACAAGAAAGTTAAATAATTTGATAAGGATGCATAGTCATGTAGATTGACTATGTATTACTAAACAAATAACTGAATAGGAGGAGAAAAAGACATAGTCATGTAGATCAAATGTGTACTTTTGGTAGGAAGGTGAAACATAGTCTATAATAGACTATATCGACCAAAATGATAGTGTGCTAAAATAGTGGAAAAAAATCAAGATAGTTTGAGTAAGAATGAAATTAAAAACAAACAATTGGATCAATGTGATTTATCCAATTATGATACACAACATAAACCTCACACCAATGTCAGATAATGAAAATTTTGTAATACAGTGCATAATGATCAAATAGCAAGCAAACAACTAAAAATTAAATTCTAACTAATTGGTCATCCTAAGTGTTATTAGATTCTTAGAAAGTTTTGATTTTAATGTGATAGGAAAGTTGGCTGAAATAGGGAACTAAAAATTAGTCTAAAGTTGGTTCTAGGACATTTGGGCTAAAAGGGATTTGTATTGGTAATGGTACTGGCTTGGTATTAGGGTCTAACCCCTCAATTCAAAATCTTTTAGTGATAAGGTTGTTGGGTGCTTTGTTAATATATATGATTAACCATGTATTTATACTCTAATACAAAACCAAGTCAACTTCCCCTTGGTGATGAAATCCAAGTAGGTAGGCCTTGGGAAGACAAATATTTAAATATGTTTTGAATGTTAAGTGATTTGGTAGTGTGTGATAAAAATTAAAATAGTTTAACTAAAATGGTAATTTGAAAAAATGCCTACTTATACTATCTGAGTTTATTTAAGCATGCAAACAACTAAAAATGAAATGCAAATTAATTACTATCAAATAAATGTTAATTCCTTGATTAAGAATAGTACAGAGTAGGTTCAGGTGACATTATATGCAAATAGTATATAATAGAGTTGATTAGGTCAATATTGTTCTACAGAATCAAGTTCTTTAAGAATAGATTCAAATAAGTTAACTATGTCTCTCAAACAAAAGATCGACTATAGAACTAAGTTGACTAGGTCAACCTAGTTAACTATAGGTTTGCAGTTTTAAAGACTGCTAACTTGTGAAAAATAGAACTAAAGGAAGAAATAAATGATAGAGAGAGCTGAAAAATGCACCTTGGTAGGATTTAAGATGATTTAGATTATAATTTTTATGTTGTAGTTTTTAGTTTCTAATTTCAAGTTTTACAAATTGGGTTGACTAGTTTGTCCAAGTTCTGCAAAACTCTTTATGTTGAAGAAGAAATAACAAATAGAGTCAACATGTTTGACAATGTTTGTTGACATGTAAGTTGAAAAAAAAATATCAAACAGAGTTGACTTGTTTGATAGTGTCTGCTAATCTATAACTAAATAATAATATCATGTCTAACTACTTGATCTAGTAACCTATATTTGATGAAGACCTACATAAATAGAATAGAGTCATTTTGAAGTGACTATGTGTTAAAATTGAGCACAAAAATTTAGAACTATACTAACTAGCTTGATATAGTATTGCAAATATGTAAATATATAATAAAATGATAAAAAATGATGGTGTGAAATAAAACCTAAAAGGGTTAGATTCACATTGAGTTCACTATATTGTATGCAAATGAAAATAGAACTGATCTATAAATCAATCCTATCTAGGAGAAGTTAAATCATACTTAAAGATATAATTGTTGATACATTAGATATAATGGGTCATGACCAAAATGGATTCACTAGACCTATACAAGAAATCTCTTACCATAATAATATCACTAGGGAGGGTTCTTAAGCCTCTAGTCAATAAAAAATGTGCAATAACCCTAACTAGGTCCTATGTTTTCATATTCACTAAACTAATAACAAGTAAAGTAAATTATAATCTAGTTCTCACCAAAGCTTTGGAATAATGTGGGGGTAATAAAAATGAAAACTAAACATGTATATAAGGCATATACTCACGTAAATGTACATAGAATCCTAATGTAAAGGAGAGAAGCACAAATGCATATCTATCTACTCTTATAAAGGAGGGACAAAGTTATGAATACTTACCTTTGAAGATGAACCCACTGAGCCTAAATCTCTCCCTTATCTAAGGTGTTTTACAAGAGGTTGTTTTGGTATGTAAGGATAAGAAGGATAAGGTAGCTCTAGGATATACATCCTATCAATACATCTAAAAGACTTCTCCACAAGAAAAGATTTGTATCTCTAAAGAAAGTATGAAACCCTAAGTATGCTCCTCAAGTAGAATGGTGGATAAGTAGATGTGAAATATATATCTCTTCTTCTTCTCTTCTCTTATAAATGAATTTGTAAATATTGATATATCTAACCCTAGTCCTTTTCAAATTTTAGATGATAGGGTCAGCCCAATCGACTCTGCATCATTATTGATAAAAATAGATTAGGTCTTGGTCTAGGTCAGCCAAGGGATGACCTAGACCCTAAATGAGTTTTGTCAATTATAGTATAGGGTCAATAGGACCAACATTGTATCATAAACTATCAAAAAGCTTTTATGCTAGGGAAGGGTTAATAAAAGTGGAAAATGACCAGAAGAGGGTGAAAAATAGGAGGCAAAGCTTAGAAAACATTTTTTAGGAGATGGTTGTGTAGATAACAAGTGGTAGTATAGGGACAAAAATATTACAAAGCACCAATGGTCTACCCATCCCTTTCTTGGTATACATTTTATGGTATTTACTCATATAAATTGAGACTCGATGGGTTCTTATAAGAGAGAAAGCATTAGTTATTGATAATATTTAAAAATATTATGTGTATACACATCCCTCCAAGATTCATAGATATGAAGGCATGGCTAATTTCATAGCCACGTATCCACGTTTCCATGTCTATAGAAGCTGGTAGATCTAAGCATAATGTCCCTTTGAGATGTGTAAGCATGAAGTTGCATTTATTTACATAGCTAAATCTCTATGTCTACAAAGGGCAGGCTAGCTAGCCATGCCCAATGCACATTTATAGACCTTTAAAAAAATTTAAGTAAAATAAACCTTTCTTTTGAGTTCACTTTTTTTGACACTTATTTTTTGTGATGAGAAAATATGGTATGATAATTTTAGTGAACAATAGTTGGCTCAGGCTGGAGATGTGGCTTCTAGAAAAGACATAAAAAAATGCTTAGAAATTGGGTTTTTAGAAAACCAAAATTTATCTATTGGGCTACAAATTCATTTTGAAAACTAATAGGAGGAAAAGGAAACATAATAAAAGGAAAAACATGGCACATAATAGAAAGTAAACGGTAGGGAATAACCTACAATCATTATCTATACAACTTCAAATATTTCCCACTATAATGTAGTAAGAGATGGGTGCCATTTGTGTATGATAAATAGTATGTATTTTCACTATAGAAATATTAAATTTTGAATGGCCTCATCCATAGAGAGTTAAATTTTTGATGACTTCCTCTTGGCTCTCTTATTTTATCCCAAAGTAAGACCATATCACTGATTTAGAAGTCACATTGTCAAGTTTTTCGGTCAAATAATTATTTGACCTTATTTTGATGAACTATAGTCCTATCAACCACTATGGCTTGATCCTCTTCAGTCTTATCTACGTACATTACTCTTTTCTCTATTGCACTTTGAAATGTTCATCCTCAATAATTTGGGCTAGTTTCAAAAATGGTAATTCTATAGATATGGAATCATAATTTCTCTCCCATATAGAAGATGAAATATGGACATTCTAATTCCTCTTTTAGGAACTATTTGATCAACCCATAGTGCATCATATAACTTTCTATGCCAATTGCTTTGATTTTCATTAACCAGCTTGTGAGCAATGGTAGTTATGTTCTTGTTGTTGGATTCAACCCAACCATTACCCTAAGCATAATAAGCTAAATAATGTGCTATAGAGATGTTGTATCCATAAAAAAAATTGATTAGTTACTTAAAGGAAAATTTGGAAGTGTTATCTATCACTATCTTTTTTGAGACACTGAATCTTAGTAGGATATTTTCTTTGATGAAATTGCATATAACCTTATAAGTGGTAGAATGAACTAGAATAGATTTTACCCACTTTGTGAAGTAGTTAGTGGTATTCAAAACATGAGTGTGCCTAGAACTAGAATGAGTAATTAGAGTGCCAATGAAGTCTAACCCCCATTATTGAAAGGGTTCTTTAGATATTACCGGTTTGAGAGATAGAGCAACAAGTTTTGGCCTATCAACAAAATATTGACAACACATTTGAAAACCCATCCATGTGTATATTTAAATATCATGGGACATTAATAATGAATATGTAAAATTTTGAATCTTGTAACTGAGGATGAGAAATTTCCTCTATATGATTTATCATGAAAAGCTTCCAAGATCTTCTTTTGTTGTTCTTTGTTTACACATCTCAAAAAGGTACCATCCAAATATTTTTTAAACAATGCACTATCCCAAATTACATATCTAGTTTCCTTTAGTTTGAGATTTTGTATTTTCTTTGGATTTAATTGAGTTGGACATTATCTATAAGATAATAAAAACATTATATTTTAATACCAATATTCAATGGAATCAACAAAAACTACCAATGGTAACTCTTCCTTTTCTTTTCTCTGAGAATCAATGCTTTTGGAAATCAATTGGAAAAGGCTTTATCCTCTCACCAATTTTTATCTTTGATATCTAAATCACATTATTACACTTTAAAAATTTGTCCACCTCTTTTTAACCCAAGTTCCTATTGAGTGAGAATTGATTTTACTATTGAATCTAGAACCATGATGATTTTATGAGAGTTTTGAGTGTAAAACCTAAAATGTTTCATGGATTTGACCATAACGTATACATGTTTTTCTATTAAATAATACTTTATCTAGTGATATTTAATATAGGTAAGAGGGGACTCAATTCCCTCATCATTGGTTTTTACTAGGATACCTGACAGAGTATAATCAAAGGAGTAGCAATAAGCAATGAAGTCTTTTTTGAAATTTGGACATGTCAAAACTGGTGATTTATCAATTGATTCATTGATTTAATTGAATGATTTCTTCCCATAATATATATATATATATATATATATATATATATATATATATTAATGAATTCTTTCCACTCATTATTTGAATGATATGCCTAGTGAGTTCAACAAATTCTAGAATAAATCTTTTAAAAAAATTGAATTTACCAAAGAATGAATGAGTACCAGGTTTGGTAGTTGGTAAGGATAATTTTTGAATATCTTTTACTCTTTTTGGGTCAATATTAATACCTTCCTTGGATACTACATTTCCTAAGATCTTTATTTGTATCAATGTGAAGATGGTCTTATTAGGATTCATGGAAATACCATGGGAGTGACACCTATCAAAAGCCTTTCTTAGGTGTTTGAAATATTTGTCTCTTTTTTTTTTAGAATACTATGAGATTGTCAAGATAAATCACAATGATTTTTTTTTTCATGTCATTAAACTCCAAATCCATTGTTATTTGAAATGTTTATCCTACATTGATGAGTTTCAAAGTCATTCTTCTATAATCAAAGGTCCCCTAAGGCATGGTTTTTTTTTTTTTTTTGAATTAATATTCCATGTCTATTCAACTTGATTGTATATAGAGAATCCCTCTAATATATATGTTATTTTAGCTTCTATGACAACTTGTATGATTTGATCCATGATTGTTAAGGGGTAATTATCTTAGATCGAGGCTTGATTTATATTGCATAAATCTACATAAATCTTGACTTCTTGATTATTTTTTTGAACAGGAATGATGTTGGCCACCTAGGTTGAATGTTGAATTAGCAATATGATTATAACATTCAATTTTTTTTTAATTTCTTCATAAATGGTGCCAATAATCTTAGGATTATAATGCCTCAAATATTGCCTAAATGTATTGATATTGGGATTTAATAGAATGCCATGTAAATAAATACATCTTCTTATAATTTAAAAATAGCAATGAATCTTCTATACTCTTCTTTAGAACAACATTTACTAATGTTTACATACCTTGGCTCCTCCTTTGTGCCAATGTCTACCTTCTTATATTCAAGATATCCTTGGGAACTTACTTAAATCTTTTGCTTAATATACCTATCCTATTTGTCAAACATCTCTTCTAAATAGACAAGACCTTTTGTAGTTTTATATCCTTTTAAATGGATGATGTTACCTCTGGGTTAATATTTTTTCATGTCAGGTGTTGATGGATCATGTCCTTCTTTATCTTTAGAGTTATAATATTCTTTTTATGTAGTAGGACTTCTATTGAAGAATAAATTTATGAAATTGTCTTTCTTCTCTAAGAAGACAATAATTTTCTCATCACTATTGAATACTTTATAATGTTCAATGTTGTTTGGCACACTAAGGTGGTATATAATTTCAATAACAAACTGATCATGTTTGATTTATGCTGGAGGAATCATTAAAGAAATAGATATGACCAATACATCTACTTTATAATTCTCTATTTTAGGGATAAAATTTATGGAGAAAGACTGGAATGCCTTGATACATTACCAAACTCTATTTTGATAGTGCCTAATTCTATCATTTCTGACCTGATATTGACCTCATGTTTGTTTAACGATCAATTTAGTATTGCCTTGTGCTTGGAGGTTCTGAATACCCATTTATTATTCTACTTTTAATCTTCATAACAAAGATTCATATTCAATAGTATTGTTCATATATTCAAACTAAAATTTGTATGAGAAAGGAAAAGATTTTTTGTGTGTGTATATCAACATCACACCAACACCTTAACTAGTGGTCAAAAAACTCCCATCAAATTCTAGAGTCCAGATGTCATTAGAATTTCCCTCTAAAAATTTAGGGAGTTTTAGATATTTTTTGGACATCATCATGTAAGTTCCAATTCTAGTTTATTTGTACAAGATATATGCTCTAGGATCATTAGATTTATATACTAGGAGTTTATCTTTTGGTTCCAAGAGCAACATTTCATTAATTCCTTTTACTAGAATTATTACTTGAGTATAATAATGTTTTATTTTTCCCTAAAGATATTTGTATAAGTATCTACTCAAAAACATTCCATAGATAGGAGGAATGTCTGCTACCAATATAGTCATCTTTATCCTTTTTAATCGAAAGGTGGCTAAATAAAATTGTGTATATTTTATCTGTGTGATTAATGGAACCTGCTTAGCTTCCATATTGAAATAGTGTCTAAAATTTTTGGTGCAATTTAATCCCAAGGAATGTGTTATATAGCTAACATGACATTATTTGAAACCCCTAATTCAATTATACAATTCTTTAGTTTATAACCACTAATGAAAAGAGACACATAAAAAGGTTTAGGTCTTTCATTGCCTAGAGTTATGAAGGTGACATTGTTATATAAATTAGAATCAGCCATCCTAATGTGTGTTCCATTAAAAGGAGTGTTAGAATCTCCTCCTTTGATAAAATTAATTAGTCTATCCAGTTGTTTAGGATTATTTCTACGGCATTCAATTTGATAAATTTGAAACTTAGTTTTATTCATGTGATCAATTATATTGAAAGAAAAATTGGCAAGTTCTTCATTTGCAATCAAATGAGGAGGGTTTGAAATACTAGGCTTTTCTAGTTACCTATCTCTCAAAAAAATTGGTAACAGAGTACCTCTATTGAGAATGAACTTGGGACTTGCTATGGATTTAGGAGTCTCCTTTGCTTTGGTTTATTAGATTCTCTTTTTTTTAAGATTTCATCCTTTCATTTTGAGCTTAGGTGAATACTGCATATGAATGACTATTCATAACCTCAACATTTTTTTTATAATCATTACCTTTGTGTTCATACTCAAAGTAACCCACAATGTATTTTCCATTGGGTTCTTGGATTTCAGGATCGGAGGTGCCCAAAACACCTTGTTTAAGTGGTTCTTTGATGGTGCAAAGTTGTATCATCCTTGCCATTTTTGGGAAATTTTAATCATTGTGATTATTTTTGGTGTTAAAAATACAAGCGTAATGAATAAAAACTAGATTTGCTTCAATATCAAGTTGAGGAGTTGGAGAAGGCAATCTAATATGAGCATTGTCATGATATGGAACAAATGGTATCCTAGGTATATCATTATATGGATCATTTTGAGATTGAGGAATATGTTTCTTCAAAGATAAAATATAATGTGATAATTTCTAAATAAGAGGGTCTTTTGAATTGTGCTCTTTGGTTTTAAAGGTTTTTTATTCATCTTTCTAACCATGATCATATAATATTTAATTTCGGTGGATTAGGTTTGTGCATCGACCAATATTGTAGGATGATTTCTTCATAAGAAGAAACTCACTTAAGGTACTTAAGCATTTAAAAAGAAACATTTTTAATTCTCTATTGTGAGCATCATGGCTATAGGGATTTTATGCACCAAATTATTGAAATGGGATATGAAATCCCTCATAGTCTCATGGGAATCTTTTTTAATAAGAGATAGTTGTGTTAAAAGAGAATGTTCATCCTCGATAATTTTGAAACTCTTCTCAAATGTATTCCTCATAATTTGCCAATCTGGGATGGAAGCAATAGGTAAATGATGAAACCACTCAATGGCTCCTTTAGCCAAGGTTTCCACAAATAATCTAATCGACACATCTTCATGTTCAAGATCAAGGATGCCACATGTATAAAATAAAGCTTTATTGTGTTTATTGTGATGTTGTCTCCCATTACTGGTGAATTTAGGTAAGTTCTTTCTTGAGCCTTTTGATATATCATGGAGTTGAGTGCCTAAATATAATGGGCTTATATGAGCACCCCAAGGTACAACAACAACCATATTTTAGTGATTGAATATTCTATAAATAAGAATTTTTGGTAGAGAGAAGGTTTTTATTAATAGTTGTACTTCTTTTATTCATTCTAAAAAAAATGAAAATATATTATTCTTAAAAGTCAAAGATTGCATCAGAGGTCCCCCTCTTCTTTGCAAACATTATTTATCTTTTATCAGTTAAGATGTTAGAAAATTTTAAGGAGCTTTGATTATTATCCTTCCATCAACAATCACAACCACCCTTTGAATAAAATCAAGGCATTGTTTTTCCTTCTCTAGCATGATTATAGCTCTTTGAAACTATGGATTATTTACCTTGTGGTTTCAAACAAACTATCGCAAGTCAAAATAAATATGTGATTGTATAGCTTGTGTCTAATCAAATATTGGTTAAATGACTAGGTTTAAATTTCCAAGAATAATCATGTAAATGATTATGACTAAAAAATTGTGGGTTGCATGGAAAGCATAGAATGTACCCCATGGTGAGTGCCAAAAATTATTGGTGAAATATTTGATATGTCATAGTAAATAAAGATTTCACTATAGTTTAGGAGAAAAAATTATCTCCTCTATTGTGAGGGGAGGTTCCCTATATTTAATCAATACGAACTAACCCTACTATGTACAATATTTAAATTTTGAATAAAGGGGTTTGGTATGAACCACATTCAATTAAAAATAAAGGAAAAATAAAAGGGAAATGAAGGGTTATGAGAAGGCAAATAAATATATATTTCACTCACTTACATAACAAAATAAATTAAAAGGAGAAATTTACTTTAATAGATCAAACACCATTCATTCTTGGAACAATGAGAAATACATTAACATAATAAAATTCCAAGCCTATTAAAGAAATAACTAGACACAAATTTCAAGTAACTCCTCATTCTTGGATAAGTATGAACAAAAAGTATCCTTCCTCCTCTTAAAGTTTTGTAAATCATGGACATCAAAAATCCCTTTTCAATTTCCATTTCTTGTATTTATAGCAAATGGAATAGGATGAGCCTTCACATTCTAGAATGACCTACATATTATATTTTTTAGCCTATTCTACATTTTATAATTTTCAATTTAAAAATAAAAAAGAAATAATGTATTTCCTAAAATAGAAGTTATGAAAAATAGAAAAAAGAGGTTACAAATTTTATCGAGAAGTTTTCAATGAGTCAATAATGGATGTGTTGGGTCCAACATGCCCCATCCTCAATTTCTCAAGTAATGACCCTCTTGTTTTAGTTTTCTCTCTAGTTTATAGGTTCCTAAATATAGGGTTTCATTTTCCAAGGCTTCATTGATACTGACTAAGTCTGAATAATCCAATGATCATCAAAATTACTTAATCTAATTCGCATTGAGGACTGCTTTAGTTTAAAACATCTAATTTTGTATAAATTTGTTAAGTTAGACTATTTAATTTACTTAAGTTTTGAGATGCATTCGAAGCTTCCTTTTGGAATATTTCAAATTATGTTTGTGTATATTATTTAGCTTTTTTTATTTTCTTGCTACTTTTTCTTAATAATTTAATTCATTCTTGCTTGAATTATATTTAAAATGGCTGAAAGTTTCATTCAGGTCATCTTTTACCTTAGTTGATTTCACTAAAATGGACATAAAAATTATGTTTTAATGGTTTTCTTTCATTAAGTTTTAATGCCTCTTAATTACATTTCAAAAGGATGGCCATTTTATTTTAAATCTTCTTGGCTTTTACTTTTAAATTCAAAATTTATTGATTGGGATTTCTTTTCTTTTACATATAGGTGCTCAGCATATCCAGGGTCCATGTGGTAAGCTTTCATGATTCCTAATAGTCTATACCCCTTTGTAAATGGATTTCATCACTTATCCAATTCTTTCACTTCCTTTTAGATCCATGCAATACTTCTTCACTTCTTTAAAAGATAGTTGATTTCCTTCAAAATTATCTAGAAAATAGTGATGTCAAAAAAGCTCTAGGTGAGTGGAGTAACAAGAAGCTTTCATGTGTCACAATCTTGATGACCCAGCATCCCAAAACCATCAATACATAAGTCTCTATGTTAGGAAATATCCAAGTGAGTGGTTGAGTGAGATGATGAAATGTGGTGAAATATCATTATTTTGCATCACTTGGATAGTCTATACAAGCCCAACAATGTGTCAAAACATTGCGTAAGAAATATAACACCATATGGTGAAATATCACTTCACCATGATGTAAACAATTAATAATATTTGTCAGTCTCCCAGGTTGGTAGAATTATTAGAGATGTCATAGTCTAGATCCAATCAATGAGTACCACATGGACTTTATGAATCTTAAGTCTAGTCTCTTAATTCTAATAGAGATATCATAGCCTGGGAGAGTCAAGTCCAACTAGGGAATGCCATGTCAACCAGTTTTTAGATGCACTAGTCTCCCAAATCTATTAGAGATGATTGAGTGAAGTAGAAAGATTAAAGATTGAATGGTAGTGTGACAAGTGGCAACTTTAAAACATGCCTAAGGATAGTGTGGTAGGATATCAACCAATAGACAATGGGTATGTATCCAAGTGGTGGTACTATTGGAAAGATTGACCCCTTTTATCGTGTGACAAGTGGACCAATCTTTTGTTCACATGGCATAATCGATGAATTAATTTTGATCATAAGTGGTATTTAAATACTAAATAATTGAGTGAGTATTATTCATTATAAATCACTTTTATTTTATTTTACTTATGGATGGGGGATAAAATTTTCATGGTGAGTGCAGTGAGCTCAATGGATGTTTCATGGATAGAACTTGGGTTTAGTTTTATCAAGGCAAATATAACTCAAGATTAAATGGAAACATTTTGATGAACCCAATTTTCTTGAAGAACCTATCTTGAATCATATACGAGCTTGACTTGGGGGTTGTATTGATCTCGAGCTTGGAGGCATGAATAACTCACCAAGGATCACAAGTATCTCTAGTTGGTCACCAAGTGTCAAATAGAGATGAGTACCTATATTGAGAAAAATGGGCCATTGATTCATTTTTGGGATTAATACAAATGAGGTGGCATGGTTTAATTAGGCCCATTAGGAATGGTAAAAAATAATCTAAACATAGAGTGGTGACGGGAGATCATAACTACATTTGGGGGATTGAACCCAATTTGTCCCATGTAATTTGATGTGTTAACTCAATAAATGATGGGAATAATTTGAAAACACATCATGGGATCTTGAACATGAATCTCCATGACATCTCATCTAAGGGGTCAATCATTGTCTATTTAAAGAGGCTAAAATGCCATTGTTAAAGGTGAAGATTTTTAGGTCAAAGTTTTGTTAGAATTACACTAGGATTTCACCTATCTTTCCTTCTTTGTATTTTTCATATATTATCTACCAAAGGTAGGCACTTTAGGCATCAAATTCCTATAGGAATAGGTCTAAATTACACCAAATTTTCCACATTTCTTTGGCCTTAGTTGTCTACTAGAAGATATTGAGTGTAAGAGAATGCTTTTAGGATGTTGAACATAGATTTTATTATGTTTTTTTAATTTAATGTCTTTATTATTTTAATTTATCTGGTTAATTGTTACTCAAATTGTTAGTATACTTATTTTCAGATGATTTTCTTGGTTAATATGTGCAACAGTAATTTTAGCTAGTCTACTATATTTTTTCATGCTTTACTTTAGTCTCTTCCCAATAATTATGTACAACAACTGTAGATTGTCATTTAGATTATCTTTATAATGAGTTTAATAGATTAATAACTTTCACATTTATCCTTAGAAGCTTTCCCACTAAATGTCTCATGTTCGTGTATCAACTAGACTACACACAATGGTATAGTTTTGTTCAAGCATGTTTTCATTTCCTTAGCATCAATAAGCTTATTTATGTCAGCGACAAACCCCTATTTTATTCTCTATCCTTTCTCTTTTTTATGTTTTTATTGGTGAATTTCTACCTTAATATAGTGTTTTAAGTGAATTATAGTGAATAAGTATTTAATTGATTTATCAGTTGAATCAAATAAATGGTAAGACTTAGACAAATAATTAACAAGCAAATGAGCAAGTAAATATAAATTCTCATATCATTAAACCTCTAGTGGTAGCGGTTGTTGCTCTTATATTGAAATGGATTAAATTTATCAATCATTGGATTAAACCAATAAAAATCCTAACATTAATGAGGGGACCTTTAAACCCATGTATACACTACCTCCCCTTAGACCTCTCAGAATGTTCATTTCTTGAGGTGGTCAATTGGAGCGATCAACATAAATAGAAATAGGAGGGACTTATTCTTGTTAGTTGTTTTTTTTTTTTTGTTGTTGTTTATTTTAAAGTAACATGGACCCCACTATAAGGATCACAATTTATAGATCTAAGTTCTTACCTTGTTTGTTGCACTTGTTGATACATAGGAAGAACAGAACCAGTAAAGATGAAATTGTTGCACATATTATTCAAACCTTTTAAATCTTATCTATAACTCCCCCCCAAAAAAAAATTGGTGGATAGAACCATGTTTTGGTTTGGTGAATTAGTCATAAATTTCCCTAACCCTCAACATGAATTCCCTAAGGATCCCTTTGTGTTTCTTCCTAGATTTTAGATTGAAAGCATAAGGACTATTGAGGAACACCTTGTTGCTTACAAATATGTCATGCATGTTTTTAATGTCAAAAATGAGGATGTTTCTTACAAGTTGTTTCCTTTTACTTTGGAGGAAGAATCATCTGATTGGTTTCTATGTTTGAAGCCCAATTCTATTCACAGTTAGAATGACTTTGAACATTTATTTTTAATTCATTATGGTCTAGGGATTGACCCTCATACTTTATTGTAGGAATTTGTTATGATTATTAAATAACCTCTTGAGCTGATTAGAGATTTTAATTGTAGATTTAAAAGTATTATTAATAGAGACCCTATCAATCTTTTACCTCTTGAAGTAGTTATTTGTATTTGCATTTGTGTCCTTTAGATCCTTTAATTAGTATATTTGTGAGAATGTCTATAGTAGATACTTGGGCCATGGCTTTCATAGAATACATTCAGGTAGTAGATCAATTATATTACCTCCATCCAAGGCAAGTACAAGATTTTTTTGCTTTCTAAGACTATAATAATGAGATAAAAAATTTATCCTCGTACCATAGTCCAAGTATAAACCTTTTAGTTATAACTAGTGGATCATCAATGTTCCCTCATTAACTATTATGTGCTTATGTAATATGATGAGAGCTCTAATGATGATGAAGTCATTTAGATTTGAAAATTAGAATAGCCCACCTAGCATAGCCAAGAGGAGAAGGAATAAGATGTTCATCCAGAAAATGATCCATATACTAAAGGATTGGTATGACTTGAACCTCTTGCTCAAATTCTCACAACCACTAAGCTTTAGGTAACTAAACCTCTTATTTTCATTTGGAAATCTTTTGAGTTAAATGTTTCCAATGTTCAACCTTACTATGATTTTAGAACTAAACAAAGTCATTATTTTGAATGTATGCTTATGGTTTACCTTGGATTTATAAGGAAGAAACTTGAGGAAATTTTTAGTGAGTACAAAGATGTCCTTACCTTCTTAAAGACACTAACTATAAATACCTTGCTACTACTAGTAAGTGGAATTCATGTTACACTAGTTACAAACCCACCATCCCTAACTTTTTGGGCTTGTTTTTCAAATAGTGTACATAGTTTCTTGATTTTTGATTTTGCTTGCTTTAGTTAGGTCCTACTTTCTACATTTTGTTTATTTATAATAGTTTTCATGTTTTATATAATATCTTCATGTTATTATATACGCTTCATTTAGAGTAGGTTTCCTATTTTCTACTTTTCATGTTTTGGTTTTGCTTCAACATTTTGGCATGTTCCTTAAGTTTTTGTAGATTATCTAACTTGTTTAGAGTTTCATACTACTTTTCCTTAATAATTTAGTCCATTCTTGTTTGAATTTGATTAAAATTGGTTGCAAGTTTCATCAGATCATCTTTTGCCTTAGTCAATTTCATTAAAATAGACATAAAAATTATGTTTTAATGGTTTTCTTTCCCTAAGTTTTTTAGCCTCTTCATTAAATTTAAAAATAACTTGCCATTTTATTTTAAATATACTTAGCCTTTACTTTTAAATTCAAAATTTTATGACTAGGATTTGGTCTATTTTATGCATAGGTGTTCAATGTTTCCCAGGTCCATGTGGAAAGCTTTCATGATTCCCATTGGTTTATACCCCTTCGCAAAGGGTTTTTGACACTTAGTCAATTCTTTGACTTTCTCCTAGAGCCATGCGACACCTTTTTGCTTCTTCAAAAGACTTATTTAATTTCCTTAAAAATTTCCTGATAGATAGTGATGCCAACAAAGCTTTGAGTGAGTATAGCAAAAAGATTCATCCACATGTAATAATCCCAATGACCTAGCATCCTAATACCACAATTACATGGTTCTCCACATCAACAAAGCTATAGGTGAGTGGGTGAGTGGGATGACACCATGTGGTGAAATCATGTTATTTTGGAACCCTAGGGTAGTTTGTATAAACCTAGCAGTGTGTCAGAATAGAAGGTAAGTGAGATAACACCACATGGTAAAATATCACTTCACTATGATATAAATAGTTAAAAGGACCCATCAGTCTCTTGGGGTGGTAGAATTGTTAAAGATGTCAAAGCTCAGATCTAATTAATGAGTACCACATGGACTTTATTAGTCGTGAGGCTTGTCTTCTAATTTTGATAGAGTGTTAGAGCCTGGGAGATCCCAACCCACCTAAGGAATGCCATGTCAACTAACTATCAAATGTGCTTGTCTCCTAGACTTGATAGGGATTACTAGGTGAAGTAGATAGATTTGGGATGGAATGGAAACATGACAAGTGGTAAGTAATATTGGGGTTATTGTGATGGGAGATCAGCTAATGGGTGATGGGCATGTGTCCAAATGGTAGTCTTATTGGTAAGCATAACCCCTTTTATATCATGACAAGGGGACCAATCTTGTGTTGACACATGACATAGTTGATGAGCAAGCTTTGATAATAAGCAGTCTTTCAAGAGTGAGTAATTGAGCGAGTGTTCATTATAAATCACTTTTATTTTCTTCCCCTTATAAATGTGGGAGAAATTCCCAAGGTGAATGAAGTGATCTCAATAGATGTTGCATGACTAGAAATCAAGTTTAGTGAGTTCAACGTAAGGATAGCTTGATCTCAGATGGAAAAATTATGAGTAACCCAGTTTTATTAAAGATCTTATCTCAAGGCATATATGAGCTTGACTTTGAGGTTGTATTGAATGTGAGCTCAAAGGGATGAAGAGATTTTTAGGGATCATAGGAAGCTCTCATGGGTCACCAAGTATCAAACAAAGATGAGTCCCTAGGAAATTGAAAAAAGGGTTAATTGATTCCTTCTTGGAATCAAACCAAATGAGGTGGCATATTTTAATTAGGCCCATTGGGTATAGTCAAAAAAGAAGCTAAATGCATAATGGTGATGGAAGTTCCTAACTACATTTGGGGGATTAGGCCTAATTTGTCCCATATACTTTGATGCACAAGTTCAAGAAATGATGGGGATTAGTTTCAACCACATTGTGGGCTCTTGAGCATGGTTCTCCATGATAACTCATCTAAGGGGTCAATCATTGTCTATTTAAAGAGGTTTAAATGATATTGTTAAAGGTGGAGACTTTTGGTTCAAAGTTCTATAGGAATTGTTCCAAGATTTCACCTTCTTTTCCTTATTTTTATTTTGACTAGATTATCTACCAAATGTAGGCATTTTAGGTATCAAATTACTACTATAATAGTTTTGGATTGCACCAGCCTTTCCCCATTCCTTCAGTCTTAGTTGTCTACCAAAAGATATTGAGTGTAATCAAATGCTTTTAGGATGTTGAACACATATTTCATTGTATCTTGTTCATTTAATGTCTTTATTATTTTGATTTAGTTGGCTAATTATTACTCATATTATTAGTATGCTTTTTTACATATGATTATCTCAATTAAAATGTGTAGCATCTATTTTAACTAGTCTATTAGAGTTTTCCATGCTTTAATTTAGTCTCTTCCTAGTCACTGTGTGAAGCAACTATATACTATCATTTAAAATATATTTATAATGATTTTAATAGATTAATGACTTTCAAATTTATCCTTAAAAGTTTTTCCACTTAGTGACTCATGTTTTTTCAATAGCTAGATTTGATACATAGTGGTATAAATATGATCAAACATGCTTTTAGTTCCTTAGAATCAATAATCTTATTAATGTTAGGGACAACCCCTTATTCTATACTCTACCCTCTCTCTCTTTTATGTTTTTTTTATAGAGTTATTCCTTAGTCTAGGGTGTGAATTGAATTACAGTGAATAAATATTTAAGTGATTTATCAATTAAATTAGACAAATAATAAGACTTAGATAAATAATTAACAATAAAATGAGTCAGTAAATATAAATGTTGATATCATTAAACCTCTAGTGGTAGTGATTGTTGCTCTCAGAGTAAAATGGGTTAAATTGCTTGATCATTGGATTAAACTAACATCAATCCTAAAATTAATGAGGGGATATTTATCCCCATGTACATGTTGCCTCCCCTTGGACCTATTGAAATGCTCATTTCTTTAGAGCATGTATATTTTGAGGTAGATTGAGGGATGAGGTTTATTTTATGGAAAAATAAATATTTTTATAGGGTCATAAATTTTTTGGAATTATTTAAATGGATAAGAATATGCATATAGCTGTGTATAATCAACTCCCAAAAAGAACACCTATAGCCAAGGTGTAGTTTGGCATAAACATGAAGAAAAGGAACCTATTTTAGCTTAATCAAAAGGTTATAAGGTGGTTTAAAGTGTGATATTACTTTAAATATATATTAATAGTGTTTAAACCTATGAATAAGATAATAAATCACTCAAGAAGAAACATTCTCAAGCCTAAGCAAGAAGCATGCCTAATAGAGACCTGTAGGTCTATTTTCAAGAATGTGAAGAAAACATGAAATATTTATATTTATATTAGAGTATATATGGGAAATAAATGTGTAGGAGGTCTTGGAATAAGTTTACATAGAGTATGGAACCATTCAAGTAGGAATAAAATACCAAAATAGGACTTCTAGGGTCAGATTGGCCTAATTGTCCATAAACCCTCACGATGGAAAAAATATGGTTTAAAAGATATTTAAGGGGTAAAAAATAGTATAATACCATTATAAAATATCATGGTATATATAAAATACTTATCTAAGGTGTTTTGAGACAAGAAAAAGGCAAATTTGGTGTTTTTGTGCTAATAGGCCTATCTCGAGTTTGCAAGTTAACATGGCAGCTCAAGAAGGGTGGTTTGGGATGCTTACAAGTATATTGAATTTTTGAATGGGAAAAATTTAATTTCATAGATGTTATTATGTTTACCATACTCCAAATTAGTGGCATTAATTCATAATTTGAGGTCATCAACTTTATGACCAATTATTAATAAGGTAAGTACTCAAAATAGGCCTAAACCCTTCAAGGAGGTTGATGACCATGTTTTGTTCTCTAGGTGACTCTAATGAATTAAAAATTATATATAAACATATTAAAGAAACATATTCATATATATAACCTATTAGAGCCATAAATTGGCATGTGTGAAGAATAAAAGGTGTATAAAATGGCCTAGAAAGCTAGTTGTAGGCTTCTTTTATAGAGTTTAAGTGTGTATGGGTATCTAAACTAGTTGGGAAGGATATATAGGCTTGTGAAAAAGTGTTAAGGTATTATAAATTTCATTTAATAAACCTCCATGGTGATATAATAGGTTATAATACCTTGAAGCATGCTAATATGGTGACTACTCTCTTGTTTGTAGGGGAGAAGGCAATTTGCATACCTTCTAAGGCCATGTAATGGTATGAAGACCTCCAAATAGCTTGTGGACACATAAAACCACCACTTAATAAACCTAAATGGTATTTTAAACTTTAATATGGTAATAATAGAGCATGAATAAGTCTCAAATTAAAAAAATAGTCTCAAACCTATTTCGGTATTTATTGCAAGGTTGTTTGAAGCCTCTTTCAAGATCTCTACTAATATACTATGAAGAAAAACTCATTGCAAGTAGTTTATGAGCTTTAAAAATAATCCTATGATATTATGCCATATATATAGAGGTTTAACAATCCATATTATCAATTTCAAAGAAGGATCAGACTTGATTGTGAATTAGACTTGTTCTCATTAATTTCAAATGGATAACAAGTCTTGGTGAAGAATTTATAGGTCTCTAATGGTAGAAATGAATGTGAAGGAATATGAACTATGGGAATCACTATTATCAAGATGAGATAAACATTGATAATCTAATTATGGTGTATTAAGGTGTCAAGGAAGTTATGTGGACTTGTGTCAAGACATGAGTTTGTAACTCCCCAATATTTTTAGAGGTTAGTTTCAAGATATGAATATGAAGGGTAATAAGAATCCAAAAGAAACTGCTCCACCACCTTGATGAATTCATCACCAAATAAAATCAAAACTTGTTGAGGAAGATAACAAAACTATTCTCTCACCCTCCATTTGGATGGTAACTGATTTGAGGTGGATGACACTTATCATGGGCTTCTCCAACTTTCATATTCTCTCTCTTTCTCATTCTCTTCTATATGTACTACCTTTTTTGGAATTGTAAAGGATCCTCAACTTTATTATGGTGAATCCATACTCATGTAAACACTTGTACTTACCTTTGATAACACAAACTGATTTTTATCCTTCTAAATGCTGAAATTAGTGTATATCTCATGGTCAGTTGATGAATATTAGTAGTAGTGTCATATCCCTCTTTCATTTATCCTATCTCCTTACCTAATTAAAGGTTATATTCATCTTATCAATTCATGTGGAGTGTGTTAGATAGTCTTACATTGAATAAGTGTGGAGATTACTTAGTGTCTCCTATGAAACCTCTTGATCATCCTCTCTTAGTTATTATCTTGATTTGCACTTTCATGCTAAAATACTAATGCTTAGAGGCTCACATTGAGTTAGTGTGATAGTTTATAGTCCTTTTTCATGTCCTTATTATATTACAATGAAGTGGAGTGTATTAATTTGATGCATCACCTCCTTGTTATATTTACTTTCTCTTTCTCGCTTTTCCTAGTAAGAAATAGGCTTATTTGTAGTTTCAAGGTGAAGCATCAAGGGAGCTAGCCTTATATAGAGATTCACCTCATTGATTAGGCCACCCATAACCTATAAGAGTCTACATTATATCACCTAAGTGATGAGGATTGAACTACCTCATTGAGGGTGAAATTTAGTGTGATAATAACCACATAAAATAACTACCTAATAAATTTGAGTGGAACCCAATAAAACCATTCATCAAGTTATCAAGATGGCATTGAATTTACCATAGACCTCTAGTTTATTTATCAATGATATTGATGACTTTATAAAAGTATATAGTAGATTTTTTTAATTATAACATAACAAAAACAACTTTAATCAGATAGACATTACCCTCACTCAAGCATACCCTTGCACTAATATTAATCATAATTGTGAATTATGTTTTAGATGTTATTAAATCAAAATATATTTAATCATGAGATTAAATATCTTAAAGGGATCACAACCCAATTTTAGTATAATAATTACAAACAATTAATGATCCACAATTTGACCCACTATCTTCTATTCATGTTCTTCAATGTACTAATTGGCTTACATAATTATTTACTTGTCTAAAATACACATTCAAAAATTTAATCCTTTATTCTCAACTTCCATATTTATATTTAAAAAGAGAGATGAGATAATTTAAAAAACATATTAATTATAAATCTCACATCATTATAGTATTTACCAAGTAAATTTCCACCATAATGCAAATACACCAAGTATATTGAATGACTCTTAATAACTAGTCAATGCATGGAAACTAATCATAATTCAAGTCAATTATTTGAGGTATAAAATAATATTTTATATCATAACAACATATATTCAAACACAAATCTCATCTAATTATGAAATTGAATTTACAAATAACTCGAGTCATTATAACTTGCTCTTTATTGTTAATCACCTTACTGATTCTCCTTTTCCTCATATATTATTAAATTAATTCAAAATAAGAATTCAGTCATCATCACCATTTAAGTTCTCAAAATACTAATAACACAAACCTTTTTTTAAACTGATATTAATAATTCATTATACATATTCATGAACAAGTAAATCACATATGCATGTCGGTACATAACAACTGATTTCATCAAGCGTAAATATTTTTACCCATATGTATATACCTTTCTAATTAATTCTCGTAAATGATAATTATTACTTATTTCATCCATATTAAAACTCATTTTTTCATCTTTAATTTAGAAGCTTGGTAACTTTTATATAAATTTCCCTCGAAACAAGCATCAACATAGCCACATTACAAGCCATAATAACATAAAGGTTATTATTCAAAATTTATTAATGACGTTAATCAATATAAACCCTCATCAATGTTTATAAAATATTAATAGAATAGGGTAAGGGAAAACATTTAGAATGCTAATGGTTATATTCAAGTAATATCAAATTAATGAATTCATAAATTAATTACTACAACTTGAAATACATCACTTTTCAATGCACAACCATAAAAATAATGTTATAATAAACATAAAACTATTATATTCATATTTTCCTTATATGAAACTTGCATTAAATTATCATCCATAATATGCATCGACTCACAAAGAGATTTAGTTATTTTTATAAATGCATAAAACACTATCAACAATTAGAAACTTAATACTCACACCTTGTCATTATTATAACACCTATAGCTGTATTAGTTTGCAAACCTATAAGAGGTAGAATGAATCAATGGATTCAAATAAAAGAATTCATATTCATAATTGCATAGTATACAAAATATATTACAATCCCAAATAACATACTACACTTATGAATCCAAAATAACAACTAACATCCAAGTCTCAAATATAATTTTTATGAACCCTAATACTTCCCCATAGTGCCATTCAAAACCAAGACCCTCCCATTATACAAAAACATAATCATATTGAAATCATAGTAATGAATAGCTCTATTCATTTATAAATGCAAATCAAAGACCAGAATTCTAATTCTATATAATGATTATCTATAACCAATTTCAATTGAATTTACAAACTTGAACTAAGATCTTAACAATTGAATACATGAAAACCTATATAATCAACTATTCATTTTTTATTATTTAATTCCAATGGATACTATCACCCAAAATAAGACTTGAGAACATTTCCAGCTTGATATAGATCAACAAAGTAAAGAAAATAACACCTAGATTGACCAGCAAACAATCACTCAAGTATGAATCCAATTATATAATAATTTACATACCACTTGAAAAATACAATTAGAAATCCTTTTTTTTCATTAAAAACATTCTTTACTATTACATCTACAAATGTATACAATGAAAAGAATAAGATAACAATACAACAAATAATTTGTTTACTCTAAAAACAAAATTATACTATAATGGAGAAACATCCTTGTAGAATAAAAATTTATTAATGAAATAGTCATATGTAATCTTGCCAAGTAGATTCCATCTCAAAATTAAATAATGTGCTAAAATCAGGATGAACATCTACTCTCTAATGCCATTATATAAATCCTTCAAGAAAGATCAAGCATGAAACCCATCCTCATGTGTATGATAATCCTAACCATTAGTACGTATCCCTACCCACCCAAACCATAGGTTGGTGTTGAAAGTAGGTACACAAAGACAAATCTTTCAATACTCAAATAATCCAAAAAACATGACTACAATCATGTCACAATTTTAAACAAAGGTTTTATAATAGTCAAGGGTTCAAGCCAAAAACAATCCATGCAACAATAAGTCCAACCTAATCCAAATTAGCTCAACACATGCACATAAATGAGATATGAATAGTCATATAAACATTCAAAGAACCAGGGTTTGAGACCCAAAATCACTCAAAAATCATCCAAAAGATCAAACACAAAAATAACAAGTAGATCAACCAAAGAATCATTTCATCTTTTAAATTTATGCATACACACCCATGGGCCAGGAAATATCCTTGTCTCACTTAATAGGGTTTATTTGACCAAATATTTACAAATAATAAACATATTTAGGTTAATTTAGGAACCCATATGCTTCCAAACCTTAAATCATTAGTGTATTTTAAGTAAGCACCCAATAACACATTGCTTCATAATTTTTTTTTAAAATTCACTTACTTAGTATTATGATGCAATGTGAAACCATAATGACTTGACCCAAATCCTATAGATTTTCTTTTTTACTTATTTTTTCACCACAATTATTCTCTCTTTATTTTTTTACTTTTTATTTTCTTATACTACATTTTTATGTTGTGTAAGTTATAGGTAGTTGAACTCCTCATTCTACCAGATGAAACTCCCACCTCAATAATCACATGCCTAGATTTCTTAGTCATAAATTAAATTTTAAAACCCTAGGCTATTTCTATATAACCCCCAAAATTTTACATGCACGCCAACTACCATGCCATCAAAATGAAATGACCAAATGATAACCCTAGTTTAGTTTACCCCAAAGTCAACCACCAAATCCTTTCACAGTTGGGGTTACTCAACCATGGTAAAATATAACATGCCATCAACCTAAATCTCTTTAACTTATGATTATTTTAACTAGTGCCATCAAATTAGTCCTTAAAACCATGGCAATGTCTTGGCTTAATATTCATTGTCCCCTAATCCTTTCATGGACTATTACAAACTATACATAGTTTAATTATTTTAAGAACTTTATATTATTTAATTACCTTAGTACTATCATAGACTTATAATATTATGATGTCTGACTTCTAATATCACTTACCATTGTCACTTAGACCTAAAGTAATCTTTTGAGTGCAGAATTATAAAATGCATTAAAGGTCTTATGACCTCCAACAAATTTTATTTTCATATGAATTTTATCTGCATCCAACCATTTCTAAACTCTTCACACAAATGTTATAACAAACATGTTCTTATTCCAATGTGTACTAGGTTTCTCCAAAAACAAAAACAATAATGAAATATGATAAATTAAAACATTAAAGGAATTCAGTTGACATAAGATTGATAATAAAAATGAATTCACACAACTCAAAATTAACAATAAAAAGACTCAAACTAGATAATGACACCATTGCACCATGTTTTCACATTTACTATGTACTTCACCTTTGTTATTATACACCAAATTTCAAAACCAACCTAACTTATCTATAATGAACCTACAACCAAATCCATAAAGGCATTATCTAAGTACATAATATAATTCTATATAAAGATCAATTTAATTCCAAATCAAATATTTTGAAATGAATCAAAATATTCATGATATAATTCCACAAACCATAATAGTATAAATAAAAATTCAATAATCAATGTACTGGGTAGGTGTGTTCATGAAATCCATTCCCTTAATATTAACACCTTCTTTAGAGCCTTAAAATAAATGAGGATAGTGTTTTCAAAAAATATTTTCATCTTCTTAGGTAGCACTCCTTTCTCATAGTTGATCCCATTAGACCAAAACCTGATACAACTTTCTTTTCCTTGGATTAATGTTATGTTGATCCAGAATATTGATAGTTTTAAGATGAATTATCTCGTTATCCTCCACTTAAAGATCATTTCAATTTTAAAAATGTGAGGGGTATACAACATATTTTATCAACAAGGCTACATGAAAAACATCATGGGTTTTATAAAGAGAAGGAATAGGAGAAATATGATAAGACGCCATGATGATATTTTACACTATCTCAAAAGGTCTAAAAGTGCATAACTTAACAAATTTGATAATCTTAATTGAAATTTGCTAAGATCTTACCCTTAAAAATAATTTATCCAAAACTTTAAATTCTCTATGTGATCTTTTCATATCTACGTAAATTTTATTTTGATCTAAGGTAGCTTTTAAACATTATCTTATGATAACCTTTTTTTCATCATACTCTTACAAAGATTTAGGACCTAAAAATACATTATTTTCTATCTTATTATATCTAAAAGGAGTTATATATTTTCATCCATAAAAGGCCTCAAATGGTGCCATATTAATCACATAATGATAGGTGTTGTTATAGGCAAATTAAACCAAGTGAAATAAATCTTCACACTTGTATTGTTGATCTATGACATACATTGTCAACATATCCTCAAAAATCATGTTAAAACTTTTAGTTTGACCATCTATTTCTAGATGATAGGATGAAATAAAATTTAGCTTTGTACCAAAATCAACCATCATGGTTTTCCAAAACCATGAAGTGAACAACTTATCTCTATTTGAGATAATCACTTTAGGCACTCCATGAAGGTGAACCACTACTTTTACAAATCTCTTTGCAAGTATGGAAACATCATCCATGATATTCCCTACAATAAAGTGTGCCATTTTAGTGAGTTTATCAATCACTACCAAGATTGAATCATGTTTATTAAAATATTTAGTTGTTTTCATGATGAAATCCATATATATTATAGCCCACTTCCTTTCTGGAATAAAATGAGTATATATCGTTCCCCTAGGATGACCATACTCAAATTTCACATGTTGACATTTGAAGCACTTGGATAGGAAAGCATCCACATCCTTCTTTAATCGAGGCCAAAAAGATAACTCTTTCAGCTCTTGTGCCATTTTATTGACACCTAGATGGGCGTAGTGAGGTGCAAAATGTACTTCATTTAAAACATGTTCCTTTAGATTCCCAAGTTTGGAATAAAAATTCTACCTTTGTGTCTCAATAGACCATCTAAATTATCTTAAAAATTAGAATTATAAATTTATGAGTCTATCTTAAAATATATTTTAAGGCATTTAGAATCATACTTCTATTATTCAAGCACATAATTTTTAAACTCAGATTGGAGAATAGTGATGGTGACAATGTAGGTTCAGCTACTTAGATCATTGAACACCCTATTCACTTTCCATTTAATATAATAAATATCAATATAAAAATTACTGATAAATTCCAACCACCTTCTTTACCTTTAAATAAACTCATCTTGAGTAAACAAGTACATAAGGTTATGATGATCAAAGTTATTTCTTAATAGGAAATACTTTCACTATTTTAAGGAATGAACAACAATAGCTAATTCTAAATCATGAGTGGGGTAATTATACTCATGATTTTTGAGTTTTATGGATGCATAAGAAACCACCTTATCATCTTGAGTTAAAATATCACTAATGCCTAACTTGAAAGCATCAACCCAAATTTTAAAGTTACTATTTGGATCTGGTATAGTTAGAATAGGAGCTAAAGTCAACAAACACTTTAGCTATTAAAAGGTAGATTCATATTTAGGGGACCAATCAAATTTATTTACTTTATATGTAAATAAGTTAGGTGACAAATATTTGAAAAATATTTCACAAACCTATGGTAGTAACCAACAAGCCCCATGAAGCTTCTCACTTTATTTACATTCCTTAGAGCCAACCACTCATTAATGGATACAATCTTTGTAGGGTATACTTTAAGTATGTCATTTGAAATTAAATGTCCTAAATGGTGAATTTAAGATTAAAATAAATAACACTTAGATAAATTACTATATAATTTATACTACCTTAAATGTTGTAGTACCAACCTTAAGTGTTTTTCAAGTTCTTATTCAACCTTGGAATAGATTAGAATATAATATAAAATTACTAGCACAAACTTATCAATAAAATATTGAAATACACTATTAATTAAATTCATGAAGGTTACAAGAGAATTAACTAGTCCAAGGGCATAACTAAAAATTCATAGTGTCCATATCTAGTTTTAAATGTAGTCTTATGAACATCATCTTTGATACAGAGTTGATGTTACACCGATCAAAGATCTATCTTAGAGGATACAACTACCCCTTTAATTTTATTAAAAATATCATCTATTTATGGAATGGATACTTATTCTTGATTGTGACCTTATTAGGCATTCTATAGTCAATGCACAATCTAAACATCCTATCCTTCTTCTTTATAAACACCATTAAAACTCCCCAAGGTGACACACTAGGGCATATCATTCTATTGTCTAGTAATTCTTGTAGCTAAACTTTAAGTTCCATTAGGTCAATTATATTCATATGATAAGGTGATTTATATTTATATGCTATTTCAGGTGTTACATATATTATAAATTCAAGTATCTTTTTGGGATGTAGCCCTGGTAACTCTTCTAGAAAAACATTTGATTTTTTTTCCAAAATTAGGTATTTTTAGAGTGCAGAGGTGGTTTCCTCAAAAATATCATTTAACTTGATATCATAAAATTTACACCCATTTATAATATCCTTATTAATTTCTATAACTAAAATAATTCATTGATTTGAAGGTTTAATGATTCCTTGAATAATTACCATTTTCCTTCAGCATCTACACATTGAACTCTTTTGTTAAAATAGTCCAGCTTGGATTTATGTGCTTTACACCAATCAATGCATAGGATAATGTCATAATATCCTAAAATATAAAGGAATAAGTTCACATAAGTTTTGAAATTTCTCAAATTAAGTTTATCTTACTCTAGGTATTCATTAAAAAAAACTTTATTTCTGGTGCCAAACTCTACAATCCATCCTTCTCTAAGTCTAGTTGGTTTGATTTTGCATTTTAAATAATTAACTAGAGAAATAAAATTATTTATTACTTATAAATAAATCAAAATAGAGAGTAAGAAACCTAAAATTATACCTCTAGTCTCAATAGGTGTTGACTAAAATTTTGCATTCCTAATATCTACAACTATGTAGACCTTATGATTATTCTTTAACTTAGGGTAGTCCTTGCGGTAATGGTTGTCTCCACATTCCCAACATATCATGATAGTATTAGTTTGAAGAGAAATGTTATTTTATCTTTTATTTGGTCCATATAAACTTTGTTGATTGTTGGTTTCAACATTATTATTTACAAAAGAATGTGGTATAGAACTCTTTGTATCCTAAAATTTATTTTTAGAATTGTAGCTTTTTTTAGTAGTCCTATTAGAATCATTTTTATTGAAATTATTATTTATTAGAGTTATTGATAACTTAAAATTTATTTTTTGCCTGGTGTTCTAAAATTATTGTATTACCTTTTGATGAGACTTCTCTTTTTCTTCCTCTCGATGTGCTAATTCTAAAGCAATAGCTAAGGTTTGTAGATTGGTCATGTTTACATCATGCATGAGTATCTCATTCAACCCCAATTTAAACTTGGTTACCTTCATTTCCTCATCCTACATGTAATTTATTTGATGAAGGAGTCCCATAAAATTGTTTTCATATTCATAAATTGTCATGGTTCCTTATTACAACAACTAAAATTCTTTGATTTTCCTAATTTTTATATATGCTATTCAGATACATTTTTTTGAACTAATATTGAAAGGTTTCCAATGAAATAAAAATGGGATCATAAAATTTTAGGACACAAATTATTCCACCACAAAGTAACATCACCTACCAATTTATGAGCTCTGATACATGTTTTAATGTTAGAACCCATATTACACAACATGAAATACTTCTATAAACATATTAGCCATGCCTTAGTGGCATCAATAGTGTCTTCACTAAAAAATGTTGGAGGAGGATGGGTTTTCAACTCCTTAATAATAGGTTACACAACCTCTTATTACCATGGATGTTCATTAAGAAGCTCTTCTTCCTACCCACCCTCTTGTAATTTTTTCAAATGGGTCAACATTTGACTGAAATATTCCATTTGTCCTTGAATGCCATGTAATTCACCTAGAATGTTATGCAATATAGTATTTTGTTCTTCAGGAACCTACTATTTAGGGTTATCGTAATTTTAGCATGGCTTCTACTATATTCGACATTTGTGTCAACATGATCTTGCTAATATGGTTCATGATTATCAACTAGGTTACTTCCATTATTCTAAAGGCTATGGTTTACTCTAATTCTAACCATCCTGACACATTAAACATGCATTTTAAATCAAAACATTCATAATTTTTTTCTTGATTTATCCTAAATAAAGTGTTGAGTATTAGTATTTAATTAGGTAAAATACTATTTAATTTTTTTGATTATTTACCATGTGGTAAATAACACTTACTAGTTTGTTATATTACCTAGGTTAATCGTTAGTTTGTTATTTGACCTTCCTATTTATTAGGAAATTGTTTTAGCTATTTATTTGGCTATATAATAGCCAATGTATTATTTTTTTGATTTGTTAAATATAATATATTGTGTGATTATTATTATTCTTTGTATGTTATTTCTATGTATTTGGCTCTACGGTTAATTGTTGTAATTACATCTCTACATAAAATCTAACCAATTTCAATATGTGGTATTATAGAAGGATGGGATTATGAGAATTTGTGAGGGGTATCCAATGTTTTATTTTTACCATATTAATGTAAAATTGTTGTTTCAATAATATTTGTATATATACAATTTTTATTTTTAGTTTATTAAAAATTAGTTTAGCATATATTCAAGTGGTTCATTCTTGAGAATGAAACTATGATGATTTGAGAATTTTATTAGTTTATATTTAATTTTTTATATCACTTGGTGTCTTTGGTGTTCTTAGCTCATTGTCTAATTACATAGACCTATATTTGCTTTATATAGATCCATTCATACTCAATGATCGGTATCCTAGTGTCTCTTCCTATCTGTCCCCATGAACTAAAGTGAAGAGTCAATAGCTTAACTAACAAAGATCATCCATGTTGCCATCATTTTGACTTAATTTCATTAGATCTCTCAACTATGTTCTTGAGTGTGATTTTGATCATATTAATTTTTCCAATCTGTACATGAAGGATAAAATTAAATCAATTATCATAGTTAGTAAATATACCCATTGGATCAAGTTTTCATGCAATTTACAATAAGAATCTATCATATGTGCATGAAATTCTATGAAATATCTACATTTGTTTGGGTGGATTTTGGTTCACTATACATCTATCTATCAACGTATTTTTATTTGAAGCATATACTAAATCATTCATGCCTACATTCATGTGCATATATTACTCCGAACCATGCTATTATAATCAAATTTTTATCTATTTCACCCTTTCCATGTGTTGGATACCCATGAGAATATATTGTGGATTCACCTACTAGATCACTTTATATGGCCTTTTTCACATCAATATTAGCTGTCAATGTTTGTTAACAACTATTTCTTTTTTATATAGTCCAATGCATGTCATAATTTATCTGGTGGTGTCATCTAAAAGTACTATTATCAAGTTAAAGTTATTGAATCTCATCTTATTAGTTTAGGTCTAAAGTTGAGTCATACATTTATCTCATCATTAGAGTTAATATAGTCATTTTTATAGTCTTTTATGTCATTGGGTCATCAAAAATTAAAACCTTTATTGTAACAGACATAATATCAATTATACATGCCATATAAACTATTGTGGGGGGGGGGGGGGGTGGGGTTAATACAAATGAGCCTCAAAGCTGAATTTTATTAGTAAGCAATGAAATTGAAGGAAGTTAGAGGAAATGGAGGAAGGAGGCTTCTATTCCTCTCATCAGTAACTGATGACAGGGCCCATATGCTTTGGTGACACATTTTTTTTATTTGTGTGTTTGATTTTTTTTTGTGTGTGAATAAGAACATAGGTAATATTCCTATTTAAAATTATAATATGTGAACAATTCTAAATATAAACTCCTAGAGTAAGATAGTGATGAAAGCTGACAGAATATTGTAGCATCATAATATTCATGGTTATTGGTTAACAATTCATAAAACCATCATTGTGGTTGTTGGTTGTCCACTTGTAAAACTATCCTATTGTGGTTATTGGTAAACCACTTTTAAAACCATTTTGGAGGTTGTTGGATTTCATGAAAAGAAACCATTTAAATCATGAGCTTGTAGAGGCAGCACATTGTAGTACAAGACAATGTTTTCTCCATGTAAAAACTAAGGGGGAGAGGAATTTTGAGGATTAGTATTTACATTAGATAAAATAATATATACTTTGGTTGATTATATATCATGTGGTAAATAAAACTTACTAGTTTTTTGTATTACTTAGGTTAATGGTTAGATTGTTATACTCATAGATCCATTAACAAATTATTTATTTTGACCTTCCTATTTATTAGGAATTTATTTTGGCTATTTCCTTGGCTATATAAGAGCCAATGTATTGTTTTTTTGATATGTTGAATATAATAAATTGTGTGATTATTATTATTCTTTATATTTTATCTTTGTATATTCAACTCCATGGTTAATTATTGTAGCTGCATCTTTGCATAAACTCTAACCATTTCAATACAAATATCTAATACTAGATATGATAACCCCAAAATTTTGTGTTTTTAAAAACATTAGTTTTAAGGAAGTATGCTTGCACAAATCACATATAAGTAAGTTAACAAATAAGCATTTTCATAATTATATTTCATGATTCCAAATAAATCAGAGTTAACATAATACAAGCTATAAATGGAAGAAACCAAGAACACTAATCGCAAAGTAAGAATATTGATCAAACTTTGAAATGCAGACAATGTTTAATCAACCATGAAGCACATGAAGATAATCATTCACAAATTTTGAACTCCATGTTAGTGTCCTTTAAGTTTAGACACCTATTAAACTTATGTGAGGTCATCAATACCATCTATGGTTGTAACCACAATTGAACCTCCTTTCTCATATATTTAAAATAGTCAATCCTTCAAACAAACTAGTTAAATGATCATTACATCATAGATCCATAGATCAAAAAATAAACAATTCATTTTCAACACATAACATCAATTGATATTATAAACCAAATAAGTTCATTCACACAAGTGCACTCAAAATATTTGTAAGCCCAAATTGGATTGTATTCCATATGTGTATACACTTATACATCTGAAATTCCATCCATGAGATTATATTAGGTCATTGGACGACTTATAGATCCTTGAGACTTAATTTTTTGTTTAAAAAAGTATAATACCTATAGATTTAACCTAATCAAACAACTACCTAAGAAATCTAAGTGGAACCCAAAATAACCATTCATTAATTTATCAAGAGCCCATTGAATTCTCTACAAACCTTTGGTGTAGTTATCTATGATCTTGATGTGTTTATAAAACTATACACTAGATCTTTTAAATCATAACGTAACAAAAAAAACTTTAATTAGATAGACATTACCCTCACTCGAACATACCCTTGCATTAATATTAACCATAACCATGACTTATGTTTTATATGTTATTACATCAACATCTATTTAATCAAAAGATTAAATATCACAAAGGGATCATGACTTGATTTTAGTAGAAAAATGCCAAACAATTAATGATCCATAATTTGAACCATTATCTTCAATTCACATTACTCAATGTACTAATCAAATTACATAAATATTTAATTGATCAAAATTCACATTCAAATATTTAATCCTTTATTCTCAACTTCCATATTTATATTTCAAAAGAGAGATGAGAGAAGTTAAACAACATATTAATTATAAATCTCACATCATCACAATAATTACTAAGTAAATTTCCATTGTAATGTAAATACACCAAGCATAATAATTAATTCTTTAGAACTAATCAATGCAAAAAAACCAATCAAAATTCAAGTCAATGCTTCATAGGATAAAATAACATCTTTAACATACCAACATATATTCAAACACAAATATCATCTAATTATGAAGTTGAATTTACAAATAACCAATAATATTAAAGAACCAGAGTCATTACAACTTGATCTTTATTATTAATCACCTTAGTGATTCCCCTTTTCCTTATATATTATTAAAGCAATTAAAAATGATAAGTCAGGTCCTTATCACCATTTAATTTCTCTAAATACTACTTACACAAACCTTTTTGTGAAATTGACATTAATAAGTCATTATACATATTCATGAACAAGTAAATCAAATATACATGTGAGTATATTAGAACTGATTTCATCAAGTGTAAAATATTTTATCCGTATGTATGTAAATTTCTAATGAATTACTGTAAATGATAATTACTACTCACTTCATCCATATTAAAACTTGCATTCACATATTAAAGTTAGAACCTCAGTAACCTTTATATAAAATTTACATAGAAATAGGCATCAACACAACCACATTACAACCCATAATAACCCAAGGGTTATTATTCAAACTTTATTAATGATGTTAATCAATACAAAACCTCATCAATTTTTATCTAATATTAATAGATTAGGGTAAGGGAAAACATTTAGAAAACTAATGACAATTTTTGAGTAATATTAAATTAACAAAATCATAAATGAATTACTTCAACAACTTGAAATACATCACTTTGAAATGTGCAACCATATATTTAAATTAAAATTACAATAAACATATAAATACTATATTCATATTTTCATTCAAATGAAACTCACATTACATATTCACTCCATACTATGCATTGACTCACAAAGACACTTAGTTCCTTTTTGAAATGCACATACCACTATAAACAGTTATCAACTTAACACTCAAACCATGTCATTTTCACAACACTAATCAACACCTATAACTATATTCACTTGTAATCCTATAGGAGTAAAAATGGATTGATGGATTTGAATAAAATAATACATGTACATATTACATAGTATAATAGAAATATAATGATCCCAAATAGATTTCCTCTACTTGTGAATTCAAAATAATAACTCACAACCAAGTCCCAAATAAAATTCGTATAAACATGAATACTTTCCCATAATACCATTAAAAATCATTACCTTTTCATTATAAAAAATTAAATCATATAGAAATCATGGTAATTAATATCACTATTCATTTATAAATACTAATCATAGACCATAATTGTAATTCTATATAATAAATACCTATAACCAATTTTATTGAATTTACAAACTCAAACTATGAGCTTAACAAATGAATTTGTAAAAACCTTTATAATCAACTATTCATTTTTATTTTTTCTTATTTAATTCCAATTCATAATATCACCCATAATAATACTTGAGAACATTTCCAACTTGCCATAGATCAACAAGGTAAATAAAATAACACATATTAACCAACAAACAATCACTTGGGTCTAAATATAGTTATATAATCATTTACAGACCACTTGTAATAGATAGTAAAAAATCCTTATTTTCCCTAAAAACCATTATTTGTTACATTTATGAATGTATACAACAAAAATAATAAGATAAAAATACAACATAAACTCTATTTACTCTAAAAAATCACAAGTCTATTATAATGGAGAAACTTCCCATCATAATACAAAACTATTAATGAAACATTCATATGTAATATTGCCAAGCAGAGTCAACATAAAAATGTAATAATGTGATAAAATTATGATGAATATCCACTCTCTTATGCCACTATAAGAATCCATCAAGATATTCCAAGCATGCAACCCATCCTTGTGCATGATAATCCCAACCAACAGTAGGTATCCCTACCCACCAAGACAAAGACAAATCTTACAACACTCAAAGAGTCTAAAAAAATGATTGCAGTGGTGTTATATTTTTAAACAAAGGTCTTACAATAGTCAAGGGTTCAAGCTAGACAAAACCCATGAACATTTACATAAACATTTAAAGAATTAGGTTTGGAGACCCAAAATCACCCAAAAATCATCCAATAGACTTAAACACTAAAAACATAATGAGCAACCAAAGAGTCATTTTAGACTTTGAGTTTACCCATAAACCATCCATGGGTGAGGTATTCTCCTAGTCTCAACTATTAGGGTTTTTTTGACCAATGTTTTTCAAATAATAAATGGATTTAGATCTATTTAGGAACCCATATGCTTCCAAATCTAAAACCATCAGTTTATTTTAAAGTAAGCAAGCACCTAATAACACATTGCTTCATAAAACAAAGTTAAAAAATGTATTTACTTGGTATAATGATGTAATGTGATACTTGAAAGAATCATCCCAAATCCTATGGCTTTTCCTTTTTCCTTTTTTTTTACCACAACTATTCTCTCCTTTTTTCTTTTTTCTTTTCTTATATTGTATTTGTATGTTGTCAAAGTTCCAACTAGTTGAATCCTTGTTACACTATATGGAACTCCCATCTCAAAAATCACATGCCTAGATTTTGTAATCATGAAGTCTAGTTAAAAACCCTTAAATTTTTACATGTAGCCCCTATGAATCACCATGCACACTGACTACCATTCCATCAAAATGAAATGACTAAATGATAACCCTAATTAAGTATACCCCAAAGTCAACCAAAAAATCCTTTTGTGGTTTAGGTTACTTGACCATGGTAAAACATAACATGGCATAAACCTAAGTATCCATGACTTATGGTTGTTTTAAATAATGGCATCACTTTGGTCCTTCAAACCATGGCCATGTCTTGGCTTAGTATTCATTATTCCCTAGTCCTTTCATGGACTATTAAAAACTATACACAGTTTAGTTATTCTAATTACTTATTCTTATTTAATTATCTTAGTCCTATCATGGAATTATATGATTACAATGATGAGCTTCTTCTAGTATCACTCGCCATTGCCACTTAGACCCAAATTGGTCTTTTGAGTGAAGAATTATAAAAATCATCAAAGGTCTTATGACCTCCAACAACCTTTATTTGTATCTAAATTCTATCTACATATAACCTTCTTGAAAATATTCACATTGATGTTAACAAAAACATGTTCTCGTCACAATGTGTATTATGTTACTCCAAAAATGATAACAATAACAAAATATGATAAACTAAAACATTTAAGGAATTCAATCGATACAAGATTGAGAATAAAAATAAATTAACACAACTAAAAATTGAAAATATAAATAATCAAAATAGATAATGAAACCACTACACCATGGTTTCACATTCATTGAATACTTCACCTTTGTCATTATACACTAGCTTTTAGAACTAACCTAGCTTATCTATAATGAACATAGAAATAAATCCACAAAGGCATCAATAATATCTAATCATCATCAAAATTATGCAAGTACATAATATAATGCTATATAAAGATCAACTAAAAATTAAATCAAATATTCTAAAACGAATCAAAATATCCATAATATAATGTCCACAAATAATAATACTATCAATAAATAATCAATAATCAATGCACTGGGCATGTGTGGTCATCAAAAAAATGTTTCATACACTCAAATGCATCTTATAAATATTATGTACAAGTCGATCCACTCTCCCTTTTAAGTAGGTTATCGATGGAATGAACTATGTGTGTAAGATTAGGGATGAATCTTCAAATTGTACCCATTTACCCAAGAATTATCCTATGCCTAAATCATTTGTGGGGGAAGACATGTCAATAATTTCATGGATTTCATAAGGATCAATATCAATTTATCATTTGAAAATGATTTAACCCAATTTTTTTTACGAGTGACATTGAAGACACATTTTTATGTATTGAGCATAACACCATATCTAATGAGTTGAGTGAGAGTGATAGTAATACTTTGAGATGATCAATCCTTTTTCTTATTTTTTAAAAATACTTTCTATGTAAAACTCTATGATTTTATGAGTGAGATCATGGAAAATGTGGATCATGGCTCTCTGATATGTTGCACTAATGTTTAAAGGTTGAAGGGGATAATTATATTTACCCATGGTGTGGTGAAGGAAGTCTTAATTTAATCATCTTTAGAAATAAAAAATATTTGTATCCCAAGATACCATCTATTAGAGAGAAAAAATCAAAATCAATTATGGTATTTATAATAATATCAATTAATAGAAGCATAAAATCATCTTTTGGACATGCCTTGTTAATATCTCTAAAGTTGATGCACATCTATAGACCTCTAAATTTCATAAATAAATACTTGATAATTCTTGTGCTTGACATGTTTACCTTGCTTGGTTAATTCACCATTCTGATAACCCATAATATCTAAGGAAGTCTTCAAAGTCTCATAGTTACTATGCATATCTCTAAGACTTATCTATTTTTTCCCTATTCAACATGCATTTTATTGTCACTTTGATTTTAAAAGCCTTTGGTCCTTATGAATAGGAGCACACTATCAGAAAAGGAAACAATGCTTCCTTATTCTATAGTGTATTTTTATCCATAATGCCCTAAAAAACATCTTTTCAAAATGACACACTTCATAACAACTCTCTCACACAAACCAATAGGTCAATTATCAAAAACATTTGAAAGATTAACTTGTAATAGCACATCAAGGGTCATAATTGAACCCACTAGATACTTTATCTAACATTATCTTAGAAAGGTAATGTTAAAATCATCTATTTGTTTAACAAATAACCCTATTACAATTATTTTGTAATATTTTAGTCATTATCCAAGTTAACATTATTTTCTTACAGCTTGGGAACATTCCTTTTGTCAAGAATTTTAATCAAAGTTTTTATTTTTATCAATATGATCTTCTATAAAGGGAGAACTACATTAGACCAAGGTCCACTTGGATTATGTAGGCAACACTTAGTCAACTGTTAGGAACCTTTGTGTTAGAATATACAAAATAACTACAAATATTGAATATACTAATATTTTATTCCTTTTATGAAATAAATCACTTTGAATCATTTGCCACTTTGAGGGGGTTACCTCCTTATCATATCATTTGGTTCTAATTGATATATTTTGCTTAGATGCCTTATAATAGCCTATGCCCCTCAATTTATACTATTATAATCTATCCCACTCTTCCATTATATGCATGTGGGATTATTCCTCTATGACATTACTATTCATACTACTATTACATTCCACTATTCTACCCCAAATATACATTATATTCCCCTACCTAGGATATTACATTCCATCCCCCTTGACATGTTTCACCCTCAAAACATGCAAAGAATTACATATCAAAAATATGTAGAAGACCAAATGGAGGTATGTCCATACATACTTTTCTACTTCCACTTCTTCCTCTCATGTTTGGAGATGAGCATGTACATTAATAATGTGAAATTAATTACTATAACATGAGGTTGAAGTGCATATAGATCAATGGAGGGAATAACTATTAATAGAAATATTGAAGTATGAAGGTTATAGTCTATCACTAAAATTTGAAGCTTGGTGATCATAATATCAAAGAAAGAATAAGGATGCTCAAAATAATTTGCTTAGTGAGTCAATGGAGGATACATGCCACCCCCTTTAACATTATTATTTACACACATTATATTTGGAGTGACATTTGTATTTGAGGGAGTTGAATCTATGATTGCCTATAAGGTCTTAGTGGTCTCCTATTAGATCTCATCACAAGCCTGCATTAGCTCTTTAAGTACCTGTTGCTGAAAGAAATCCGTATACTATATGCTATAAGCATCCTCCAAATTTATCCATGTAGCTATGTCATATTCGTATGCTTCAACTATAGGAAAGAAAACTTTGACCTAGTTATCTTTATTCTCCCACTTCAACCATGTATCGATTTCTTCATTATACTATGTTATTCTTGGGGTGTGAAAATTTAATCTATCAAAAATAATATGCATATCACTAATAATTTTATTTAAAGTAGCATCCAATTTTTAAATTAATAAACTTATTAGATATTTTTAGGTATCAGTGAGTAAAACAACCATAATATATATATATATATATATATATATATATAACAATAGTATCAATTAGTAAAACTATGATAACTTCTTAAATGCTCAATGAAATTAAAAAAAGAAATTTTTTATAGAAAGATAGAAAAGAGGGGCACAAAACCAAAAAATTAATTGGCACAATTATTTTCCATTGGAGAGTTGCATACATAATAATAGTTGGTTTTTTTTATAGCACTAGTTACTAAAACTGTGATAACTTTTACTAGACTTAATAAAATTCAAAAATTAAAACTATTTTGAAAAGTTGGAAATAAGGCACACAAAACCTATATTTTTTTGGCATAATTTTTTATAGTTTGAGATTTTTATGCAAAAGAATAGTCATGATTTTTGAGGAAAAAATGTTAATCTACACTTTGAAACTATAATTAAATGGTATATCCAACTAACTTCACAATACCACAAAACTTGCACTTTTATAATTAGAATCTCCCATTCAAAATATATCTCTCAACCTACTTTCACAACCTCCTACAAAAAAAATATATGAAAATAGGCCTGGAAAGAGATCTAATACAAAATGTTAGGAACCTCTATGCTAGAATATACAAAATAACTATAAATATTGAATATATTAATATTTTATTCTTTTTATATAAGGAACCACTCCAAATCACTTACCACTTTGATGGGGCTACCTCCTTATTAGAGAATTTGGCTTTAATTGATATATTTTAATAGGATGCCTTACAATAGCTTATGCCCCTCTATTTATACTATTATAATTTATCCCACTTTTCCATTCTATACATATGGGATTATTTCTCTATGACATTACCATTCATAATATTATTACATTCCACTATTGTACCCCAAATATGCATTATATTCCCCTAACTATGTATATTACATCAACAAGGGTTTTTTTTAAGATATCTCGACCATATCCTACTTCCCCACATTTTACACCTTTTGTATTTGTTCTTATTTTTTGTACTTGTTTAGGATATGGTTTTTATTTTATAGGACATATACACATATAAATAGGATCCACATAGAATTAAATAGTATATAGACAAGGGTGAACAAATCCATTTTTTTAGATCTGGCATAGGGTCTATTTAGACAAAGTTGTAGTAGTAGACAATGACACACTGTGACCTTTTTCACCTTTTGCATCCTTGTCCTTGTATACAATAGATATATGTTTTCAATTAATTATATGCTTGAATGTTTTTATATTTAGTTACTAATAGTCATAATCAGTGAATGAATAAGACAGTTTGAAGTAAATCAATTTGTAAGGACATATCTCTAACTCTTGCCATAATTTATATTTTTAGCAATTTCTAACTTATGTAAATTCTATAGATATCTATATTTACTATATTATGTATTATTTAATTTCCTAGATTAGATTTCAATAGTTTACATTTATAATTAGATTTAATTGTTTATTCTAATAAATTCTAGCATAAACATTTTGGTGAACTTGTATTTCATTTTGAACACTATTTATTGATTGTTGAGATTTTTCCTAGGGTTTCAATTTAATTCTATAAATTCATGTCATTGAAATAATACAACTATGAACATTGGATATAATCCATATTATTAAAATTCAAAATTTTAACCTTGAATTAATCTGACACTGAAAATTTTTGTCTTATCACCTAGGATAAATACCGACATAGAGGATCTTTCTTTTAACCTTAGGTTGAATTTTTCTATCTCCTATACAAAAAAAAGTTTCACTTTTTCTTTTCAATTTATTTTTATTATTTAGAAAATTTGTTCTGATAGTTTTAAAACTACCTATCTACTGTTATAAGGGCTACATGGTGTTTCATTTATAGACATCATGGTATGATGGGTTTTACTCTAATAATCATAACAATAGTATAAATTTAAACATTACCTTTAGTTTCCACTTACCTCACAATATATTAAAAATTCATAGGATCCCTTTTTTACACTAATAGGAAGCCTATTTTATCCTTCTAATTGTGGTGTACCTAAGAGAAATATATCACCTAGGGACGTTACTCTCAACTTACCCTCGAAACAAAGTTTAATAGGATACAATCATGGTTATACCTCTATAGTTAGTACTATAAAACATTGGGTTGAAACTAAATGATGAATGAACAAGTACATCTAAGAGCCTAAAAATGATTTATAACCATTTCCTAGGACACCCCTTATCCTCAATTTTGCTTGGATTATTTTCTTACACAGTAGATTTATTTGATTCATTTTCGATGCATAGTCATAATTCTTTTAATTATCTATATAAACTAGATAACATTTTTATTTTTATTTTATTTTAAATCATAATTAATTTAACAAAATAATCTCTCCAACATATATTTCATCAAATTCTATACTTTAATATTACCTATCATATTCCATTTTAGTATGTAAATCATTATGTATAAACATAATTAAAAAATGAATTTACTCAAGAAATTCAATCACCCGTTAAGGACCCTTATGCTTTTTTTTAAATTCATATTGCACTTAAATTTCCTCTTTTCTTTCTTCTGCTAAACCCCTTTATTCCTATGGGTCTGATCTAGACATCAATATGATTATTTTTGGGTAAAATCTCTCATTTACTTCAACCAAAATTAAAAATAGAGGCCTTGGTTATAAGGAAGAGTCCACACCTTGTGAACAAAGACAAGATATTCACCCTCAATCTACCCATATTATAATCTCTCCCCTACCCCTTATTCATCAACAACTTATCCTAGGCTCTCACATTCATGATGTTCAAACTAGATGAGGATGACCTCCCCTAACCACCCAAACTCTGTTAGCAAAATTATGTATTTACCTTGGGCTATTGATTAAGGTAATGGTTAGTTGACTTAACCACTTGGGTTAAGAGGTTATTTTGTTTTATTGGCCTTAGCTATTTCATGTTAGCCAACGTAGGTTGTTTCACCCACCATTTCTATGATTCTTGGGTGGTTCTTTTCTTTGCCTATTTAATATGCCTTTACGTATGGTTCAGATAATGTGTGCTATGTAATATAATATAAGTATATTTTCAATATCTACACTTAATCTAATATGGTATTTAAAGCTCATGGTTCATAGAGCCTGAGTGGAGGTCTGTGGAAGCTAGAGATGTCAGTGTCTTTCTAGGGAGGAGCTTCATGCACCTCGTGGAGAGCCAAAAGAGAGAGAAAGTATCATTGAAATATATAAACTCAACCAAAAGATCATAAAACTACTAAAGAGGATAAAAAGACCTAATCAGATTGAAAGAAGGTTAGAGGAATTAGTTTAAGACTGTTTGAGGCCTCTATTTATTTTTTTGTGCTAGTTGTATGGTGTACAACACTATACAGTTTAGGGGAGAGACATAAAATTTAAATCTTGATCATTTTTAGTGAATCAAAGTTTTAAACTATGAGTTAAATCCTAACTTGAATAATGGTGCAAATGATTTCTGATTTGTTTAAGAAATAGGATCAGAATCCATGCCTAAAGTTTCCTAGGTAGGCCAATTTTTTGATTGGATAATTATTTTCATGAAAATTTTAACCTAAGGTTTTATTATTTCAATTATTTTTAATTTTTTAAATTAAATATATTTAAAACATTAGATTTAAATATATTTAAAACATTGGATAATTATTTTCATGAAAATTTTAACCTAAGGTTTTATTATTTCAATTATTTTTAATTTTTTAAATTAAATATATTAAAACTTTAGCCAAATGGGGTTGTTAGGGACCTACCATTGATTAATAATCATGGAAGTGTTTGAGAAATTAAAAATTTCACCATTTTCTAGTGTTTCTATCTAGATGTGGATGGAGAAATAATTTTTTAAATCAAAGTTGTAGGTTTTTCTATTTAATTATTTCATTGAAAGAAAATTTGAGATCTTGAAAATGGTATTGATTTTATCACTAAAAATTGGTAGAGTTATTCAGTGTTAATATTTAATAAATTTGTAGAAGGAATTTTTATAAAAGTCATTATTTTTTATTTAATTATTTTTGTGAAAAACTTGGTCAAATGGATAGAATTCAACACATGTTACTATCAGATTCTCATAAATTGATAGGGAAAAACTTTATTTTGTCAATTCATAAGGTTTTAACAATATGTGAATATCATAACCTTCATCAAATAGAGTTTGTTAAAGAGAAAAGGCTTGTCACTATTATGATGACTATGATAAATGTCATCATGAGGCTCTTATGTTGTTAAAATTATCAGTAGTAGATAATCTAATCTCAAAGGTCAAAAATGTGACCACTGCATCAACTTTATGGACTACTCTTACTTCTAAACCTCAGGCTTCTAAAACTAGTAGGGTATTATATTTGAATAATTTGTTATTTTGTACTAAGATGCAGGAAGGTGGCTCCATTTCTAAGTTTTTATAGTAGATAAAGGACATTAATGATCAATTAAAAGCTATGCAAAATCTTGTTGATGAGCAAGATTTGATTGCTCTGGTTATGAATAATCTTCTACCTTCATTTGAGTCATTTGTGGAGTCCTTACACATGATTGTTGAGACATAGATTTTGGACTTTGAAAATTTGTCCACATTGTTATTACAAAACAAGAGATGACAGGAGTAGGTAGTGTTTTCTACATCTACTTCTACAAAGAGTGCATTCTTCATCAAGGCAAAAGGTAAGCAGTTTGGTAAACCTACTAGCTCTCTAATAGAAACTTCACAAGTAAGTGGTTCTAATAATAAATCTAAGTGGAAATGCTTTTATTGTAAGAAAATTGGTCACCTTAAGAAAGATTGTAAGAAAATACAATAGGACATGGCTAACCCTAGAAAGAAATCTCATCATGTGAATGTAACGAAAGGTGAAGGTGATGAAACATCTCCTAATTTTGATTTCATGGTTTCCAATGGTAATTATGTGATGGATCAAGCTTGGTACTTTGATTTAGGGGCATCTCGCCATTATACATACGATAAGGACTAGTATGTGGATTCTATTAAAAATGATAGTAGTAATGAATCTATATCTTTGGGTGATGGTAGAACTCATTTTGTGAAGGGATATGGTAATATTCAAATCATTTTTAATGGTACAATATGGTATACATTTAAAATTTTTAGGTATATGCCTAATATGAACAAAAATCTACTTCTAATTAGTGAGATCACTTCAAAATCTGATTTTGTTGTAAAGTTTCAAGGACAATAATGTTTAATCACTACAAAAGATAACAAGATTATTGCTATTGGGATTGGTGAGAAAGGCTTGTATACTCTTGTAGATCCATAAAGGGTAAAGGAAAGTGCACTTTTAATAGTTGATAGCACAAGTTCACTATGGAATGAAAGGTATGGGCATTTAAATTTCCAATTTTTGATTAAATTGAGCAAGACTAATATGGTTAAGGAGATTCCTTCTATTCAGGATAGTCATCATGTATGTACTAGATGTCAGTTAGGGAAGTACGTTAGACATTCATTTGATGTTGGTAAATCTTCAAAAACTAAGGGAGTATTGAATTTGGTACATGTGGATTTGCATGTTGTAATGTAGATACCTACCCCTTCTAGAGCCAATTATTTTCTATTAATGGTCAATTATTTCTCTAGAAAAAAGTGGGTATACTTTCTAGTAAATAAATCTGATTATTTTTTTAACTTCTTTTCTTGGAAATCGATGGTTGAAAAATAGACAAGACGATCAATGAAATCTCTTAGAATGAATAATGGGGTTGAGTTCATCTCAAAAAATTTCAAGGAGTTTTGTGCCACTAAAGTCATACACAAAATTATACTACCCCTTACACTCTACAAATAGATGGAGTTATGAAAAGGTGAAATAGGATGGTGATAGACATGGCTTGCTATATGGTCTAAATCAAAAATGTCCCATATAGCTTTTGGGTAGAAGCAGTGAATACGATGGTGGACATCCTCAACATAAGTCCTAAAAAAGCATTAGAGAATATGACTCTAGAGGAAGCTTGGTTAGGTCAAACTCCAAATGTACATGCTTTTTGAATTTTTGGTTGTTTAGCTTTTGCAGTTATTCCTAGTCAAAAGAGAAGTACCTTGGATGTAAAAAACAAAGAATACATGTTTTTTGGGTACAGTGAGTAGTCAAAGGCCTATAGATTACTTGATGTTTCTATTAATAAAGTTTTGGTAAATAGATATGTCATCATAAACGAAAAAATGCCATACTTCACAACAACTGGTACAGTTTCAAATATTGAGTCATTGTTTTCTTCTAATGATTCCATTATAAGTTATGATGTGAAAGTTGAGTAGGATTCTAGTTAATCAGTGGAATAACATTATAGGGAGGGAATTAGTGCAAGTCATTTTGAATTTCTAGTAAAACAACCAAAGAAACCAAAGTTGTATTCTACCATAATTAAAGCACTAGAGGAGGAAGACTTACCATAAGGTGTGGAAGGAAGAAGATTGAGATCAAGAAAGCAATTTGGTAATAGAGGTTAGAATGATAATTTTGCTCTAACAACTACTATTTCACATATATTTGAGCCTAATTATTTTTCAAATGCCAAAGGGAAGCATGAGTGAGAATCAACCATGTAATTGGAATATGATTCCTTGATGAAAATAAGACTTGGGAGCTCATATAAATACCACCAGGAAAGAAATCCATTGGTTATAAATGGATTTACAAGGTAAAATGCAAATCAAATGGTTCATTAGATAAACACAAAGCTAGACTTGTTGTAAAAGGATATGTACAAGAGGAAGGGGTTGATTCTAAGGAGACTTTTTCTCTTACTACAAAGATGGTAACTTTTCATTTGATTTTTGTTATTGCTTCTCAGTTTGGGTGGTAGGTGCACCAAATGGATGTCAAGAGTGCTTTCTTCAATGGAGATCTGGAGGAAGAAGTCTACATGGTTCAACCATAGGTTTTTAGGTTATTGGTAAGAAACATATTGTTTGTAGGTTGATCAATTCCTTGTATGGGATTAATTAGGCTCTTCAAGCCTAATATATGATGATAGATACATACCTTAGGGATTCTAGTTTTAAAAGGTGTAACTCTAAACCAACTCTCTATGTAAAGGTGTCTAGTCATTATATCTTCATTCTCATTGTATATGTTGATGATATAACCATGATTGGGATTAGTTCTAGTCTCATTAAACATATGAAGGCTGATATTTTTTGTAATTTTGACATGATAGACTTAGGACTATTGAATTACTATTTAGGTGTTGAGTTTTGTCAAGGTGATTGTGTTATATTCATTTCACATAATAACTATGCCAAATAATTGATGTAAAGGTTTAGAATGATGGATTTTAATCCAAATCACACACATATGGAAGTTGTAGTTAAAATTTCAACTGACACTACTTCACCTCCGATAAATGAAATAGTGTATTGGAAGCTGGTGGGTAGTCTCATTTACTTCACTACCACTAGACCAAATATTTGTTTTCCAATGATTTTTTTTAATTTCACTTCATTTCTAAACAATAAGAAGTACATTGGTTAGCTAAAATATGGGTATTAAGATATGTTAAAGGTACTCTTGACTTTGGCATACTCTATGAGAAGTCTATAGATTTTTAGCTTTTAGGATATTCTGACTCTGATTGGGCAGGATTAGTAGATTCAAGAAAATATACAACAATAAATGTATTCACTCTTGGTTCAAGAGTTTTCTCATGGAATATAAAACTAAAAACTACAATATAATTATCTTCAATAGGAGTAGAGTATAAATCTATGGTCAGTACAGGTTATGAAACTATGTGGATAAAGAAAATCTTGGAGGATCTTCAGTTTGAGTCATCAAGGTCTACTCTAATTTTCTATGACAACCAAAGTGTTATAAATATGGTGAATAATCTAGTATTCCATGTTAGGACCAAACACATTAAGGTTCACCATCATTATGTCTAATTGTTGGTTATAGATGAAGACATCAGTCTCTTATACTATCCCACTGTAGAGTAGCTAGTTGATATAATGACCAAACCACTTGGTGTAGACAAGTTCATAAAATTTAGAGATAAACTTGGTCTTATTTATATTTTTGTCATTAAAGGAGTGTGTTAACATAATTATGTATTTACCTTGGGTTATTGACTAAGGTAATGGTTATTTAACTTAACCACTTGGGTTAAGAGGTTAGTTTATTTTATTGGGCTTAGCTATTTCATGCTAGTCAACGTAGGTTGTTTCACCCACCCTTTCCATGATTCTTGGGTGGTTTTTTTATTTTCCTATTTAATAGGTCTTTATGTATGTTTTAGATAATGTGTGCTATGTAATATAATCTCATTCTCTTTTCAATATCTGTGCTCAATATAATAAACTCAAGAACCTATTATGGATATTCTTCTTACACCTTCTCTAAAAAATTTAAGACAAGCTACCCAAACCAAAGGGTATGATCTCATTGAGAAATTACATAATACATTGGTTAATATCTCTCTTCTATACTTATTGAAAAAGGCACCAAATTATAAGGATATATTATATGAAATGTTGTGAGATAACTATGTTCATGTAGACACAAAATCACACTCATTTTCTTCTATTATGAATACCATAAAAAATATTAATAACAATATTTACTTTAATAAAAAAATATTTACCTCCATAACACACAATCGAGTAAAATATTCCACTATTCCTTTAGGTTTAAATTCATGGAAAATTGATTAAGAGAGAAATAGTTGATAGTGGTTCTAGAATCAACATTTACAGTCATAACTTCATTTAATAATTAGGTTTCAATAAGATTAATCTTAAAACCTTTGAGAAACTTATACACAAATTTGATAATACTCTAACATTATTAATGGGAGCTATCACTTTTGATATCATGATAGGTTCTAAAGTATTCTCTATTGTCTTCATACTTGTTGATGCTTAGTTATATATAATTTGATATAAGGATGTCCTTAGATCCATGGTATGGGATATGTACCCTCTACATTTAATAGGTGCATCAAATTTCTACATGACTCACATGAGTATACAATTTTAGATGATGATACACCTTTTAATTATTATAAAACATAAAAAATTGATAAGTGTTCATATTTACAAATTAACCAATTCCAATTTCTCAAATGCATAATTATGAGGTTGATGATTTTAGTAAGATGGATGATATTGGACACACTTGTTCAATTCCTCAATGCATATAGGTTCAACAAAATTCACCTCAAGAAAACATTTCCACATAGTTTGAAGAGCCTATCAAAAATGAGCACAATAAAGAGGTTCCTCTTATGGAGACCATGGAGTCTATTACAAATATAAAACTATTAGTCAATATAAAAGACTCTTATTATAAAATATAAGATTACTAAAATAATGATGGTGTGGTTACACATGAGTTAATAGATGAAAATTTATGAAAGTTGTCTTTTAGTCCTATTAATGAAGATGAAACATTATCTCATTCTTTATTTACATCAATTGGAGTAGGTTAATATAGGTTTATATATCATATGTCTAATAAAGGAAAGGAAATAGTTTATGAACAATAAAGTACTTAAAATGCTATTTCGTAGAGTATTTCACACATGTAATCATCAAAGTAAGGTTACAATTTCTTTACATAGGGGTTTATTAATAAAATTAATTAAAATCAAAAATCAAAAATTCCTTTATATAAGTGGTCCTAAAAGAGACTCCATAGTAGCTTTTCTCTTATCTAGAGCCTCTCATACTAAAACCATCTATAAATAAAAAATAATGTAGTAATATTATGGTTACACACCTCCATGAGACTAACATTTGTAGTATTACTCTTCTCAACTACCTTAGATATGACACACATCTCCATCAAGATGAAAGACACACACATTGCATTGAAATTATTACATAAAAAATCACATTGGGTTCAAATTCATGTTTTACACTATTCTATATTGATCCTCTTTATAAAAATAAAATTTTGTTCTTAGGAAATATGGAAAAAATAATGGGATTTACCCTTGGTAGTAATCTTAAAGCACTGACATTTCAACATGATAGAAAAATGGTTACAATTTATAAAGAAGGCATAGTCACAATCCAACATAATATTGATAATCATATCTCAATAAAATCCTTAAATGAAAATATGGAACACTTTATGGAAACTCAAATTTTTACATATAGGTAGTCTATTCAAATAGGGGGATTATCAAAAAGAAAATTAGGTACCTACTCTCTTTATGTAGGTAATCCATGGGAGATTTATTCAAACCAAATAATTAGTTAACATACTTGAACTATACCTACTTATACATAACCTATTTACTATTTAATCTTGTTGATTATTCCTCTAAACCTAATTCATTCCTTCTTCTACCCCTTCACTCTATTTTCATTATGGAGACATATCACTTGACTTCATCTTTGCCTTGTTTTTATTTCACATTTTATTGAGGGCTATTCTACTTCCCCTCTACTTATTCTATTCCAACCTCTTATTATTTTGATTTTTACAACTTTTTCAAAGTTAATTTATGCATGCTTTATTTTAAAAATATGGAAACAAATATTATTTTTTTGTATATGCTACAAAATTACCAAAAAATTAAAAATACAAAAATTGAAATCCAAAACCTATAGGCACGCTTTCATGTTTCTGGACTACATCCTTGCATATGTTAATATATCTTATTGTTCAATATACAACATATTTCATTTTGTTTTCAATACATTATGATTATCACAGGGTATATGAGTTTTAAACATGATACATTTATATATAAACATGAAATATTCATACACAAATGAAGTTGTCATGATTATACAATCTTACATATAGTCAATCAAGATAACAATGCACTAGTCAAATAATATATATAAGATAACAAAAACCATAGGGAATATATATATATATATATATATATATATATATATATATATATATATATATTCTTATCACAAAGAATAAATCACAATCAGATATCATTCATATTTCAAGATTAAGGCATACTTTTTAATGGTCTCAATGCTAGGTTAGACTTCTACTCAACATGCTTACTTATTTGGAGGCATATCCTTGTTATATACAAATATTTTTACACATTTTATTCATCCAAAACCTCTTTTCCATGTTGAGATATAAGGAAAATATATATCCCTTTTTCATCAATATTATACATGTCAGTCAAGACAACAACACACTAGTCAAATAATAGTATAATGAGTGCCTTTGCTCTACAACACGTGCATTTTTTATATTCTAATTCCAACTAAAAAATATCCAAAAGCAATTCTTATATAGATTTTGAACATAGAGAATAAATCACAATATGATATCATTTAGATTTCAAGACAAAGGCATACTTTTTTATGGTCTTGATGTTGGGTTAGCCTTCTACTCAACATGCTTACTTAGTTGGAGGAATATACTTGTTCTATATAAACATTATTACATGTTTTATTCATCCAAAACCTCTTTTACTTGTTGATATATAAGGAAAATATATGTCCCTTTTTCATTAATATTATACACGTCTCATGATAAATATGTTATTTTAAAAACAATGACATAAATACATGAGCTCAAAACTTGTCCCTTTCAATTTATCTATGCTTCTTTCATATGCTTGTTTCCTTATATAACATGATTTAATTTTTTTCCTTCTTGTATGCATCCCTTGGACTTCTATATGTTCAACATATACCTTATTGCTTGTATGACATCATCATGCATTGTGTGTTGGCCCTTGGCATCTTATGTTTGTAAGACATTCACATTTCCCTTATATTAAACCTTTGGGACTTATGCATGCCATTTATACATGATTTATAACTCTTTAAGACATCTTACATGTCCCTTATATGCAAAAGTTATGTCTTCTTGCATGACATTGTGTGACTTTACTTACATGTTTTTTACTTACTACTATGGTGCCATGATGCCTATCATGCACTACTAAGTATCTACTTGTGAAAAAGGAATATCTATATGGAGGTTAGTATTGTGTTAGTATAATAAAACAAATCATTATAACAAACTAAAATCCCAAAACCTCTAGCCTAGACACTAGGGAAAGCATAGGTAATAAACATACAAGTGAAAACACAATTAAAACATAACATAAATAACTCTTTTACTTCTTTGGATCTCTAAATAGCTTGTTGAAGTGGCTTCCTCAGCCTGTGAATCAAGAAATATTCATAAATGGATCTTTTTTGACTTCACCTTTCCTTGGAACCTTGGCTTGATTGCTTGGATTATGATTTTGGCATGGTAACATTACTTGCAAAGCTTATCTCTCTAAAAATTAAAATTATAACTTTGACTTATTAGAGCTTAGATATCAATAAGTATGGCCTTATATTTATAGCCTCAAGAATTAACTCACAGCCAAGGTGAGTTAAGGTCAAGTTTAAAGATGGAATGGGTTAAAACTAACCCTAGGTGAGTTGAGACTAACTCTAGTTGAGTTAAAAGTTATGTAATTTTGATTTTAAATTACTAAGCATGGCTCTCAAATTAGATATTTTGAGATATTTTGAAAGAGCTTGACAACTCATAAAGGTAATGATGAAAAGGCTTGATATTTTGATTTTTGAAATTTCCATTTTAGTATTCATTAATTAAAAAAGGATAATTCAACTAAGATTTTAATCTTGTTTAATTATATGATTCTATTTGATTAATATTTTAGTATTTTAAACATTTATTCAAGTACCCTACTTAATGGGTCCATAGGCCAAATTATCAGTTGTTATGTCACAAGGCGATTGAGGATGAATCCATGAGAGGTTATTTTTGCATATGAGATAGTATCCCAAATAGGGATGACTTAACATGATTGTGAGCATTGATGAATGATGCATGACCAAAATTAGAATGCTCAATCATTCCTATGCTTAATTTGTAATTTTTGGTAGGAATTAGTTTGAAATCTGATCGAAAGCTAGTTGTGGCCAAAATTAGATGTCTAAAGTTTTCCTTATTTGGGAAGGCATTACAAGATATAATAATAGTAACATCTTCTCAAAGAATGAAAAGGTCCTATATACCTAATACTTTAAATAATGATAGATAATCCATGGATACCCCTTGACAGAGAAATCGTTAAAGAAGGTCAGTGATCAGTCCCTCAAAATAAAGAAAATGATGGGACCAAAAGGTTAAAGAGTGTGGAAAAGAATAATTTACCCATAGTCAATTATAATTAGTGGCATAGTGAGCTATCCCAGTGGGGAAGATAAAAAAGGTGATTTTCCCAAAGGTGATTATAACCATTGACATAGCATGGGAAAAAGATAATTATTTACCCATAGGTGGATATAATCATTAACCAAAGGATAAGGGTATCAAGAAAATGATTTGCCCAAAGGTGGTTATAATAATTAAAGGGAGAATAATGATTTTGTCCACATGAAATTATAATCATTGGTAGGATAAAAACATGCCCCAGTTGGGCAAATAGAGATAATGATTTTCCTAAAAGTGGTTATAAGCATTAACATGATGAAAATGTTTCTAGTCAGGCACATGGAGATGATTATTTTCCCAAAGATGTTTATAATAATTAACATCTAGAGGTCAAAACATAATGATTTGGCCAAATGTGGTTAGAATCATTAACACAATAGTGTAGATCAAAACACAAAGATTTTCCCAAAAGTGGTTATAATCATTGGTATTGCAAGGGGAATATTATGGCAACTTGGATAATGGGGTTTACGTACTAAATTCATACTCATAGAGTAAGAGTAAGCCATGACAAAGAAGAAAGATGTATTGGGGAAACCTACTAGTTTGGAGATACACATCATAACTAGCAAGGATTAAAATTATTTCATGATTTAATTACTCTATATTTTGGAAATGATTGGGATAGATCAAGAATTTTTTAGGTCCCAAGGAGAAGTATCTCACCTTGATTGATTATAATATTTATTAAATTGATTTTTTCTATAACATATGATGGTATGCATCATGATATAAAACACCATGATAATGTAGCCAAAATATACATAAGGACTGACACACGATGCAATAAATAATCAAATATACCATACTGATGATGAAAAAATATGATGACAATGTTGACATATGAATATGGATAGACTAAAGTATAATGCATAAGAAATCACCCAATGAATGTAGTTAAACTAAGTCAAGGCACAATAAAGAAAGTAATCAAATAGGAAAACAAACAAACGAGAAGATAAAATACTAATAAAATAAAAGTGAATAAAATAGACAAAACAACATAAAAACAAACAATGGTTAGTCAAAATGTTAGTGCAAATAACATGACACAAAGAAGAAGACACATTACCCCTAGGCTATAAGAGACAAGGAAACAAAAAAAATATGGGGGTAATATAAGAAAAGTAAGGGGTAGACGAGTTGAATCCAAATGCATTAGGCAAGTGGATGCTACCTACATAATTCCATGGATGTAAGATCCAACATAAATGTTAGGCCAAATTTAGTTTTCCTAAGAGATGGGATAGAAGAAAAATTATGAGTGAGAAAACTGTAGTCATATAAAATGTCCAAATTGGTAGTTTGAGTGTGGTTTGTGATACCCCATCCATAGGTCCTTTTTGCATGGTCTTTCAACCCATTTAGATACCTTTTTACTCATTTCCAGTCATCTAAAACCTTCTAAATAGTCATTCTACCTCAGCTAGGAAGTATTCCCCATGCAAAACCTATTCCCCTAGGTCTCAAGCCTATAGGATAGGAGCACCCCATTTGGACTATAGCACCAAACACCAAAGTGTCCCATTTTTGATGGTCTTAGCCATTTACACTTTGAGCCCTAATGGTCATTTTCATCCAGTCCTTATCCTTAATTAGGTAAACTTAGCATAAATACATCTAACCCATAACCAATTATTCCCTATAAAATCCCACTTAAAGCTCATTTCTAAAGGAAATGATCAAAATTACAAAGCAAGTAAGAATACAAACAAAGAACTAAGGAAAACTTCTGTATTATCTACATACAATCACCCTACATAGCTGCAAACATAATAAAATCCTCATACCAGTCTCTAGCCACCTCAAACACTATCAAATTGGCATTTGCATCCACTTCACACTATTTCACAAGGTGCATTAGGTGGGAAAATTACATAAGGATTGATCCTTCTTCAAAGTATTGGTATGTAGGAAATGTGCCCACACAAGGGGTATGGATTGTACATTTAGTACATCTTACACACTAACCCCCCTTCTTTCTCAAGTGTCTCAAATATTTTTTTTATCAAGCATGATGGAGGGTTAGGTTTTGAAAATAAAATCAATTCCACAATGAGTTCCATCAATAACTAGTGCTCAATTTTTCATAGGTATGCTCACATAGGCATAACACAACTACTTAGAAAGTTTTAGGTCTTTGTGATCAATTTGGAAAACAATGAAAATAATGGACAAAAATGCTAAACACCAAAGCATCCAATTTTTTTCACTCCTATCCTTTCATTGAATGAAATCTAAATTCAAGTTTAAGACACCTTCCCAGTCTTGTATAGCCATTTTCAACATCTATATCAACCGTCTCAGTCTATTTTATAGCTAAGTTATATTTCTTCATATTTATTTCTATTTTAAAAAGGTGAAAAAGGCAAATAGTAATAAAAATTAGGAATATAATTATTGATATATTCTATATTGATTTATTAATTTAAACCCTTAACTAAAATAATAATAAAACTTTATTATTCCCAAAAAAAGATAAATCATTTGGTTAATCCAACTTACTTCATTTGTGCACAAAAACCCTATAAACCCTAGGGAAAATTATTTACTGATTTTAGCAGTGCTTTTCTAATTTTTCTTGCATATATAAATCAAAATTTTACATTTAATTTTTAAAATTCACCATATTAATTTAAAAAATCATTTCTTTCAAACCCTAGTTAAATATACTAGGTCCCTTTATTTCTTGTGGTATCACCTTACATCTAAATCAGTTTCCATCTTATTTTATCATAGTAATTCACAAGTGATCCTTTCACATACCTAAGAAGTCTCTACTAGATCCAATTATGTACATGAATGCAAATTTTTTTAATCCTTAATGCAAAGTTTTATCATATGCCTTGTATCCCTGATTCACTTCCTTCATAAGTGGGAGCACATGCATGTTATTCCTTTTATTGGTTAGTTTTACATGTAATTTTTTAGACCTCTTGCCTCACCTCCATTAGATCCTCTATCCCATGCCAATTCATGTTATATAATCCATTTTTCTCTTCCTTAGGTCACTACCTATCGCTAGAGAGCCTAGCTAACACCCTTTATCCTCTACCACTATGACCTATCGATTATCTTCACTCTCCTCTCATAGCTACTACTAGCCCTATATGGCTAATACATAATATGGTTAGAGATATTATTCAATGTGCCACCATGCCTTATCCCCCTAGTTAGGAACCATACCACCCTCTTATTCCCTCCTATCCTAGGCCTAGCCTACTTACATAGGTAGATCTACATAGGGCATATGATATTATTGATTAGTTAGGAAACACACTAGCTAAGATTTTCATGTTAGAACTAATTTAGAAATTAAATGTGTTCAAGGACATTCTTTATCAGGCATTAACTCAAAATTCTATGCCCATTGATTTTAAGCCTTCTTATTTTGCATCAGTGGTCAACACATTAAAAACTATAGAAGATGTTGTTTCTTTTGATCATGACAGCATTCCTTCATGGATAATTATTGATTAGAATTTACCACTATTTATACAAGATCAAGTCAAAACCAGTGTAGTTAATAAAGTTCTAGTTGATAGTGGTTCTAGACTTAATATATGTAATATTACATTTTTATAAACCATGGGCATAGATATGGCTTCTATACAAAAATCATATAAGAACATTAGAGGTTTTGATGATATACCATGATAGACATTAGGGACCATTACTTTAGATACCATGGTAGGGCCTAAAACCCTCTCTACATAGTTCTAGGTCATGCCAAGTCATCTTCATTATAACCTTTTACTTAGACAACCTTGGATACATGTTATGGGGATAGTTCCTTCCACTGTTCATTAATGCGTTAAGTTCCTCCATGAAGGATACCTAATAAATGCCCATTAGATAACCAAACATTCAAATATTGTAAAATAATAGATTCATCTTCGACTATTTCTCTAGATGGGACAAATCATATCATAGTTCAATCACCACCTCATCACATCTCTCTTGACCATGTACACACATTTGAGGTAGGAGAGACTAGCACATTTCACACTCCTCCATGTATAGATGTTTCCTCAACTATAGATATTCAACTAGTTACAATTACATAATTAGTCATAGTTCCTACACTTTTTATAATTACACAATCATTGACACTAGTTCTAATAATCCCAATTGATTCTACAGATATAACTCTTCAGGTAGTCATAATCACTTCACTAGTTATAAATACTCTCACAATACCACCATCTTTTCCTACTATAGTTCATGAGACTCCCATATCATAGTTACCCCTTGTGGTAAATTCTAAGTTACCATACATGCATGATGTTGATATAGATTTGTAGGCTACTTCAAATGATGATATGACACCCATGCTCACAAATGACTATTTGTGGGGATTGAGCTTTACACCAATTAGCCTAGAAGAGTACTAAGATGACTCTAGATCCCTCATCACACATCATGTATCACTCTTAGCATCTCATAATATACTCTAAAGATATACTCCATATTTAGGACCGTAATAGATCAATTAGCACATATAGTTCACATCGTTACCTCTATGGCTATAGAGGTAATCATTCAGATTCATGTGGGCAACACATAATGTCAAACACAAATTATTCTATAGATGTTACTTGATCATGGATTAATCACACTACTTACAGTATGCCATAAATTAGCAAGTTATTATGGAAATATGGTTTCTAATTTTTTCTCTTTCATAGAATCATAACCCATGACATAGACTCATATACATATTTACAATAAAGATTAGTAAACTATAGGTTCAAGGTACTATTTATATTATATCACCACTAGCACCAACTCTGCCATTTCCACTAATAAGGCTTCCTACTACTAGAGCTAAATGTCCCAGAGGAGAACCAACATCTTCACCTCTAGAGAGACCCTCAATTCACCTGCAGTAGGATGACACCACTATGTGCGATAAAACTTTAATTACATAAAAATCATAGATATTATTGACACCCAAGGAGATAGCCACCATGTATATAGAGCCTATGACATATGATGATACTTATGATGATGATCTTGAGGCATTTTATGATGGACATGATCCTTTCCTTCATATCCATCCCCAATAGGATCCATCCTTGAACCCTTTACCCCTTTTAGCTTAGTCTTTTAAATTATTGTGTACATATTGCTTTACTCACATTATTGTACATAATTTTTTTCTAGCTTACTTATGTAATTTCTTAGATTACTTGTACATAATTTCTTAGCTTACTTGTACATATTTTTTTTGCTTACTTGTACATATAATATTTTAAAATACCAAAAAAAATACAATATTTCAAAATACCAAAAATAATACAATATTTTAAAATACCAAAAATAGTATAACATTTTAAAATATAAAAACATTGAAATAACTCAAAACACCAAATAAAATTTTCAATTATATACATTATCCACGCTTTACATTTCTACCACCATTCTAGACTTACATTTTGTTGTTATATGCTATTGTTTATTAATTTATCTATAGTACCATGCTTCACTTGATCTTCTTTGAGTGTGCGTAGTGATACCCAGATCTAGTTTTTAGAACACTTAGAATAGTACTCAGAACTTAAAACACGTAGAACATACCAAAAAATAGTAACAAAGATAGAATAGTCATCAAAAATAGTGAAAGATAAGAGCATCATATTTAGACTATAACACCAGACACCAAAGTGTCCACTTTTTGATGCTCATATCCAAACAGTTGAAAACCCAAAATTTTCAAAAACATATAGAAAGGTAAGGTCAATTATAGTTTTGTTAGCTATAATTTAGCTTAGATTAGGTAGTTTTAGTATATTTTTACTCAGATTATCTAGATATAAGGGGAATAATGTGTAGCATGATGGCTCTCACTACTAGTTTTAGATTGGGTAGTTGGTATAACTTATAGATCAAAATCCATGTTATTACACTAGTGATTGGGGTCAATGTGCATGACACATTTGCCTTATATTATTTCATCTCATTATATTACCTAGGTATTCTTAGTAATTACATGATTTATTCCATCTATAGGTGGTTGGCATCATTTCAGAGTGGCTTTAATATAAGCTTAGTTCTCAATTTTGGAGTGGCTTTCATATAAACCTAATCTCCACTTTGAAGTGGCCAAGATTGGTCTAGTTCTTAGTACACATTCAGCTATCCATGCCACAATGTCAAATTAGAGATCATTCATGAGATTCATAAGCCATCTAATATGACACACATTCATACTAGTATCAGTTCATAGTTCACACTTAGTGGGAAATGATGGAGCTAAAGGACTATCTAGCCTTTGTATTCTTGAGCCACCTACTCAGAGGGATTGGACACATAGTCCAAATAGTGATTAACATACACATGATCACATAAATTTACTACATAGTGAGTGATGATGGATCTAAAGGGCCAATGTTTATATTCTTGAGCCACTCTTGAAGAATTGAGCACTCAGCTCCATTCAAAATATTACTCTTAGTACAACACATACCCAACATTACTCAATATCATAACATGTTTTGTATTGGGTTTCATACCTAGTGAGGTGTGTTCATTCCTTTCTCTTCCTCTCTTTTACCCAACCTTTATATGTTCTTATTTAAGACATAGCGTGTCTATTAAGAACTAATCTACTCCTTATTTTTTCTTGAAAATTTATGCTTCACACTGTGCTCTCTCTATACACACTCAACATCACACATATTTATGGGCTTCACCCTTACAAGTAAGTTCAGGTATGCTATCTATTTTTTCCTTATCCTAATATTTTATTTTACTACATCAATAGAATAAAGGAGGGGGAATGTAATCCTATAAAATGTCCAAATTGGTAGTTTGAGTGTGGTTTATGACATCCTATCTATAGGTCCTTTTTTCATGTCTTAAGACCCTTCTAGACACCTTTTTCTCATTACCAACCATCTAGAACCTTTTGAATAGTCATTCCACCTCAGCTAGGTAGTATTCCCCATGTCAAACCTATTCCCCTAGGTCCTGAGCTTGTAGGATAGGAGTGGCCCATTTGGACTATAGCATCGAACATCAAAGTGTCCCATTTTTGGTGGTCCTATCTATTTACGCTTTGAGCCCCAATGGTCATTTTCATCCATTCCTTATCCTTAATTAGTTTAACCTAGCATGAATACATCTGATCCATGACCAATTATTCCCTATATAATCCCACTTAAAGCTCATTTATAAAGGAGGTGACCAAATTTACAAAGCAAGCAAGAATACAAACAAAGCGCAAAGGCAATCTTCCCTATTCTCTACATACAATCACCCAACACAACTACAAACATACTAAAATCCTCATACCGATCTTTAGCCACTTAAAACACTATCAAATTAGCATTTTCATTTACATTACACTATTGCACAAAGCACATTAGGTGAAAGAACTACATATGGCTTGATCCCTCTTCAAAGTATTGGTATGTAGGCAACATGCCCACATAAGGGGTGTGGATTACACATTTATTACATATTACACACTAACCCCCCTCTTTCTCAAGTGAGTCAAATATAATTTTATCAAGCATGGTGGAGGGTTAGGGCTTGAAGACAAAAATAGATCCACAGTCAGTTTTGTTAATAATTAATGCTCTATTTTTCATAGGCATGCTCATATAGTCATAATGCACCTACCTAAAAATTTTTAGGTCTCTATGATTAGTTTAGACAATAACAGTAGGAATGGATAACATCATTGGACACCAAAGCATCCACTTTTTGGTGCTCCTATTCTTTCATCAAACAAAACCTAGATTTAGATTTATGACACCTTTTCAGTCTTACAAAACCATTTTCAACATTTGTATCAGTCATCTTAGTTTATTTTCTAGCTAAGTTATATTGCTTACTATTTATTGCTATTTTTAGAAAGGTGAAAAAAAATAATAGTAATATAAATCATGACTATAATTATTGATATATTCTATACTGATTTATTAATCTAGAACCTAAACTAAAATAGGAATAAAACTCCATTATTCAGAAAAAAGTTAAACAAAAAACATGATTGATGAGCTAGAGGAAAATGAAGAATGGTATCAGAAAATGGTGAGAGTGTGAGATGAAGCCTAGTGGTCATTAATGTATCAAATTTGAATACATAATGCACAATATTAAAAAATCACAAAATGGTGAGAGCTTAAGGTGTAATGTCTAACAAGGATGGGGAAACTAAAGGACAAGTGGTTTCTTGTGAATTAGCTAGGGATCCTAGAATCCTTAAGGCAAAGAAGTGGTCAATTTGGGGATTTTAAAGATTTTTTAGATCATTTTCAAATATTTTTGGATTTTTTGAAGTATCTCAACTCAATTAATAATTATAAGACACAAAATATTTCAACTCACAAAATGGTGAGAGTGTGGCTAAGGGGTGAATGAGCTGACCTCAACATGAATTGCATGCTGACTACATAGTCTCATGAGGACTTCAAGTCACTATAATTCTACTTTATATTATAAGAGTCCAATTAGGTAGCAATAAGTTTTGAAATTAGGCAAATGGCATAATATGCCATAGGAATAGCAAGGTGGGACATCAAGGCATCATACATATGTTGTTCCTAATTTTCCCTTAGGCGTTTATAATTAGGAAAAAATGGCATAGGTCAATGATACTAATTTACCCAAAGGAAGTTATAATCAAGAACACTCAAAATGAAACAAAAATGAAATGAAGGATGTAAATACCAAACCATTATCATACTAGTATAAAATATGACCTCTATCTAGAATACTAAATCAAATGTTAAAACTTGATTGGAATCCTCTCATTGAAGGTGCCTAAAGAACCAATGGAATAGAACCAAGGTCAAAGGGGTTGGGTAGGGAGGGTAAACATAACTTTGGTCAAAAGGAAAGGTATGGTAGAATGGTATAGTGTATGGTAAAAATAAGATCATAATATGGTACAATGTAAACATATATCATAGATAATATTTTAGGTCTCTCAATCAAAGTAATGCTTGAGGTGTATGATGTTCATCAGCTCATCAAGTTTATCCTCATCTGGTGTAGCAAGCATATAAGATCTAGAGCCATAACTTGAAATAATAATATATGGACCTATCTAATTAGGTTTTAACTCACCCTTTTTCTTCTTCCCAACCATGGTGTTATTTTGGTTTTCTTTGAGAACAAGATCCCCAAGTTTGAACCCTCTAAGTTTGACACACTAGTTATAGTGGCCATAAGATCAGTTTTGATATGCTTGAACACTATTGATAGTCGTCATGCATTTTTCATCAAGTAACTCTATCTGTTGTAGATGAGCTACTTGATAATCTTCATCATCCAAGACATGTTTTAATGAGATGTACAAAGAAGGTAACTCAACCTCAATGGGAAGAATGGAATCATTACCATAAACTAGGGAATATGGAGTGGTTCCTATTGGGGTAAGATAATTAGTGTGGTATGCCTTGAGGGTGCAAAATATTTAGTCATGCTAATCATGGGCAACATCATTGATAAGATTTGTAATGATGTAGACAATGGTTTTATTGGATGCCTTCGCTTGGCCATTACCTTGTGGGTAACATGCATTAGAAAAATGTTATACTCAACATAAATAATTTTGACATGTTTATTCTTAAATGATCTACCATTATCAGATATAATGTCAAATGGGATACCATAGTGGCAAATGAGATGGTTGAATATTGTTAAGATATTGATGGTAGATGTGTTGTCATTGATGTCAAGTGGCATTGGTGATGAAAAAGTGGTCTATGATATTATTGAAATGGATCATGGTGGCATAATGTGCTTAGTATAATATTATACTTGTAAGGATATGCATAGGTGTCCTAGGTGGATGTTGTATGGATGAATGGAGCTTGGTATGATAAGGTTTGACTTTTTATTGATGTGTTTTACACTCAAGTGTTGTCTTCATGTGGCCTTCATGAGGTTTTTAGGTCAATTTATGCCTTATGGGCTTGATCATGCATGATTTCCTATGGGGTTTTGAGCTATATGGATTGTCGATATGAAGGAAATGGTGTCATAAGTGAGAAAGAGTGATCAGAGTGAAAAGAGGAATTGGAAGGCCTAATCAATGAGTAGGATTGGGTCTGAGCTTTTTGAGGTGTTTTAGGGGATGTATTATCTCTATCCATAAAATTATTATTGTTTTTAGTCACTTAAAGATTATTTAATGGTTGACTCATAGTTGACCATGATGGTTTTGCTAGCAAAAGGAACCTATTTTAGATGATTGAGTTTGTTTATAAGGTAGATGGTTAGATAAAGTGTTTATGATGAATAGAGAGTGTTAAGGACTCCTTTGAGTAATTTTTAATAGATTTTTAATATTTGAATACTATTTATATAGTCAAATATAGTCACATAATTGGTTTTATGATTCATGTGTGAGGTGTTTTTAAACTAAGCTCATGGTATAGTTTAGAAAGCTTGTGCAGAGGATCATGGCCAACCTTGGGGAATGTATAATTATTTATAAGATATTATAAAGTGAGATGGCTGACAATAATAGACAATGGTATATATACAAAGTGTTTTATGCTTTTTGGTGTGTGTGAAAGTTAGACAAGTATGAGTGTGTGTTGTTATTTGAAGACCTTATGCGAAGGTTGTTGAGGGTCTTGGTGACTAATGTTTGTATGAGTTTGAGTAGATAAATATGTCATTAGAATTATCATATTTTTTTGATTCTCTTGATTATTTTTATCAAATTTTATGACTGAATATTTGAATATAATTGAAAGATTTGTGACAGGGTTATTTGCTTGTGTTGAAATGATAACTTGGTGTTGGTGACTTGTGTGAAGTTGCAGACTTAGAGGAAGAGTGTTCATGCAGGGTTTCTCAATCAGATAGAGAAGAAATTAGAGTTTAAGAATTGCTTATTGTATAGGGGTTGTGTTGGTGCTCAACATCTTAGGTAAGTTGGAGCTTGTCAACTTTAGGGGTTGGTGCTCCTTATGAAGTGGGTTCTTCACTAAAGCCTTTTGTTTGATCCATATTTATAGGATAGTAGTCCATTATTGTTGTAGGCTTGAGAGTGGGTTTTATACCCCATGAGGGTTTCCCACATAAATATTTGCGTAATGGTTTCATTCATGTTTGTTCTTTGATTCATCTATCTTGCATATTGATATGATTGGTTAAGTAGATTAAAGAGTTGGGAATTAGATTGAAATATTATTTAACCACTAATTCAACCCCCTCTTAGTGGTGTGTACCTCCATAAACTAGTATTAGAGTAGGTCCTTTTGAGGCTTAAAAGCTTGAAAGGTGATTCTAAGGTACAATGGCAAGTCAAGAAATACAAGGTGGTTTCTCTTCTAAATAAGCTCCATTATTTAATGGTTCTAACTATGCATTTTGGAGTTCAAGAATGCAAACTTTTATCATGGCTCTTGGATTTGATGTTTGGAAAATTGTAGTTGATGGATATGTTATTCCTACTAGTGTTATTGATAAGAAACTATTTGAAATAAATTGAAAGGCTATGAATGCTATTTCTAGTGGCCTATCAGAAATTGAGTTCTCAAAGCTCATTCACTATCAAACAGTTAAGAAGATGTGGACTAAGTTGGAGACAATCTATAAAGGAGACTCAAAGGTCAAGCTAGAAAAATTACAAATTTTCAAAAGATAGTTTGAGAGTATCAAAATGAAGGAGGAGAATTTTGTGGCGTCCTTCTTGAATAAAGTGGATGATGTGGTCAATATGATCAAGGGTCTTGGAGAAGATCTGAAAGAGGATGTTGTTATTCAAAAGGTCTTAAGATCTCTATCTTATAAGTTTGACTCTAAGGTATCTGTAATTGAGGAAAGTCATGATCTTACACTAATGAAGATGGATGAGCTCTATAGATCTCTCACTACTTATGAGATGAGGATAAATGAAGACAAACTTCCTAAGAAGGATGTTGCTTTCAAGGTAGAAAATAAGCCCAAAGAAAAGAAGACACAAAGTAAAGGGTCTCAAGGAAAAAATGTTGTATTAGATGATATATCTGATGATGATTTAATTACTTTATTTTCAATCAAGTTGAAGACTGGATCAAGGAAGTATAGAGGTAAGCTCCTTTTTAAGTGATTTAACTATGGTGAAGTAGGTCATTTTGAAAACAAATGTCCTCACAAGAATAAGAAAGATGAGGATGAGGATCAAGTAGAAGGTAAGAAAGGTTTCAAGTTTGATAGAAACAAGAGTTAATTTAGAAAATTTGATAACATAAAAAAGTTCTATAAGGAAAAAAAGAGTCTATACACAAAGATGGATGATAGTGACTCAGAATTAGGGGATGAGAGTCAATATGATAACAATCATAATGAAAGTAAAGCTAAGGATGATGAAGTATTTTTCATGGCACTAAAATTATATGGTAAAGGTGATTATTCATATCAAATAGAAGGAAACTAGAGTGGATCAGAAGAAGAAGATGAGGAAGACATTCTAAACTATGAGAGTGAACTAAAGATTGCTCTTAAAGATTTGAAAATTGAAAGAAAGGTATTTAAAGGTTTGAAGGCCAATTTGAAAGATTATGAAGTTTAATTCATTATTTTTGAGACTAAGATAACTAAAGATAATAGGGAGTATGAAGGAGCAATCATGTTCTTAAATTCTAAATTAGAGTCTATATCCTCAAGCCTAAAAGGTAAGGAAGAAGAGTGTTCCAAGTTGATTATAGAAAACAAGATTTTAAATGATGAATAAGAGAAAGATTTGAGTAAGGCTAAGTCTTTTGCCAAGTTTGAAAAAATCACAAATGATCTTGATATTCTGTTGATGAATCAAAAGTCTTCAAGTGATAGAATGATCTGGGTTTCATTGAGAAGCCATTAGTAGTATCTCAAACAAAGGAGAAAAGTATTAAAGAGGAGAAAGACAAACCTACAAACATTAATACCCATGCTAAGGGCGTTATCTCCAATAAGGTAAGACAACCTAATACTATAAAGCATTTGATATTTAATGGATACTATCATTTTTGTCATGAGTTTGGTCATAAGGCCAATGATTGAAAGATGAAGGCCAAGAAAATCAATCTACCTAATCCTATGAATGAGATAAAATGCTTCAATTTTTTGGAGATGGGACATTTAGCTAATCAATTTCCAAAGAAGATAAAGCAAGGTAAGTCTACTCCTAAGAATATAACATGTTTCAATTATCAAAGGACTGGTCACTTAGCCAAATTCTATTAGTATCAAAGAAGGATTGTATGTTTTGAGTGAAAATAATTTGATCATATTGCTAAATTTTGTATGAAAAAGGGGGACCTTAATCAAGTCAAGACCAATCAGGGTCTAAGTTTTCAAGAGAGGAAAAACAAAGTCTTATACAAGCCAATAGAAGAAAAGAAAGTAATAATTGATGTATATAGATCAAGATTATGTGTCTTAAAAGGTGGAGAGTGCTTCTTCCATTAAATAATTTTCATTATCTGCAAGAAATAAAAAATAATGATAAGTTGAAAAAGGAAGACAAAGACAACCTTAAGATAAGTATGGATCATTTTGTAGCTGTAGATGATGATATTTCATGTACAAATCAATCATTGACAAACCTTGAAAAGGTCAGTTTAGTTGATAATATAAATCAAGACATGGTGGCATCCTCATTTGTTGCCTATTCAAATTTGAAAGAGGAGGAGAAATTTTCAAAAATACAAGAGGTAGTTATAGGTAATTTAAAGAAAAATAAGAATATGTTGACCAAAGAGGAAGAAGAATATGAGAAGATGTGGGCCACTCTAGGATTCACACTATTCTAAAGAAGTCTTGTGGGATTATATCTCTCTATTTATGCTTCATAAGAGACTCCTGTAGATGAAGAAGCAAGATTATTTATCTCAAAGTTATGTTCAAGACTTATGGTCCTAAAGTGTCTTTTTAATAAAATTTTGATGCATTGGTTGAGTAGTGATTTAAATAATAAGTAGAAGATGTTTATATGAGGTCATGAGGAAGATTGTCATAAAACATTCCTAGGTGGTTTGAGGTCTTGATGAGCTCAGATATGTGTTTTATAGTCAAAAGTTTGAGTTGACCATTTTTGGTAGTAATGATTGTCTAGAATATGCTAAGATAGCTCATATAGTGTTCTAAGGTTGATATAAGCTTTCCATTAAGTGATTAAAATTTTTTTTTGCATGTAAAATAAGGTTAGATAGATTGGAGATGCTTGTAAGATGTCCACGTGTGGTTTTGACCATTTGGTCAAGGTGCCTACTATAAATGATAACTCTATTTGCCCAAAATGCTTGGTTTCAAGGGTCACTTGAATAATGAATATGTGTCATGAAGTATGTTATACTCAAGAAGGTTTGTACATGTGTTTAAGACATGTTCCAAGTGGTTTCACAAGTGGATGAATGTTTTTGTGCCAGGCGGAGCATTTTGAGTGGTCGTTGGCTTCTCTTCTCAAGAACATGCATTTGGTGGCATAAAGGAAGCTATGGTTAACAAAAGAATGGAGGATTAAAATTTTTCATGGAAGTGAGATTTGATGGTCTCCAAGTGTGGTATCTAGCTCAAGTGTCTATGTTGACTGAAGGTTAATTTTTGACCAATTGTTACTTTGAAGGTCTAGTGATTTGGGTATGTTAAACTTTGGAGTTGGAGGTTAGAATCTTTAAAATTAGTTAAATGGTCCAAATTTGTATCTGAATCATCTTTTATAGTGGTTTGGAAGTGAGTATATTTCACTTTATTCAAGTTTTAGCTCATTAGGAGGCCTAATTGGCTAGTAGGCTAAAGAAGGAAGTATGCTAAGGATGATGATTTGGAAGCTAATTCTTGGCATGATTTAGGTGGAATTTTATTAGTATTCAAATATAGATTTTTATGGCTTGAAGTGATCATTACAGAAGGTTATAAGGTCTATAGTGGCTAGATAGGGCTAGAAGGGGTCTATGTATGCCTAATGGAGAAATTGAGCAATTTTGTTATATATTTCGAGAGAAGGTTATAATTTTTGGTTTTAATTGAGCATGTTGGCCTATTATAAGTGTGTTATAGGTATATTTATATGCTTGGAGTGATTCTACTATTCTATATAGTGCCTTGTGAATGATGGTAAGTGAGTTTGCATGGTGCTTTGTTACTCATGTTAATGTTTGAGTTGATGGTAGCAGTTATTGGAGATCTTATAAGTGTGAATTGGTTATTTATCCAAAGGGGGAGCCTTAAAAATAGAGCAAGGTCCTAGGGGGAGCTATGGTGCCTTATAAATTGATGATAGTTCCAAGGATCTTGATAGCTTACAAACTAATATGAGGATCTTTCATGATTGACAAGTTATTTGATGGTATTCAAAGAGTTATTTAGTTTAGAGATCAGAGGGGGAACCTTAATTAGTATATTCAAAATGTGAGTATTACATGATGTTGGTTTTGAAAACATTTTAGATTCTCTGTTTCATCATTGTGAGCCCACTTTGTCATTTTGGCAAAGGGGGAGAAGGATTTGGTATGTTTCCATCAATGAAAAAGGGGGATATTGTTGGGATATTTATGGTAGATGTGTTTTAATTTATTTTAAGTGGCATTGGTGATGACAAAGTGGTTTTTGATGTTAGTGAAATGGAGCATGGTGCCATTGTGTGCTAGTACAATATGTTACTTGTAAGGATATGCATAGGTGTCCTAGGTAGATGTTGTATGGATGAATGGGGCTTGGTATGATGATTATTTAGTTGTTCATAATGTTTTATATTCTCAAGGTTCATCTTCATGTGGCCTTCATGAGGTTTCCAGGTTAGGTTATGCCTTGTTGGCTTGATCATGCATGGTTGCCTATGGGGTTTTGAGCTCTATGGCTTGTCTGACATCGTAAGGAGATTATTATGCATGTAATATAAATTTTATACATGTATATGATGATAATAGGTTATATGTATTATTTTCAAGAGGTGATAAGTGTTTTGCATGATAGCTTGGCTATTGGCCTAGTTGGCCTAGGTGGGCTAGTGAGGTTTTGTGAAGGGCCAGAGAGTGTTTTTGGAGTGGTTAAGATTATATATACATGTGAAATAATAAAAAAGGAGTTTTAAATATCATTTACCAAGTTATAGGTCAAAATTTTAAGTAAAAATTAAAAAAAAGGATCTTATGGCTTCAAGAGGTGCTAGAAAGGTGTCTAGTGAGCTCGAGAAGGACTTTCTTATGTTTGTTAGCATGTACATGGTCTTCATGGGTAGATGATACTTTTGAATATGTTGTGGAGGATCCATAAGAATATTCTCCAAGAATTATTTCATAGACTAAGGTCTTATCCTTTATGAATGATGGGTAAGAAGCTAAGCAGGTTTTTGTATGCAAAAACCCTAGTCTTAGACATGATAGAGAAGATATTGATCGTTTGGTATTAGAATGGATTGGGTGATAAAATATGATAATTATAGGTTGAAAATGACTCCTTAAATGTTTTTATAAAGTGTTTTTGGTCTCTTGATAGTGTGTGAGTCCCACAGAAAATGGGTTGTTAACAATATTCTTAGTTCTGAGGAAGATTTCTATGAATGGCCAGATGATATAATGGATTATTGCTGAAGATCAAGAATTATAAAAAAAATCCATGAAATTTCTTATTAATATTCATATTTTTGTGTCAAATTTTAGGAAGGTTAAAGTTGACTAGTCGATATGAAGGAAATGGTGTCATAAGCGAGAAAGAGTGATCATAGTGAAAAGAGGAATTGGAAGGCCTAATTAGTGAGTAGGAATGGGTATGAGATATTTGAGGTATTTTATGGGATTTATTACCTATATAAATAAAATTAATATTGTTCCTATTCACTTGGAGATGATTGAATGGTTGACTCATAGTTGACCATGATGGTTTTACTAGCAAAAGGAACCTATTTTGGATGATTGAGTTTGTTTATAGGATAGATGGTTAGATAAAGTGTTTATAATGATTATAGAGTGTTGAGGACTCATTTAAGTAATTATAAAAATATTTTAAATATTTGAATAATCTTTATTTATTCAAATATAGTCATATAATTAGTGCTATGATTCATGTGTGAGGTGTTTGTAAACTGAGCTCATGGTATGGTTTAGGAAGCTTGTGCAGAGGATCATGGCCAAACTTAGGGGACATGAATAATTCTTCCTAAGATATTATAAAGTTATATGGCTAACCATAATAGACAATGGTATATATACAATGTGTTTTATGCCTTTTGGTGTGTGAAGGTTAGACAAACAAGTGTGTGTGTTGTTATTTGAAGATCTTGTGCAAAGGTTGTTGAGGGTCTTAGTGACCAATGTTTGTATGATTTTGTGCAGAGAAATATATTATTATAATCAACATAATTTTTTTATTATATTGATTATTTTTATCATATTTATTAGTGCATATTTGAATATAAGCAAAAGATTTGTGAAGGGGTTATTTGCTTGTGTTGAAATGATAGCTTGGTGTTGGTGACTTGTGTGAATTTACAAACTTTAAGAAGAGTGTTCATGTAGGGTTTCTCAATCAGATAGAGAATCAATTAGAGTTCAATAATTGTTCATTGGATAGGTTTTGTGTTGGTTCTCAACATCTTAGGCAAGTTGGTGCTTGTCAACTTTAAGGGTTGGTGTTCCTTGTGAAGTGGGTACTTCAATAAAGCCTATTTTTTGCTCTATATTTTTAGGACAATATTTCATTATTGTTTCAAGCTTGAGAGTGGGTGTTCTACCCCATGAGGTTTTCCCACATAAATCTTTGTGTAATGGTTTCATTCATGCTTGTTCTTTAATTCATCTATCTTGTATATTGATATGATTGGTTACGTAGCCTAAAGAGTTGGGAATTGGATTAAAATATTTATTAACCACTAATTCACCCCCCTCTTAGTGGTGTGCACTTCCATCAAAGATGAACATGGAAATTTATTTTCTATTCATGTAAGTGAGGGGTATAGCTTCAACCCAATTGGTGAAATATATGATAGCGGTAAGTATGTGTTTATGGACATCAAATGAGGTTGGGTTAATCTTCCCAATGAGATGAAGTCCCCATGTAGGAAATGGATATGGATTGATCATTACTTTTAGTGTATTGGCTAGGTCATGAATTATATTGGCATGTATTTGACATTTTTTACACCTTTTGATGTAACTAGCTACATCTACATTCATAATTGGTTAATAATGACTAGTACGTAGGATCTTTTTGGATAGGATAGCTCCACTAGTGTAGGATCCACATACTCCTTCATGAACTTCCTATAATGCTAATGTTTCTTTTGCCTAATTTAAATAATGAAGTAGAGTTTCATCAAAGGTATGGTAGTAGAGGGTCGGGCTAACTAAGGTATATTATGAGGCTTGGTGGGCAAAAGCCTTTTGTTTCTTGCATGATAGGTTTAGTCGCATGATATGGTCATGAAGATAGGCAAAGAGATCTGAGTACCAAATAGAGATGGAACCAATAATATCATAGATCATTAAGATAGTTAAAGTTTCATAAGTTGGTGCTAGAATATTGTTAATGAGGAATTGATATTCTTTTTCCTTGTTTATGTGGTGGAACAAAGAGCCAATGGTGGCCATCGCATCCAATATCCTATTATTGGCCCTTGGGATGTCTTCAAACTGTAAGTCAATAATATATTACTTGAGAGTGTATATTATGGCCTAGTATGGCACCATCTTGTCATCTTTTATATGAAAGTAGTATGTAACCTAATTGATGATTAATCAAGAATCATCTAGTACGGCACCATCTTGTCATCTTTTATGTGAAAGTGGTATGTCAAATATTCCATTGTACTACTTGACAAAGTCCTACTATGAGTACTTCATATTTAGCCATGTTGTTATTACAAGGAAAGTTGATATAAAATGATTTAGGGATAAAATACCCCTATGGTGTAATAAACAATAGGCCTAACCCAAATCCATGAATTGTAAATGAGCCATAAAAACATAGCTTCCAATGTTTCTCTTAAAGAGGTGTTTTAATGATGGTCATGATGGACTCATCTGGGAATTGAAAATTTATTGGTTTGGTATATACGAGGGGAGCTTCAACAAGATGATATATAAGTACTTGTCCTTTGATAGATTTTTGGTTAATGTATTCTATCTTGAAATTGCTTAAAAGCATGATATATTCAACCATATGGTTTTGTAAATCTATCTTGGATAGTAGATACTTGAGCAGATCTACTTTGGAAATAACCATGGTCTTGTTGTTAAACATGTAGTATCATAGTTTTTGAGTTATAAAGACCATAGCTAAACAATATTTTTTAATAGGCGTATAGTTGTGTTCATATGCAACAAATGTAAGAATTAGGTAGTAAACAACATGTTATTTTACATTATCATCATCCTGAGCTAGAAGTGCCCTTAGGGATTTTTTATGGTAGATAGATACAATAGGAATGGCTTTCTTGGCATAGGTTTTAACAAAATAGGCAGATTAACAAGATATTCCTTGAGATGTTAGAAGGATTTTTGGAATTATTCATCACAATGAAATGTGACACATTTAGTTAATAAGTGTGTAAATGGATGGCATTTATCAGCCAACAATGAGATGAATCATATGATAGATTAAATCTTGCCCTACAAACTATGAAATTGCTTCAAATTAGAAGGTGGAAACATCTTAGTAATGGCTTGTACTTTGGCTAGATAAACTTTAATGCCCCTATAATAGATGTCAAATCCTATTAATTTTATTGAAGCGACACCAAAGATGCACTTATTAGGATTGAGTTTTCCCTTATATTCATGAATATTCTCAATTTTTTTTTTAGTGTGGCTAGATGATTGACATGGGTCTTTGATTTACCCAATATGTCATCAACATAGTATTCAATAATGTCATGCATCATATCATGAAATATGATGATCATGGCTCTTTTATATGTGGCCCTATCATTCTTAAGATTAAATGACATAACCCGATAATAAAACATTCCCCATGGAGTGGTGAACACTATTTTATATTGGGTTTCTAGCACAATATGGATCTGGTTATATCATAAAAATCCATCCATAAGTGAAAGTGTTTTATACCCTACTATGGAGTCAAATATCATGTCAATGTTTTGTAGAGGAAATTTATGCTTGGGGTAGGTCTTATTTATATCTCTAAAATTAGTGTAGATTCTGATTCCTTATAGATTCTTATTGACAGGCACAACATTAGACATCCACTCTGAGTAGGTGATTATTTGAATGCATCTCACTTCTAAGAGTTTTTACAACTCTTTATTTATTAATACAAAAATATAGAGATGCATATTATGCAATTTCTACTTTACAGGTTTGGCATCAAGATGTACAACAAGGTGGTGTACAACCAAATTAGGGTCTAAACTTGGCATATTGGAATAGGCCCAAGAAAATATGTCAACAAATTCCCTCAAAAGGGATGTAAAGATTTTACGTTCTTCATTAGTAAGGGACATGCCTAATTTCATATATTTTGGGTTATACATAGTCTCAATGTTGACTTCCATAGTGTATTATATGAGGAGAGTTGAGCCATCCTCTAAAATGGTGGGTAATGATTTAAATTGGACTACAACTATAAATTCATTTATTTGGAATGGCTCTTCAAGTTCTCCTAAACAAGACAAATTAGAATCTCCCAATGGTAGGGATGGCCATGTTACAAACACTATCATAAATTATTGAATAATTCGACCAAAAACATGTTGTTATTCATAATTGAATGTAGACTCAAAAGTAAGTTCCTCATTGGTGGTCTCCTGAGCTTCATTCAAGGAAAGGTGAACACCCCCATCTAGTGGTTCCTAAAATAAGTTTTCAATAGAAGACTGGCCTTTTTATTTAATTTTATCCTATTCTAAAAGTGCCTTAAAGGGGTTTTTAATTTGGGACCTTAATGTTTTATTTATTTATTTTTGGCTAAGGGGGTTCAAATAGGCTATAGGATCTAGTTTAATAGAAAACCCTTATTTTTGGTCTCCTAACAAAAAATTATATCTTGAGCCTATAAAATCACAAAAGGATTCATCATTCTCAAACTCATCTACATGCACTATGGATTCTTGTTGGTCCTCGGCTATAAGTTGAGGGTGATATAAAGGAAATAGATTATTACAAATAATTAGGGTAAGGGTACACATGGCATGGGTGTCAAATAGATTGGTATTGGAAAGGTTTTCATAAAGGCTATGATATAACTCTACTTGACTACTAACATCATTGTCACTAGTCATTGGCCTTGGAACGTGAATAAGATACGTGGGGTCACCCCCATGTAGTTCAAATCTAAGACCATAGGTTCCTTTATACCATGCTATAGAAATTGGATCAAGAGTACCCTATTGATTTGGGCCAAGAACTCATCCTTCATAGGATTTATTCTCCATGTTATATTTAGGAATGGGATATTTGGAATTTTTATATCAATCAACCAATTTGTCATTGTATAACCATGTTTCATCATTGGCAAGTGGGTCTCTTTCTTGGCTAGTAGTTGGTGTAAAAATGATAAGAGGTGGACTATGAAGTTTACCCTTTCCATTTCATTGCCATTCCATACAAGGTGGCTTGAATTTGGGTCTCCCATAGGACTTTGGGTTCTGTGGAAGCTTGGTAATGTGAAATGTGTCATGGGTCAAATATTCTCCTAGGCCATTGGCCAAGATAGTAAAATGATTAGAAAATTTAGAAGGTGGTTTATGAAAGGATGAATCAAGGATATTTGGGTCTATTAATTTGGTCTTTGTGTTAGTAATTTGACCTATCAAGGTCAAATTACTAATCCTATCATACAAAACTTTCCTAAATCTGATCATTAGCCCTTTACAGCTGGTCAAACTAGAGAATTATAGCCTAAAAATGTAAATTTTGAGAAAAAAACATAAAAAATAGACTGTAAATGGGTCATTATTATCTCAAAATATATATTAACATTTTAAACAATATGAAAATATCCTAATTCAAAGTTTCAAGTCATGAAAAAAGTGTTTTGGTATGCTTTCTAAGCCAAAAAGGGCCCTTTTCACCCCACACATGCCAAATTTAAAAGTTTGAAACATGTAAAAGGATTAAAAGTATATTTTTGCATGTTATACCACGTAATTATTATAAAATAATCTTTTATAATAGGTGGGAAGTCTTAGTTCTCTCCTAAAAGGCCAAAAAGAGCTTTTTCCCCTTCTTTTTACAAGAGAAGTATGAAATCTATATGGCTTATATACATCCAAGGTATGGGAAACCATATATAGGTCATTAATAATAAATCAAAAATAATTTCATGATGATTCATGGCCATACAAGCCCTAAACTAGCCTTCCTCTGTTACTTTTCTTGTTGGCACAAGGAGACCTACTTATAGGTTTTCTAGTGGTACAGATTACTAAAGAAGGGTACATATATAAAATTTGGGGTGAAGAAAGTAGAATAAAGGATATACATAATTGTACAAGTGGAACCTTAATTATATTCTCTAGGATCATGAAATATTAAATTAAAGATAGGTCAAATTGTACTACTTTGTAACCAGGAAGGCAACCAATTTTCTTCAATTTCTCCTCACTTGGATAGAGTTTCATGGAAATTCAACTTGTTAAAAAATATTGAGGACTTGATTTACCTTTCCATGGTATCCTTTATGTGTTCATAAAATTTAGGTTTAAAAAAAGGTCTCAAACTCAACCAGTCAATCTATAGTTTGTTTGCTTGTAAGGAAGAGTTGTATGGTCATGAAAGAAGTTAGCTTCAAGTTTTCAAGAAGATGGTGTTTGAAGGGTTCCATTAAAGTTTTTTCATGATTTTTAATCATTTTTATAATATCTTATTCTTGTTTCATGTCAAATAATTCCCATCTCCATGCTTCCATGTGTCTTAAATGACTTATTTTAGCATATGTTAAGGTTTCTTTGCAAAATTTGAGGTTTTTGTAAAATATAAGATTTTAATTTTGATCTCTTACTTTCCTCAAATGGATTAAAATTTTTAGTGGTAAGGTGATGGCATCTTCATAATTGTAGCTAATCCTTACCTTGATCTTCTCATACCCCTCCATCCTCCCTTTCCATCACAATCTCTCCTACCTCTTTCCACTGCCATATTCAATCTTTTCCACTGTGTTTTCACCCTTTCTCCCACCCTCCATGCTATTTTCATCCACATATTCATGTTTTCCAACCTCACACTCATATTTATCTCCTATTTCCATCATAAAAGAGTTAAGGGTTTGTAGGGAACCATCAAAGCATGAAAAAAGAGATTATAATCCAATCAAGGCCACATCATTTCATGGAAATGATCATTTACAATAGTATAGCACAGTCAAGGTGTTTGATGTTGTAAATGAAGATAAAAAAACATGAAGGAAAGATACTTGAAGGCTAAACAAATCAAAGACCACTCACATAGGAGAATAAGGTTTAGAGAAACCATCTCAAGTAGGGGCAAAGGCACAATCTCCTATGGAACATCCAAAATTAGCACAAAAGATGACCTATAGGCCTGTACAAATTGGGTACCTACAACAAGCCTAAAATCCTAACCTAAGTCATGACAAAGAGGTTTATTCTCAATATGGGATTATAGAAGACAATATATGGTCAATATGAATAGTGTGATTCAAATAAAAGGTTTAATTTAAAGAAAAAGATCTAAAATAAATACAATCCCTAAAAGACCACCTATAGTCACTACAAGAATCCATCTACAACTAGGGCAGTCAAGTAGGGTTTTGTAAAGATGCCTTGAAGGTAAGTGTTTAAAGAAGAGTTTTGATTATGAAGGATCATCCTAATGGATAGCTCAATCAAGGGGATCTTTTTTCTTAAACAAAACATACACACCTTTCTAAAGACCCCCAACTCAGTCTGTATAAAGGACAATCAAGCACATTGCCAATGATCAAAGATGTAATTGAAGACTAAGCTTGAGACCTTTGTCAGAGAGTTTAAAATTTTAAGGTAATTATGAAACCTATTGTGATCTTTATGAATCATCATAAGGTCCTAAAACTCTACTCTTGGCTTTTTCAAGGCCTAAATCAAGTCGCAGTTTGTACAAATAATCAACTTTAAACACAATCAATACCTAATGAAAAGTCTATGGAAAAGGAAAGTTTGCAAAATATCAGTCATGTATGGAGGAGATTTGTTTCAAAAGAGAAAATAATTTGATCTTTTATGATTCACGATGTAGGAAATCATCAAGCATAGCATCCTATTTACCATAAGGGACCCTACTTATAGTCACATGAAGTGATTGTAGATTGGCAAGGACATAGTAACAATGAAGGGTTATTATTCATTTGAGACCTTATAAGTATGAATTGAAGGTGGATGATAGGTTGTTAAGGAAGATTCATTGGCAAGAGAGAAGGTTTTTCATGTGGAAGCTGAGTCTAAATGATGACCTACAGGTAGTAAGAGGTTACTTATAGGCCTATATGGTCATCTATAGGGATAAGAGCTTTTGAAAAGTCTTAAGATCCTTTGAAACTAGAGGAATATCTAATGATTTCATGGTGACTCAAATATTATCATGGAATTATTCTAGCATTTAGTCACATATAATGATAAGATCTAAAGCCTACAGTGACCTCATACTAAAACCTATAGCCAAGGAGAAGCAGTGACATATCAATTTTTAAATGATCACATGTTAATGCATACTTCACAAGACTCCACCTATAATAGTTAGATGAGAGATATTTGATTGAAATAAATATTAAGGTAAGGGTGTTGATGTGTTCATGAGGGACCATATAATCTTGAGGAAAAAGAGTCACCTATAGGCTTTAGTATGTAGGGCTTCTTTTTGATCAAGCCTTGAAGTAAGATCTATGGGGTGAGCATAAAGAATGCCCTATCCTAAAAATTTTAAGCCATTCACAGAAATTTTATTAAGAAGGGGCTAGGAACCATAAGCATATACAACCATGGTAATAATATCTTATAGGCCTTTAACACAGTCATTGCCTATAGCTACCTTAAGGCTAAAGCACTTTCTAAGTCACAGAAAGGCCTAATAACTAAGAGGAATGGAATTATAAAGGGACATAGATTAGTTTGTAATCAAAGGGAAATAGACACATATCATCATAAAGGAAGAGCTTTAGATGGAAAATATTAACCTACAACCATGCTAATACAAGCATGTAGCCTTCAAATGAAAAAGTTTCCTAATGCAATGGCTTAGTAGGGGTTTCTTGTTTCAAGAGTGCATCAATGGATAGTATGGATTCATAACCTTTAATAAAGGATGAATGGATTATCCTAAACATGAATACAATTAGGTTCACCTAAAAAGAGAATTTACAACCATACTTAAGGGTGACAAGCCTATAACCATTTACCAAGGTCTTTTAATGCTAGCAAGAACAAGAGTGGACAGTGGCTTTTAGGATTATTCCATACCCAGTGGATAAAGAGTTTGAGGTAGGAAAAGATGACAATGTCATAAAAAGGTCAATGAAATAAATCTCAAAGGAACATCTATACAATCTAACCATACAAACTTATATGTAATATAACTGTATAGGTGCTCAAAGCTTGGTTTGGAGTCAAATGGCCATAAAGGAGAGGTGTAAAGAGATATATTTTGGTATAAATGGATTTATATCACCTATTGAATATGTATTGACCTCTAAATTTTTTTCAAACCTAACCAATGCCCACCTACAATAGTGTGTACTTAGTCATGAGAAGCCTGATTGCCTTGTTAGAGCTCAAATCAAGCTTGAAAATAGGGGTAGAGGAGATTTCAAAAGTTATTGAGGAGATTGTTGAGATAATTTAAATTATTTTTGACCTTTGAAAGCTATAAAACTCATGAAATCACTTCCAAAATATCCATAACTTAATCAATTTAGTAGACAGTCTATGCACAAGGATCATTTTTGAGAGAAAATTAAGGTTTCTAGGAGCTACAGGTGGATTCAGGACTTGAAAATTGGTAAAAAAAGGTAATAATGAGTTGGATAAGTTTATGAAAAATTTTCATCACCATTTGATAAGTGGATATACTCTTTGTTTTGTTTTAGACCTCGGCTTATCTATTTGGGATCACCATTGGAGCAGGCATCATTTTGGAGTGCTACAAAGGTTTCTAAGTCTAGGTGAAGGTTTGAAAAGAATGGGATGATCTTATTACATCATAATAATAAATTTAAAGAGTGTAAAAACTCCAAATTTTATGTAAACCATGCTTATATAGGCTTTTATAAGCAGATAGACGTATAGGCCAAAAGGTGTTTTTTTTTAATTTTCAAGAAAAATGTGATTTTATAGTGTTTTGATAGAATTTTAGAGGTCCCATGATGATTTTTTTAGGATTTTTGAATTAGGGGAAGAGTAATTTTCATCTTGGTGAAGTTTTTCACTTTTTGTAGTTCTAGACACCCTTTCAAGCCTCCTATTCAAATACTCATATTGTTCACCACATGTGAAGTTTGGCCAAACACTCTTATTCTGATTTGAGGACCAATATTTTATTAAAATTAATGAAAAATTAATATTAGTTGAGGGGTTTTATTTTAAGAATAATTTTTAAGAGCATAGGTATCCAAAATGCAAGTTAAACCCCGTAGGCAATTTTCCTCCACGTGGTATATTTTCATGTCTTTTGCATGGGAACCAAATATTTTTAGGGATGTAAATGGGTTATTTTTATATGAATAAATGTAAAAATTTTAGGATTTTTAGGTCTTTACTTCATGAATCATTGTTTTGAAGATTCAACTTTAAAACCCTCTTAAACCCCTAGAAAACTAGTTTTGAAAAAAGTGGATTTTATTTCCATCAAATCATCATATATCAAGATAAAACACTTTAAAAAGTCAAGTAAACTTAGATAAGATTCCATAAATTCAAATTTTATGTATGGAGCTACACAAATGAGGGCATAAATCATGTTTTTTGTGGAAGAAAGCATGTAAAGTGAAATACAAAATTGTTCAATGAAATATAATGAATGGATCTTGAAGAATGAGACTTATTATTCATCCTAAAATCTTAATTTAATCAGAAATATTCCTATAAGTGTCCCTAATATTTCAATAAAAATGGCCAATCTACAAGAAAATGGAGCAAATTAAGCCTAGTCAACCCTGTTGACTAAATGGTGAGTGTTTTTTCATCACAATTGCATATCTTGTAATGTGGAAAGTTGTTCCAGGTATATTTAATGGTTTTTTTAGGTTTCATGGATTTTTTTTGTAGGTTTCATGGTGTCCAAGTGCACAGAGTAGCATTTAGGCCTATTAGGCCTAGTTGGCCTAATTTTTCAATTTCTCAAGTTTGAGTTGGTGTTAGAAATGGCTATCAAAGAGATATAAAAGGAGTTTCCTTTTAATATCTTTTCTATTCTCATATAAATTCATGCACATATTTATCTTTCAAATTGCTTTTTCATGCAAGGTGGATTTAGTTGGAGTTGACTAGTCAAAGTTTATCATGCATCTTCCTTAATTTCCATGCAAAGGGGGACATTCTCATGTTCTAATGCAATTTATTAATAAAGACTTCAAGTGGAGTTCTCCATATAAGTTTTGGTGTATCATAATGCATGAAATAATATTTGGCTTGTCAAATGGGCCCACCATCTTATTCCTATGCCAATTTTGAAGATCATGCAAATTTTAGGGAGTTTGAAGTTATTTGAGGTTTTGTTTGAATATTGTAAAGGGATTAGGTCTTGAGTTAACCAAACAAGGCTAATACTTATCTCATTTCAATTCCACTTTGGCTTGAACCTTATTTCAGACATATATATTGGCTTTTTCAATCCATTTTTCATCAATTCTTGAAGTAGGAAGAAATTGTAATTAACACCATTTTATCAAGTAAAGAAGATCTTTTGAATATGATTTTCAATTAGATTAGAGTGTAATTTGAATGTGTAACAACATACAAGTGGCATATACTTACCCTTTTTCAAGTCCCTTCCACACCTACTGTGAAAATCTCATCCTCTATAAGTCATTAGAAGAGCTAGGATTAGAAATTTGCTTTGCAAACTTCTTTTAGGCCTTCTTTTGAAATACTTATGTTCAAGATTGAATGTAGAGTTTTCTTTCAGATTCATATGTATGTCTTAATCAGTTTTAGAAAGATTTTATAGAATACCAATCATTCAAGTGCATCATCCCATTAGATAGGATTTCACATTTTAGTTTCCTTCTTCCTTTTCATCCCCAAAAATCAAAAGTAGATTAATTTTAATATTAGATCTTAAGGGAACCAATTATTTCTAGAGGTTTTTATCACTTCAAAGTCACCCATACTCTAATAAGATCCAATTTTATTAATTGGAGAGAAGTTGTGCTTTGCACATCTTTAAACACAGTGCACTCTAGAGTGATAATAGCTTTTGGCATACCCAATGGGACCTCATTCTACACACTATAGCCTTTAGAGGAATTCAAAATATCGGTGAAAATTTCAAGCACTCAAATCTAGTTTAGAAGATCAAGTATCATTTCAAATATTGACTACTTTCAACACTTGGTTTACTAATAGTCTCTAATGACTTGTTTTAATATGGATCCATTTTATCCTCACTATGATTAGTATGACCAACCACACTATGATCCTCACTAGGAGTTTTAGGATCTATATCAATCATATATGCAAGAGTAATACCCTCATCCTCCCTATGAATAGCCATTCTATCATAATAATACCCCTTAGCAACCCTATCACGAGCCATTCTACCCATCTATCCAACCTAATCATGAACATTTTGTAGTTATCCAATCCATACTGACACTTAAACAAACTTTAGTGAGACTTGAAAAGCATGCACTAGAGATTTAATCATAGATCTATTATGGCTAATATACCCTTACTCACTAGATTCATTATATGAGAGAGTCATTACGACAAATAAAAGAAGAATGGGCACTTGTTGAGAGGGAAAATTAGGGTAATCTCACTGGTGAGATGATGGATGTAAGTGGTTACATTCAAAGTATTGAGGACAAGCTAAAAGGCCTTAATGAATAACATGTTCAACCTCACTCTCCTTATATGCCATCCATTCCTCCTCAAGACACCATTTCAAGAGCCCCTTTAAGTTTACCAAGTTCTTCATGTGTTTCTCAAAACTTCCCTTCTTGGAGATCTATCCAAGAGAATTGTCAAAGAAAGAAAGTTATTATTATAGGACAAAGTACTATTGAGATCCAAGACTCCATCCTCCTTCAAGTGTCTTCTTCTGTTCTTTATCTTCATGAAACAACTAGCCACTTTAAAGAGAAGATATTCCAAGAGAATATTGATAAGCAAATCAGAGAGTTAGAGCTGAAGACAAGGAAAGAGGAGGAGAACAAGAATCAAAAGGTCAAAAAATATCCTTTATCTTTCCCATCTTGGAACCAAATCATGGAGTCAAGTAAGAAAGAGGAACAATCAAGTATCATTCAAGATGCTGAATTCAATCAAGAGATCATTTAGCCTTCATCCGTTTCTCCTCAGAAGCCTAAATACTTTCCTTCATGGAAAGCCATTCAAGAAAAAGTGCAGCAGAGAGATGAGGGATCTACCATGCCAATTTTGAAGTAAGAACCTCTTCTTTGTGAGCCAAGTGAAGAGGATGCAGCCAAAGAGATAGAAAAGGAAGATGACTTGAGTGATCAAGAAGAAGAAATCATTATTGGGACACCACTTGGTAAGGATACATATGATTTAGTATTGATAATGCCAAAGAAGAGGAGTTGTAAGAGGTTTGTCAAGAGCTTGCAACAAATAATATAGATAAAGTACAAACAAATATTTCTTTAGAAGGTAGCCATGAAGACAACTCACATAGAGCCATTGTTGAGATGGAAAATATTCTTGAAGAAGATGAGACAAGTGCAACAGATCAAGAATATTTATTTGACTCCATCCAAAATTTATAAATGTGTGATTAAAATTTTTCAAATGGTGAGATTATAAATGAGTTTCATGTCTTTTTAGTTGATCATGATGAAGAGGCCTTTTGGAAATATTTGGAGAGCTTTTATGCAAAGTTTGATAGTCCATATCCACCCCAAGTAGAGATTAATGAATGTATTATAAAGAGTATTTTTGTAATTGTTCATCAAGAAGAAATTAAATACATATTATATCCATGTTTGGATTCTTATCAAGAATCTGAAGACTTTGACAAAGTACTACCTCAAATGGATCCTAATGAAGATGTCAATCCAAGTATGTTAGCTAAATTTACAATACAATCATTGAATGAGAATGTGTCAAAACATGATCAACCTATGAATGAGGTAGAGTTAACATTCTTGATGTAATAAAGAAGAATATGGAAGGAAGATGATTAGATCCTAGATCCATATCTTCAATCCATGCACCTAAGAATGGAAGTTGGAGGCCTAGTTTCATCATCTAGAAAGCATAAACATATAAGTGCTCCCATTTGTAGAAAAGAGCTATCAAAAAGAAGAAAATACATTTCAAATTTTTGTGGTGCATCAAATAGATTTCCATTTGATCTAAGAGGACTAGCAAGGTGTAGGTTAGTTTATACATAATAGACTACCTTTTGTTTTTTTCTCTAAGTGCATATATGTACATGATTATAGTAATTTTTTTTCCTTTTTAGTTGTTGTTATTTCCTCTAAATGCACACGTGCACATGTTTTTTGTTGTTTGTGTTAGTTGTCTTGTTTGTGTCTTTGTTTACAAAAGCCTTCCTAGTTTTAGTGTATGTCCAAGTTTGCCATTGCTAGAGTTTATGAGTTCTTTGACTGGTGGGCTAGTTAACCCCTGAATGTTTCCAAAATTATTATTAATTTGACCTGTCAAGGTCAAATTACTACTCCTGTCATATAAAAATTTCCAAAATTTTATCATCAACCCTTTACAACTAGTCAAACTAGACAATTGTAGCCTAAAAATGCAATTTTTGAGATAAAAACATAAAAAATGGATGTAAATGGGTCATTATTGTCTCAAAAGAGATTTTAAAATTTTCAAAAACATGAAAATATCCCAAGTCTAAAGTTTTAAGTCATGAGAAAATGTTTTGGTATGCTTTCTAAGCTAACAAGGGCCCTTTTTCACCCCACACATGCCGATTTTTCAAGTTTGAAACATGAAAAAGGGTTAAAATTATATTTTTACATGTTATACCACGTAATTATTATAAAATATTCTTTTCAAAGCTGTGGGAAGTCTTAGTTATCTCTTAAAAGGCCAAAACAAGCTTTTCCCCTTCATTTTATAAGAAAACTATGGAATCCATACATCCAAGGTAGGAAAAATCATCTACAGGACATTACTAAGATCCTAGAACAATCTAGTGATGATTCATGGCCATACAAGACCTAAACCATCCTTCTTCTATTACTTTTCTTGTTGGTACAAGGAGACCTACCTATAGGTTTTCTAGTGGTACAGACTGATGAAGAAGGGTATGAATATCAAATTTGGGTTGAATAAAGTATAATAAAAGGGATTAATTGGTATAAGTGGAATATCAATTATATTCTCCAAGATCATGAACCATTCAGTTAATGATAGGCTAAATTATACTGCCTTGTAACAAAGAAGGTAACTAGTTTTCTTCAATTTCTCCTCACCTGGACAAAATTTTAGGGAAATTAGACTTGTTTTAGAATATCTAGGACTTTATTTAAATTTCCATGGTCTCCTTCAAGTGTTATTAATATAATTCAGGGTCAAACAAAGGTCTCAAACTTAGCTAGTCAATCTACAGTTGGCATACTTGCAAGGAAGAGTTGTATGGTCATGAAAGAAGATGTTAGCTTCAATTTTTCAAGAAGATGGTGTTTGAAGGCTTCCAATAACTTTTTTTTCATTATTTAAAATCATTATTTTTAGAGGTTATTCATGTTTCATGTCAAATAATTCCCATCTCCATGCTTCCATGTATCTCAAATGACCTAGTTTAGCATATGTTAAGGTTTCTTTGTAAATTATGACATTTTTGTAAGTACTAGGTTTGGATTTTGATCTCTTACTTTCCTCCAATGGATTTAAATTTAAGGTGGTAAAGTGATGGCATGTTCATGATTATAGCTACTCATTACCTTGATCTTCTCATACCCCTTTCCATCACCATCTCTCTCACCTCTTTTCATTGCCATATTCTATCTTTTCCACTATGTTTTCACCCTTTCTCCCACCCTCCATTTTGTTTTCATCCACATATTCATGTTTTACACCCTCAAAATCATATCCATCTCCTAGTTCCATCAAAGAGTTAAGGGTTTGGTAGGGAACCATCAAAGCATGAAAAAATAGATTATCAGCCAATCAAGGCCACATCATTCCATGAAAATGATCATCTACAATAGTATATCATAGTCAAGGTGTTTGATGTTGCAAATGAAGATAAAGAACATGAGGGAAAGATCATTGAAGGAAAAAAAAAAAAATACCAATAACATAGGAGAAAAAGTGTTAGAGAAACCATCACAAGTAGGGTCAAAGGCACAATCTCCTATGGAACATCCAAACTTAGCATAAAAGATGACCTACAACCCTGTACAGACTGAGCACCTAAAGTAGGCCTAAAATCCTACCTAAGTCATGGAAAAGAGGTTTATTCTCAATATGGGATTATAAAATAAAATATATGGTCAATGTGAATATTTCCATTCAAAGTGAAGGTTTAATTGAAAGAAAGATATCTAAAAGAAAGACAAGTGCACTTTCAATCCCTAAAAGACCACCTACAGTCACTACAAGAATCCATCTACAACTAGGGTAGTCAAGTAGGGTTTTGTAAAGATGCCTTGAAGGTGAGTATTTCAAGAAGAGTTTTGATTATGAAGGATCATCCTAATGGATAGCTCAATCAAGGGTATCTTCTTTCTTAAACAAGACCTACAGACCTTCCTAAAGATCCACAACTTAGTCTGTATAAAGGACAATCAAGCACACTACCAATGATCAAAGATGTAATTAAAGACTAAGATTAAGACATTTATGGGAGGGTTTAAAGTTTGAAGGAAATTATGAAACCTATTGTGATCTTCATGAATCATCATAAGGTCCTAAAACTCTACTCTTGGCTTTTTCAAGGCCTAAATCAAGTCATAGTCTATATAAATAATCAACCTTAAACACGTCAATACCTAAAGAAAAGTCTATGAAAAAGGAAAGTTTATGAAATATAAATGATGTTTGGAGGATTTTTTTTTCAAAATAGCAAAGAATTTGATCCTTTATGATTCACAGTGTAGTAAATATTTAAGCATAACATCCTATTTACCCTACGGGACCGTATTTATAGTCACATGAAGTGACTATAGATTAGCAAGGACATAGTAACAATGAAGGGTTATTATTGGATTGAGACCTTATAAGTATGAATTGAAGGAGGATGATAGTTTTTTAAGGAATATTTATTGGCAAGAGAGAAGGGTTTTCATGTATAAACTGAGTCTAAATGATGACCTATAGGTAGTAAGAGATTACCTATAGGCCTATATGGTCATCTGTAGGGATAAGAGATTTTGAAAAGTCTTAAGATCCTTTGGAAATAGAGGAAGACCTAATGATTTCATGGTGACTCAATTATTATCATTGAACTATTCTAGCATTCAATCAAACATAATGATAAGATATTGAAGCCTATAGTCACCTCATACTAAAACCTACAACCAAGGAGAAGCAGTGATATATCATTTTTCAAATGATCACATGTTAATGCATACTTCACAAGAATCCACCTATAATAGTAAAATGAGTTCTGTTTTATTGAAATAAACATTAATTAAGGGTGTTTATGTGGTCATTAGGGACTCTATTGTCTTGAGGAAAAAGAGTCACCTATAGGCTCTAGTATGTAGGTCTTCTTTTTTTATCAAGCCTTGAAGTAAGATCTATGGGGTGAGCATAAAGAATGCCCTATCGTCAAAAGTTTAAATTATTCATGGAAATGTTATCAATAAGGGGAAAATAACCATAAGCATCTAAAACCATGGTAATAATGCCCTAAAAGCCTTTAGCACAGTCATTGCCTATAGCTACCTTAAGGCTACAACACTCTCTAAGTCACAACAAGGCCTAATAACTAAGAGGAATGGACTTATGAAGGGAAAAAGATTAGTTGGTAATCAGAGGGAAATGGAAACATATCATCATGAAGGAAGAGCTTTAAATGGAGAATATTAACCTATAATCATGCTAATACAAGCCTATAGCCTTTAGATGAAAGAGTTTCCTAATACAATTTCTTAGTAGGGGTTTCTTGTTTTAAGAGTGTATCAAGGGATAATATGGATTCATAACCATTAATAAAGGATGAATGGATTATAATAAACATGAATACAATGAAGTTCACCTAAAAAGAGCATCTATAACCATTCTTAAGGGTGATAAGCCTATAACCATTTACCAAGGTCTTTCAATGCTAGCACGAATAAGAGTGGATAGTGGCTTCTAGGATTATTCCATACCCAATGGATAAAGAGTTTGAGGAGGGAAAAGATGAAAATTTAATAAAAAGGTCAATGAAATAAATCTCAAAGGACCGTATATACAGTTTAACCATACATATTTGTATGGAATATAACTGTATAGGTACTCAAAGCTTGGTTTGGAGTCAAATGGCTATAAAGGAGAGGTGTGAAGAGATCTATTTTGGTATAAATGGATTTAGATAACCTATTAAAGATGGATTGACCTCTAAATTTTGTTCAAACATAACCAATGCCCACCTAAAATAGTGTGTACTCAGTCATGAGAAGCTTGATTGCCTTGTTCGAGCTCAAATCATGCTTGAAAATAGGGGTAGAGTAATTTTCAAAGTTCTTGAGGATAATATTGATATAATTTAGGATTTTTTTGACCTTTAAAATATCTCAAACTCATGAAATCACCTCCTAAATATCTATAACACTATCAATTTTTTAGACAGTTCATGCATATGGATCATTTTTTAGAGAGAATTAAGGTTTTGGGGAGCTATAGGTGGAGTCAAGACTTAAAATTTGGCAAAAAATTTAATAATGAATTGGAAAAACTTAGGAAAAATTTTCATGGCCATTAGACGAGTGGATATACTTTCTATTTTGTCTTAGATGTTAGCCTATCCGTATGGGATCACCATTGGAGCAAGCATCATTTTGGACTGCTAAAAAGGTTTCTAAGTCTAGGTGAAGGTTTAAAAATAATGATATTATGTTATTAAATAATAATAAGACCTTTTGAGAGTGTAAAAACTCCAAATTTCATGTGAAACATGATGATATAAGCTTTTACAAGCAAATAGGCGTATAGGCCAAAAGAGGGTTTTTTGAATTTTCAAGAAAAATGCACTTTTAGAGTGTTTTTATAGCATGGTAGAGGTACCATGATGATTTATTAAGGATTTTTGAATTATGAAAGAGTAATTTTCATCTTGGTGAAGTTTTTCACTTTTGTAGTTCTCAACATCTTTTCAAGCCTCCTATTTAGATGCTCGTATTATTCACCACGTGTGGAGTTTGGATGAACGATATTAGTATTATTTTAGGACCCATATTTAATTAAAATTAATTAAAAATTTGAGATAATTTAAGGGTCTGTTATTTATGAACAATTGTTAAGAGTGTAGGTAGCCCAAAATGTAAGCTAAACCCCACAAGCAATTTTCCTCCACATGGTATCTTTTCATATATTTTTCATGGGAACACAATATTTTCAAGGATGTTAAGGGGGTAATTTTTATACACATAAATGTAAAATTTTTAGGATTTGGAGGTCTATACTTCATGAATCATCATTTTGAAGATTCAACTTTAAAACCCTCCTTAACCCCTAAAAAACTAGTTTTAAAAAAGTTGATTTTATTGCCATAAAATCATCATGGATAAACATTTAAAAAGTTGAAAAGTAAATTAAAATCATAGGGGATTCTATAAATTCAAATTTTATATATGGATCTATAAAAATGATGGCATAAATCATGTTTTTTATGGAAAGAAACATGTAAAGTGAAATACAGAGTAGTTAAATGAATATAATAAATGGAGATAGAATATTGAGACTTTTAATTTATCATAAAATATTAATTTTATCATAAATAATCTCATAAGTGTCCCTACCAGTTTAATCAAAATAGCTAGTCTACAGGAAAATGGAGCAAATTAGGCCTAATCAACCCTGTTGACTAAATGGTGAGTGTTCTCTCATCAAAATTGCATATATTATGATGTGGAAAGTTTTTAAAGGTATATTTAATATTATTTTCAGGTTTCATGTCTTCTTATTTCAGGTTTCATGGTGTCCAAGTGCATAGAGTAGCCTTTAGGCCTATTTGGCCTAGTTGGCCTAATTGGTCAATTGTTCAAGTTTGATTTGGCATTAGAAATGACTATCAAGGAGTTCTAAAAGGAGTTTCTATGCCATATTTATTTTTTAATCATAGATATTCATGCACATATTTAGTCTTCAAAGTCCCTTTTCATGCGAGGTGCAGTTAGTTAGAGTTGACTAGTCAAAGCTTATCATGCATCTTCCTTGATTTCCGTACAAAGGGGGACATTCTCATGTTCCAAATTAGATTATTAATCAAGACTTAAAGTGGATTTATCCATCCAATTTTTTTCATATAATCATGCATGAAAGAATATTTTACTTTTCAAATGGGCCCACCTTCTTATTTCTACACCAATTTTGAATATCATGCAAATTTTAAGGAGTTTGAAGTTATTTGAGGTTTTGTTTGAATATTATAAAGGGATTAGGTATTGAGTTAACCAAACAAGACTAATAATTATCTCCTTTCAATGTCAATTTGTCTTGAACCTTATTTTAAACATATATATTGGCTTATTTAAGCCATTTTTCATCAATTCCTAAAGTAGGAAGAAATTATAATTGATACCATTTTATCAAATAATGATCTTTTACATATGATTTTGAATCAAATTAGAGTGTAATTTGACTATTTAGTATCATAAAAGTGACATATACTTACCATTTTGTAGGTCCCTTCCACACCTACTATGAAAATCTCATCCTCTACAGGTCATTAGAAGAGCTAGGATTAGAAATTTGCTTTATAAACTTTTTTCAGGACTTCTTTTGAAACACTTATGTTCAGGATTGAATGTAGAGTTTTCTTTTAGATTCATATGTGTGTCTTACTTATTTTTAGAAAGCTTTCAAAGAGTACCAATCATTTAAGTTCATCACCCCATTAGATAGGATTTCCCATTTCTGTTTCCTTCTTTTTCATCCCTAAAAATCAAAAGTAGATTAGTTTTAGCATTAGATCTTAAGGGAACTAGCCCAAGGTTCTTCTCATTTTAGAGTCACCCACACTCTGAGAAGATCCAATTGTATCATATAGAGACATGTTATGCTTTGTACATCTTTAAATAAGGTGCACTCCAGAGTGATAACAATAATTTAACAAGTATTTATTTTCCTTTATCTTTTTGGGAATTAGATCTAAGCCAAAGAAGTAACTTTTGCTTTTGTACTTAGCCTCCAAATGTTTGCAATGTTCATAAGGCTGCAAGTATCCATTGATAGTAACCTCCATTCCTGAATGAGAGAACTTGAGACACTAGTGCAATTTTGAAGGGATTAACCAAATTTCATGTATCTAAGATCTTCTTAGAATCAAATTTTAAGATAGGTCAAGGTCTAATACATGAAAAAGTGTATTATGTGTCAAAGGCCCAATGATAACTAAAAAGTTTATAGTGCCTTATGATTCTCACTCTTCATTGTCATAGGCCTTAATAGTGACCATTTCTAGCTGTAGATCAACTATTCTATATCTAATATGCTTGATGAACTTTAGAGACACAATATTGAGGCCTGATCCATTATCTATGAGGACACATTTGACTTTATGCCACATAATGACAACTTCAATGTATAGAGGATTATTATGGAGAGGGATGAGGAATGGCATATCACTTTTGTCAAAGGATAATTATTGGCCTGGAGATAGATTTCCAACTAAAGCTTGGAATTTATCAAGAGTTATTTCATTTGGAACTTAAGATTGGCCTATGAACTCTGCTAAGATATTTTTATGGAAAGTAGATGTACACAAAAAATCTAGAATGAATATTTGTGTGGGTGTATTTTGAAGTTATTCCATACTATCAAATGTCTTTTCCTTAATAGTGGCATATGGCTTATTACTAACTAGGATAGTGGGTTGGATGGGTTCAGTGGTAGGGGGTTGTGGGTTGAGAATGGTAAGCTTTGATCATCAAGTTGTGATTGCATAATTGGGATTAGATATAGGACCATTATTTCTAGAAAATGATGGTGGGGAGGGGCTAGATAGGATAAGTCTTGATTAATGGTGCACTTGTTTATAGTCATAAGGCAATGATAAGTTATCAATATAATGTCTAAAAATAATAATCCCTAATTGTGGATGAACCTGTTTGTGGTCCTAGTTTAAGGAAGGATTACTAGCATAGATGAGTTGATTGGAATTGTTTAGCAATGATCTTGTTTTGTTAGCACTTGGTTTTGGATTAATGATGATATTGGAAATGCAACTTCAAAAAATATGACCTAAAAATTTGGTGTAGTCATGAGAAACTATGTGGTAAGTCTATTGGGTATTGGAATTGTTATGGTCTTAGTTCCTTCCATTTAGTTAACATTATTGTTATTGTTACTACTATTATTGTTATTATCATGACAATTGATAATATTATTTTAGCCTTTATTTTTGTTATTATTGGTTGTTATCATTATGTTGTAGAAAAGGATTTTGGTAGATACCTAGATTTTGATTGGATGTAGATGATCTATTATCTAATGTAATCTCTCCATTTTCCAACATATTTTCAATGAGGTGTTGTTGAATGCAGAGCTCGTTTCAACACCCCTAAGGTAAAAATAAAATTACAAGGAAATTTTTAACATATAATTTTTACTTACACAAATGTTGGGGTATATGTTTTGAGTATGCCAACTAGTGCCCACTTTTGTGACATGTTTTATGGAGAAGTACGTATGGTGTTGAGAGAATCAGGGGATTATGTTTATCTTGGGTGGCTGTAACCTCCCTTATTTGGTGGGTATATGGTTATCTCTATGGCATGTGAATTTTTTAATAGATTTTGGAAAGTATAAATAGGGGTAAGGGGAAACACATTAAGCATTGAATTTTGCATCTTATTTTGAGCTTTGTATTCTCTCTTAGGTTGGTATGATCAGGGTTGAAGTGTAGCTTAGCATCTCAAGAATTTTGGTGTGAATTTGGGTTGGACAACGTTATCTCTATGAGAAATTTTCTTGTTGAGATTTGTATTTTACTCTTTTTTATAATATTATATATATCTTCTTTATGGACGTAGCCCACATTGGGTGAACCATGTTATATTGGTGTTATCTGTGTATTTTCTTAAATCTAAATTTTATTTCCTATGTCTCTATTACTATGATTTTAAGGAATGAATTCCATGTTGCATATTATTTCATAATTAATCACTTATTCTTAAAAACTAGTATCAGAGCTAGCTTTAGTGGTTTTGATAAAGTAGTGAATCACAAGGAAAGATATTAACTTGAGTGGGAGCTATGGTAGATAATGGTAGGTCTAGAGTTGAAAAATTCAATGGGCAGAATTTTGGATCGTGAAAGATATAGATGGAGGAATAATTGTTTTAGAAGGATCTTCATCACCCTTTGATGGGTAAAGTAGGCCAAAATATAGGTATGGATTAGGTAGATTGGAATTTAATGGATATGAAAGCACTAGGAGCCATATGATTGTGCCTTATATCTTCAGTTTCCTTTAATATTTTAGAAGAGATGACCACATTTGGTTTGATGAAGAAATTATGGGAGTTATATGAAAAAACCTCTACCTCTAATAAAATATTTTTGATGTAAAGGTTATTTATTATGAAAATGGTTTTGTAGGTGAGCATTTAAATGATTTTAATATAGTTGTGAATATGCTAACTTCTGTTGGTATTAAACTTGAAGATGAAGTTAATGCTTTATTGATTTTTTGTTCCTTACCTAATATTTGGGATAGCTTAGTTATGGCTATGAGTAATGCTATCCATACTAGGGGAAGTTTAAATTTTGATGATGTTATAGGTGTGATTCTTGGTGAATGTTATAAGTGTGATTCTTAGTAAGGAAATGCAAAGGAAGAGCACTGAGGAATCATCTTCAGGGAATGATTTGATGGTGGAGACTAGAGGGAAATAAAAAGATAGAAGAAAAGGAAACCATGGAAAGTCAAAGGGTCAGGGAAGATCTAAATATAGAGCTAAGATGGTGTGCTGGCACTGTGGGAAAAGTCGACACACAAAGAAGGAATGTTGGGAACTTTGGGACAAGAAGACCAAACATGAGGAGACCAAGAAGGTAAACATGACAATAGGTACTATTAGTTAAAATTATTTAATTCTTTTCTTGGATAATGTTTTTGAATCTTGAGTATAAGATTTAGGGACTTATTTTCATGCCACCCCACATAGGCATCATTTTACTGATTATGTTCAAGGAGATTTTAGACATGTTTATCTTTGTGATGATGAACCATGTACTATAGTAGGGAAAGTTTGTGTTTAGGTGAATATGCAGAATGGGAACACATGGCTACTAAAGGATGTAAGACATGTCCCATAGTTAGGAAAAATATAATATCAGTAGGGTAGTTAGATAGTGAGGGTTGTTTGATGATGTCTATAGTAGACTCTTGGAAAGTTACCAAGGGTGCTCTTGTGGTTGTGAGAGGTATGAAAATTAGCACTTTATATTTGGCTATTAGAGATAAGCATTATAATTTAGCTGCTATAGATGGAGATGCAACTTTGTGGCACTATAGGCTCAATCATATGAGCCAGAAGGGCATGGAGATCTTGAAAGACAAGTTCCCTAGATTGAAACAAGTTGATTTGGAATTTTAAGATGATTATGTGTACAAGATGCAAAAGTGATTTAATTTGCTGAGGGTTAGACCTATGAATAATGAGAATAAGTTAGAGTTGGTTCACTTGGATGTATGGGGGCCAACTAAGGTATCTTTTATTAGTGGTTTAGATTATTATGTTACATTTATTGATGATGTAACTAGGAAAGTTTGAGTTTAGTACATTAAGAAGAAATCTGATGTGTTTGAAACTTCCAAGAGATGGAAATCTTTGGTTCAAAATGAAATACGTCTCAAGCTGAAATGTCTCAAGTTGAACAATGGAGGTGAGTATTATAGCAAAGCATTTGATGATTATTATTCATAAAATGGAATTCATAGGCAAAGTATGGTTTTAGGGATGCCACAAGAAAATGGAGTGTTAGAGAGGATGAACATGACAATCATGAAATATGTTAGGAGCATGAGGTTGCATGTAGGGCCACCCATAATGTTTTGGGTGGAAGTAGTTAGCACAATAGTATATCTAATTAATAGAGGACCTTCAATTCCTTTAGATGGAGGCATACCTGAGGAAGCTTGGTCTGGTGAGAAATTTAATTATTATTCTCTTAGGGTATTTAGATGTGAGTCATTTGTTTATGTTGCCAAGAAAGATAAGACCAATTTAGAGGATAAGTTTGAGAGATGCACCTTTATTGGTTATGGTCAGGATGACTTTGGTTTCTGAGTTTGGAGTCTTAGAGATAAAAAATATTTCAATCTAGGGATGTCTTTAAAGAAAAATTCATGTATGAGGATTAATTATAGAAACATGAACAAAAAGAGTACATAGTGTTAGATGATATTATGAATGGTAAGGTGTCTAAGGAAACAATTCAAGAACCTCCTACATAAGAACCCTAAACTCTTGTAGTAAAAAGTTCCTCTAGGGTAAGAAGAGATCCTGAACATTTTCCCCCATCTTTGAGTTATTTGTTACTTACTAACAGTGGAGAACCAAAATGTTTTGAGGAAGCAACGTAAGCAAATTCTAGGAATATGTGGGAGTAAGCCATGGAAAAGGAGCATAGTTCTCTCATAGAGAACCAGACATGAAATTTCGTGAAGCTACCCAATGATAAGAGAGTATTTTAGAATAAGTGGGTATATAAAATCAAAGATAAGGATGGAGGAAAGAAAAGGTACAAGGCCTAGTTGGTGTTCAAGGGGTTTACACAGAAGAAAGGTATTGATTTTTATGAGATTTTTCTCCTATTGTTAAGATGACTTCTATTAGAACAATGCTTGGTATAGTTGCAGTAGAGGATTTTCACTTATAACAATTATATGTGAAGACTATGTTTCTTCATGGTGATTTGGAGGAGGAATTATATATGGAGAAGCCATAGGGTTATGAGGTCAAAGGAAAGGAAAAATTGGTTTGTAGACTAAATAAGAGCTTGTATGGCTTGAAATAAGCTCCATGACAATCGTATAAGAAGTTTAATAGTTTTATGTTGGAACAGGGTTACTCTAAGTGTCATTCTAACCATTACATGTATGTCAAGAGATTTGAGGATGGTAATTATCATCCTATGCTTTTATGTAAATGACATGTTGGTTGTAGGAAAGAACATGAAATAGATTCAAGTACTCAAGAAGTAGCTTGGTGATTCCTTTTATATGAAGGATTTGGGTGCAGTGAAGCAAATCTTTGTTATGAAGATAAATCAAAATAAGGAGAGGAAGCTAATATTATCCCAAGAAGAGTACATAAAGAATGTTTTGGAGAGGTTTAGTAAGCATGATGCTAAGCTAGTTGGGACTCCTTTGGTAGGCCATTTCAGATTATCAAGGAACAATGTCCCAAGATAAAAGAAAAAAATCTAAAGATGTCCAAGGTACCTTAATCCTTAGTAGTTGGTACCTTAATATATGATATGGTTTATATTAGGCTAGATATTACCCATGTAGTGAGATTAGTAACTAGGTACATGAGTAATCCTAGTTATGAACACTGACAAGAAATGAATTGGATTCTTTGATATTTGAGAGGAACCATGGATAAAACATTATGTTTTTGTGGATCAGACACCACTTTTCATGGTTATGTGGACTAGGATATGGATGGGGATGTTGATAGTAGGAGAAGTATGGTAGGTTATGTATTTACTATCACGGATACAATATTTAGTTGGATTTTCTAGATACAAAAGGTTGTGGCTTTAACAATCACATAAGTTTAATATGTTGCTGCTATAGACACTAGTAAGGAGATGATTTGGTTACAATAGTTACTTAATGAGTTGGGAAATAAGAAAGAAGTTGAGGAATTACATAGTGATAGTCAGAGTGCTATACATTTATCTAAGAACTCTGATTTCCACTTGAAGAAGAAGCACATATAGTTGCAGTATCATTTCATCAGGATAACTTTGGAGGAAACCATGGTGAAGCTAGACAAGATACATATGAGCTAAAATCCTATGGATATGATGACCAAGGTAATGACATTTGATAAGTTGAGGCTATGTTCAAATTTGGTTGGTCTTCATGAAGATCATAGAGGAGTGTTAAATTTTGTTCAAGGAGAAATGAATTCCAAGTGGGAGATTGTTGAATGTGGATCTCATTTCAACACCCCTAAGGTAAAAATAAAATTACCAGGGCATTTTTAACATGTAATTTTTAATTACAAAAATGGTGGGGTGTATTTTGTAAGTATATAAACCACTTCCCACATTCGTGGCATGTTTTATGGAGAAGTGGGTGGGTAAGGTGTTGAGGGCATCAGGGGATTATGTTTATCCTAGTGGTTGTAACCTCCCTTATTTGGTGGGGATATGGTTATCTCCATAGCATTGTGCATTTTTCAAGGAATTTTGGAAAGTATAAATATGGGTGAGGGGAAACACATTAATCATTGCATTTTGCATCTCATTTTGAGCTTTGTATTCTCTCTTCATTTGGTGTGATTGGGTTTGAGATGTACCTTAGCATCTCAGTAATTCTAGTGTGAATTTGGGTCAGAGAAAGTGATCTCTATGAGAATTTTTATTATTGAGAGTTATCATGTACTCTTGTTTATAATATTATAGAGAGATTCTTGGTGGACATAGGCCACATTGGGTGAACCATGTTATATCAATGTTATGTGTGTATTTTTTTAGATCTAAATTTTATTTGATGTCTCTGATACTATGGTTTTGAGGAATGAATTCCATGTTTCATGTTATTGCATAATTAATCACTTATTCCTAACATGTGTTTGATATGCACATAATGACATAGATTATGTCCATGAAAATGATGGTACTTATAGTAGACATTCTCTCTATACCGGTCTAGACATAGAATACAATCAAGATAATGCAATAAAATTTACCAACTAATCATGTTAGTTGTGGATAACTTGTAAAACATGACTTCAATAGGATATCCAAGATCACTGAAGACTCAATGAGTAGGAACATTTATTCTTGGAGGAGGGGTTTGCAAAGGTAATGGTTGTTATATTTGTTGAGCTGGTTTAGGTTATTATGTAGGTTATACTTGAAAAATAGGTTACTAATGAGGAATAAGTTGAATTTGTGGTATTGATTGAGTAAACAATGTTTGTACTATTTAGACATGATGTGATTTGGTTACTCAATTTCCAAAAACATTTTTGTTACGATTGAACTGCTTGTATTTTTCATAGTTACTAGCCTAAACTAATGCTGACACTTATACTAGGACTTAGTTTTGGTTCTGGATTTGGCCTAGTCCTTAGATTTGGTTCTAATTTTGGTTAGATGAGGTTAAATTATTAATCACTTTGTTAATAAGGGACTTTTCAATTAGTAAGCTTTTGTCTATGATCTCTTTGAAGGCATGTGCACACTGAAGCTCTAAATGATAAGATATCTCACTTTGAAATTTTTTATTAAACATAATGACCAATTATTTATCTCATAAGTTATGGGTGAAACGAATAACAAGTGATCTCCATCTCTATAGATATATTATAAAGCTTTCACCAACTTTTTGTTTAGCTTGAGTAAAATCTACCAATGAAATCTCATGTTTGAGATTGTAGGAGAAATGTTGCATAAATTTATCTGGAAGGTTATCAAAATTAGATACTAAATTATTTGGTAATTTTAAGAACCACGCCAAAGCCTATCATACTAGACTTTCGGGAAACAAGGAGTGAATAAATGTCACTGGCTAGAAAGAAATAATTTTTTTTGTTAAATGGGCCTTATGGTCTTCTTTACCCTTGTATTTATCAAATTTTGGTGGTTTTTACCCTAGAGGAAATGATATTGTAGATATTAGATGTTGAATGGGTATGAACACATGTCATCTAACTTAAACTTCTTGGTCTATTTCCCTACTTGAATGGTGAAAATTTCATCTTTTATTTGTCTTGATTCTTGTACCAAAAAACTGGATGGAACATTAACCTAAGGTGGGGGATGGGTGGTCAAAGGTGGATTACCTTGACTGGGTTATAATGGAGTAATGGTTTATTTTGGAATCATAGTTTGAGTGAATTGACCAAGAATATGCATCCATGGATTAGGATGTGGTTGTTGAAATTGCATGCATTATGGTGATATATTCTAGTTTGGATTTGGTATATAGGTCTACTTTTAAGGGAGTTATGACTGCAATGGGAGGATATGGCTTGGGGTAAAGTATTGTGCATATTGAGGTTGAGTAGAGACTTGCTACAGACTAGTCTATTAGAACACAACCTTATATTGAGAGGGGGAGTGAATAAAAATATGAATTATAACTAGTAATTTTAATTAATTTTTATAATAGACTAAAATATATATGCACATCAAATCAAATATGAAGATATCACACATATATAAATAAACATGAAACCAAATTTTTATGTGGAAAACCAAAGGAAAAAACCATGATGAGAATAACTACTACAATATACTATTCTAATCTAGCCTCACAATTCAATGTATCACTTGACAAACCTCACTAGTTACACTTTTAAGGATACCAATCCTAAGGAGACACCAATATCCTAATTTAAGAGCTTCAACTCTAAGGAAGCACCCACTCCCTAATCTAAGCACCCACTCTATCTATCTGATGGCACTAACCAATTAGATTCCTATGGAGCTACAACTCTAATTTATAAATAGATTCATACATGAATCCAAATATCTATTCTTTTTTATATGTCTAATCTGAAACTGATCATATTCTACACATTCTCTTTTCACCCTTCTTCCTCTGTACTTCTCTATATTCCTCTCATCCTATGTTTGAATATGTATTTATTTGACACAATTCATCTCCCTGCTTAACTATGTCTATATATTTGATTTTTTTACACAACACATCAATATCTCTCTTTATTTGACCATGTCTGTATATTTTCTTTTTTGACACAACTTTTCAACCATAACTCATCCTATCTACACTTCTACCTATGTATTTATATTCTTCAATTATGACATAGTTCTGATTGATCTAACTTTTATCTTCCTTTGTCTAGATATATATATATATATATATATATATATATATATATATATATACAATTTATTTTGGGTTTCATATCTTCTATGTGTTCACACTTAGACTAGTAACATATCTTACCAATTCTAGACTCTAGATCATAAATACTTGGAATAAAGTTTCCAACATCTCAACTCCATGCATCACACCATAATTTTAGGTTTATTTACTATCTATAACATATGTAAGACTCCATTTTTGATACACAAGTTGTTTAATGTAGATTTGATAAGTTGAATCGATCAATATCATTGTCTATGTTAAGATATAGAGATTATAAGTAAGTTCTTGCAACTTACTATTTGTCTAGACATGTCTTTAAATGTCAGTCATTGATCTTTCATTTGGAATCATGATTTGATGGTCCATATTCAAATGGGTCAACTTTAAAATACATCCATTTGATCACCTTCTAATAGGCTCACATATCCATTAGATCTTTGTATGCTTTCAAACTTTAGCTTTATGAATTTTAAAACATGATCATCGATCTTCCTGACCCAAGCTTGTACATGTCATTTGACATTTTAAGATACACATTCTTTATCTCTATCTAGATGTTAAACATCAAGCTCTTTATCCCATCTTGATGCTTCCTATATCTTTGGATCACTTTAACTCCATTGATCTTCTTTGACTTTCTTGATTTTTTGTTTGCCATTATGTAAATAAACATCAATCACTTTTTTCCATTTGAGTCCACTCACTCCATTAGATCTTCTTTATATGATCACCCACACACCATCAAATTTTTTAACAGGCTTGATCATTAACTCTGATAAGCTTATACTCATTGGGTCTTTATCTAGTAATCTCTATGAATGTGACACTTGTCACTTACACATTCACTTGGAGATCCTTTTGATAATTTGACTTTGATGTGTTTCATTAAATCATTTACATGTGATGAAGTGATATCCATTAATCAAGCTGGGACATAATATAAAGTCTAAGACTTGGGAAATAGTAAGTCCTTTGATCACTGCTCAAGCCAGTATTGCTAGGTCAAGGGGCCTGTTTCATAATGATGAAAAGGCTTAAGTTATAACTTCAGCTATCAAGTCCTAGATATATCTAGTCACCATCAAAATATAAAATCCTATTTGATGGCATGGCTTAAACCTCTAGGTTTTACTAAGAAACCCTATCATGTCTGAGAGCAAGGATAATTCAAATCTAAGCTCATTCCTTCTTAATTGAATCTTCAGTCCATATTTTCAAGATGCTCATGAAAAACTATAACATATCTACCATCTATTTTTTTCTCAAATGTCCATAAATGAGATTTTTAAAAGCATGAAAACTTTGCAAGGCCTTTGTGCAGATTTTATCTAAGCATCCAACTTTGTATGCCCATATCTTTAATTGTGCTTTCTCACATTATTCCAAATTTGATGCATAATAACTAGGAACTAGTGTGATCACAACCATGTGACCATCTCCCCCATACTCATTCACATGTGATAGTGGTTATGTTAGCAAAAATACTTCTCATCTTTTCATGTCTAGCCCTCAAATGTCTAGATAATTAATATGAGGAACTAGATGAATTCCATTCATGCACCCAAGCATTCCAATCATTCGTAACCTTTGTTAAGATCACAATGATCACCATATTCATCCTTGAGAATTAATGTCATGACGAAAATGTCCCTTTTAACATTAATGAAAATCATATTTCTAATAATCTCCCCCTTTTTCATTGTTGGCAAACTAAATGCTCTGATTTTCTTATTTTAGATCCTTCTCTAGCATTGCTTGCATTGGATTTTGAAAAGTATGAACTGAAGATGTTCATACCAAACTTTCTCCCACTTAGACAATGGCACATGGAACATTTTCCTAATACTCAATCTTGGACATTTTCTCTACTTCTTTGACATTTGCACTTTTGTAAAGAACATTTTGTTCTTTCTCCTATAAAGAGCATTTGCACCTTTTTTTCCCCCTTTAACATCAATGGCAAAGGGACTCTAGGTGACTATTTTCCCAAATATTTATCCCCCTTTATTATATGAATAAGTTTGTCTAAAAATATACAACTTTCAATTCATTAGCAATTTTTAGAAGCATACATACCTGAGTTACCATTTATTTCATCATCGAAAGATTAACAAAGCTTCTATGAGGTTCCCCCTGGACTCATGCCTTATCACTAGGATCTAGTGATGTGGTGTAGGATCCACCACTCCCAAAATCTAACTAAGATATTCAAATTATTCTTTGGGAAAAGGTTTGGTGAATATGTCTACAATTTGGTCCTTAGCACATATTCCATTTTTACCTCTTGATCTGCAACCCTCTCTCTTAAGAAGTGATACTTGATTGATATGTGCTTGGCTCTAGAATGCATCACTAGATTATTTGATATATTTATTGTACTTTAATTATCATAAAGAATAGAAATAAGTGACTTTTACTCAACCTTGATGTCCTTGAGTGTTTTATTCATTTACAAGACTTGAGTGCAACATGCCACTACTACAACATACTCTACTTATATTATAGAAAGAGTAACTAACTCTTGATTTTTGCTTAGCCATGAAACAAGTCTATTTCCAAGGAAGAATGCACCACCACTAGTGCTTCTTCTGTCATTTACACTTCCTACCCAATTAGCATTTGTATATGCTATCAAAGTGAAATCTTCACTTGTAGGGTACCATAGGGCATAGTCAATTGTGCTCTTGATGTATCTAAATATCCTTTTCACTACATTGACATGTGAATCTTTAGGAAAAACTTGAAATATTTCTACCATACATACTTCTTGCATGATATCTGGCCTTGATGTAGTTAGGTATATAGACTACTTATCATTGATCTATACATAGCTTGATTTACATCAAGTGACTCATCCTTTTTGCTCAACTTGCATCTAGTTATCATGGGAGTGCTAACTGGTTTCCTATCTTCCATTAAAAATTTCATGATTTCCTTTGTGTACATAATTTGGGATATGAATATCCCTTCACTAGTTTGTGCTATTTTTAGACTAAGGAAGAAAGAAAGTTCTCCTAACATTGACATCTCAAACTCACTTTTCATTTGTGTATAAAATTATTTGCACATTTGTTTATTTCTACCACCAAATATGATGTAATTTACATAAACAAAAATAATCAACATATGCTCACCTTCCAATTTGAACTACAAATTGATATTTGCACATCTTTTGTTGAATCCTTGTTATTGTAAGTACTAGTCCAATCTTGAATACCATGTTCTAGGTGACTATTTTAGACCATACATTACTTTCTTTAGTCTACATACATAATATTCTTGTTCAAACATTTGAAAACCTTTAGGTAGTTCTATGTAGACTTCCTCTTCTAGGTTCCCATTCAAGAAAGTAGACTTGACATCCATTTGATAGACTTTGAACTTCTTGTAAACATAGAATGCTAGAACATTCTTATAGCTTTCCATATAGAAACTAGAGCAAATGTTTCCTCAAAGTTTATACCTTCAACATGTGTATATCCCTTGCACACCAATATTGATTTATTCCTTATAAAAAATTCATCTTCATTGATTTTGTTTCTATAGACCTATTTTGTACCTATCACATTCTTGTTTGAGGGTCTTAGAACCAACTACCATGTTTTATTCTTTTCAATTTGGTTCAATTATTCTTCCATGGCTTTAAGCCAATTCTCATCCTTTCTAGCTTCAACATAGCTCTTAGTTTCTATTTTGGACATTAGAGTAAAACTTACATGATCCTTTTTCATTGTAACTCTTCTCCTTGTTTGAACTCCTTCATTCTTATTGCCAATTATCTTCTCTTTAGGATGATCCTTTTGAAAAAATCTTGGAGGTACCTTTTCATTCATTTCCTCATCTTCTTCATTATCTTATTCTTATTCAAAATATGATTATTCAATACTAATTTTCTTATGAGGTTCAACATGTTTTGTGCCTTTTTAAACCTTGACATTGATGCTCTCCAATATCTTGTGTAACCTCTTATCGTAACATACATAGGATTTTCTTTGAGTGGAATAATTAAGAAATATTCCTTAATCACATCTTGATTCAAAGCTTCCCAATTTGTCTTCTTTTCTTTTAATGTAGCATATACTTTCAAACACTCTAAAATATTTAATAGAGGTAGACTTTCAATACCATAGAGTAGTGCCTTTTGATCCCATGCTTCTCACAATACTCTATGAATTCATTTGAGGTGAATTATCCACCTTTATCAAATATTAAGCATTTGATTTTTTTTCCAATCTCATTTTCAACCATGGATCTAAAGATCTTTGAATCTCTCAAAGGTTTGAGATTTGTCCTTCAAAAAGGTTACCCATGTCATTCTTGAGTAGTCATCTACAAATAACATGAAGTACCTCTCTCTTTTAGATCCTCTTGTCTTAGTAGGAACACAATGATCATTATGAACTATTTTTAAATGATTTGTAGTTGCATACTCCTTTGTTTGAAATTTGACCCTTGTTTACTTACCTAGTTGACATTCCTTGTAGGTAGTATTTTTAGTTTTGGTTATCTTGGGCATGTGTCTTACACACTTATTTGAGCTTACTTTTACTAGGTTATCAAAGTTGACATTACCCATTCTCTTATACCATAACAAGTTCTCATCAGCCTTTCCCATGAGATAACTATTACCATTTACGTCAACAAGATTATAGATGTTTATTTTAGTCCTTTACCATTTTGTAACTATTCTTCTAGATCTCTTTAACTTACAATGTTCTAAATCAAATGTGACCTTGTATCAATTATCACACATTTGGATGACACTTATCAGATTATGATTTAATCCTTCAACATAAAGGACATCATGTGTAGGTAGTTTTCCATCTATGTTCAAGGCTCCTTTACCTTTGATCTTTACTACTATGTTATCTCCCATGCTAACATATCCTTCCTTATATTTGCTCAATTTTGTGAACTTTTGTCACCATTCATATGCTTTAAGAGACCACTGTCTATCACCCACAAATTTTGCTCCTTGGCATGGAGTGCATTTTGAGCAATCATGGATTGATTTTTTACTCTCCACACATCTTTGGGTTTATTATATGGTTTCTTCTCATAAACTTGTGAACCTTTGTTCATAGTGGGAGGCATTCCTGTCTTCTTAATTTTTATTTTTGATCTTATGAATCTTGTTCTATAATGTTTTGGTATGTGACCAAAATTATTGCAATTATAACGCATTACATTTGTATCTAACAAAGGAATGAATGAGTTTTTACTTACAAAATTTGTTCTCTTTATAGGTATAAATATACAATAAGTATCCCTATGACCAAATTAATTATAGCTATAATAATAGCCATAAAAAGATGAAGAGTATTTGGTCATAGCATTTCTTGGTACAACATGAGGATCTATTCTAAGATTTGGCTTCTTCAACTCTCTCACTATGGTGTATCCATCTGTATCATCTACCTTTATCTTCTTCTCTTTATGCTTCTTCTCACATTTAGATTTCTTCACATCAACTGAGTTTGAGTCTTTCTTTATCTCCTTACTAGTTTTCTCATTTATTACTTTAGCTTTACCTTCTACTTTGAATTTTTCATATAGGTTAGTAGATGCACTAGTAATGAAACTCTTTCCCTTTTCATAAATAAGACATTATCTCTTTTTTTAAGGCTTTTGAGAGTTGATCAATTCATCTAGAATGTTTTATCCTCCTATCAAATTCAAACTTTCATTTAGTTGACCTTTAGATTTTTCAAGCTCTTTTCTCAAAGCCACTATTTCTGTCTCTAGCTTCATACATTCATTAGAAATAAATTGTAGTTCAAGGTTGACTACATCTTTTATTATCTTAGCCTCTTAAACTTATGACATTAGACTCACTACCATCTGATCAAATTTATCAAGGATTTTAGACATTTTCTCAATTTCCTTTTGTCTAAGCTTCTTTTGTTTTGAACTCTCTTTTCTTAGCTTATCAATCTCATCTATAACACAAGTGAGTTCACATTCAAGATCCACTTCTCATTCTTATTATTCATCTGAGTCTTATTCTTCTTGATCCAAAGAAGCAAATTCCATTATCATGAATAGGAATTCCTTTTCCTTACCCATTAAGGCATAATCATGATCATCATTAGAACTATCACTATCATCCATTGAATCACTATCTTATTTTATGTATAGAACTTTCTTGTTTTTAATTAAGTTCTTCTTCTTAGGATAGTAGGGTTTTAACTTTTTTATACTCTCTAATTAATCCAAGTTATCTTTTTTATTATTAGGGTATTTAGTGATAAAATGTCCTACTTTACTATAATTAAAGTATTTTAAGGGTAACTTACCTCTGTACTTTCCAAATCCTCTCTTCAATTTCTTGACAAAGTTGTCTTGTTTTTCATCAATCTCTTCAGATCCAAATGAAGATGCTTCTACTTTTGATTACTTGGAAAATTTGAATGAAAATTCTCTCTTGAAGGTATCTATCTCTCCCATTCTCATTTCATAGGCTATGAAGGTCCCATACAACTCATCAATATTGAGTTTATCTAGATCTCTGACTTCCTCTATTGTTGAGATTTTAGAATTATATATTGATGGCAAAGATCTTAATACCTTTTTGATAGTGATTGAATCTTTCATTTCTTCTCCAAGGCCTCTGATTGCATTGACTATTTCATCTACCTTGAGAAGATAGTCTACAATATTCTCCTCTTCATTCATATTAATACTCTCAAACTTTCCTTTGTAAGTTTGTAGCTTGGCCTAATTTACCTTATTATCTCCTTCATATATGATATTTAGTTTGTTCTAAATATCTTAAGAATTTTGACACTACATCACTTTGATAAACTCTAATTTTGATAATCCACAAAGAATAACATTCTTTGTCTTGGCATTGCTCTCATATTCTTTCTTGGTAGACTAATCAATAGGAGTTGTAGCAAGGGTTGTATATCCATTTACTATAAACATCCATACATCAAACCCTAATGAGGATAAGTATGCTTTCATTATTATGATCTAGAATTCATAGTTAGATCCATCAAAGAGAGGTGATTTTTTTGATGAAGATCATCTTTGACTAGCCATATGTGTTCTTCTTCCAAGATCTACTTGATTTGATTAAACTTTCATTAGGAACCTAGGGATCTGATACCAATTATTGGTACATAAACTTATAATGAGAGGGGGTGAATCAATATATGAATTATAAATCATCATTTTAGTTACTTTTTAGAACATACTAAAAGATATATGCAGATAAATTCAAATATTCATAGCTTACACATACACAAATATACATGACACCAGAGTTATACGTGGAAAACCCAAAGGGAAAAACCACGGTGAGAATAATTACTAGAATATACTATTCTAATCCATCCTCACAATTTAAATTCTCACTTGAAAAACCTCATTGGTTACACTTTTAAGGTCACCAATCCTAAGGAGACACCAATCCCCTAATTTAAGAGATTCAAATCTAAATAAGCACCCACTCCCTAATCTGAGCATCCACTCAGGCTATCTAATGGTACCAACCAATCAGATTCCTATGAAGCTATCACTCTAATATGAAAATATATTCATACATGAATCCATATCTCTATTCTTTGTTATAGGTCTAATATGTAACTAATCATGCTCTACACATTCTATTTTTACCTTTTTTCCTCTTTGCTTCTCTCCATTCCTCTCATCCTTTGTTTGAATATGTCTTTATTTGACACACTTCATCTCCCTACTTGACTGTGTCTATTTATTTTCCTTTTTGACACAACACAACAACATCTCTCTCTATTTGACTGTGTCTATATATTTTACTTTTTGACACAACTTATCAACCATAGCTCATCCTATCTGCACTTCTACCTATGTCTTCATATTCTTCAATTATGACATAGTTCTAGTTACTCTAGCTCTTATCTTCCTTTGTCTAGATATTTTATATATAGATAATTTATCTAGGGTTCCATATCTTCTATGTGTTCATACTCAGACTAGTAACACATCTTACCAATTTTGGACTCTAGTTCATAAATACTTGGACTAAAGTTTCCAACGTCTTGATTCTATGCATCATACTATAATTACAAGTTTATTTACTATTTATAGCATATTTTAGACTCAATTTTTTATGCACATGATTTTTAATGTATATTTGATCAGTTGGATCAATCAATCTTGTTGAATGTATCAAGATATAGAACTTATACACAAATTATTGCATGTTCCTACAACTTATTGTTTGTCTAGACATGTCTTTAAATATCGGTAGTTGATCTTGCCTTTGTCACCATGATCTAATGGTCCACACTCAAATGGGTCAACTTTAAAATGCATCTATTGACAATATCATGCTATTTTTTATATCTTTGTATTCTTTCAAACTTTAGTTTTGTCAACTTTAAAACACACCCATCAATCTTCCTAACCCAAGATTTTGTGTGCCATTTTATATCCAAAGATACACATTCTTTATCTCTATCTAGATTTTAAATGTTGAGATCTTTATCTCATACTGATACTTCCTATATCTTTGGATCACTTTCACTCCATATATCTTCTTTGACATGATCGATATTTCACTCACCACTGTCTCGATACACATCAATCACTTTGTTCCTCTGAGTCTACTCACTCCATTGGATCTTATTTATACAATCACCCGCTCACCATCAGATCTTCTGATAGGCTTGATCATTAACTTTGATAAGTGTATGCTCATTGGGTCTCTATCTAGTAATCTCTATGAATGTGACACTTATCACTTACTTATTCACTTGGAGCTCCTTTTGATAATTTTATTTCACTACGATTCATTGGATCTTTTGTGTGAAATAAAGAGATATTCTTTGATCAAGCTAGGATATAATATAAAGTATAAGACATAGGAAATATTAAGTCCTTTGATCACTGATGAAGCTAGTAATTGCTAGGTCGAGGGATTAATTTTAAAATGATGACAAAGGCTTAATTTGTAACTTAAGCTATCAGGTCTTGGTTATATCTAGTCACCATCAAAATAGAAAAACCTATTTGATGTCATGGATTAAACCTTTAGGGTTTTACTAAGAAACCCTATCATATTTAAGAGTAAGGATAATTCAACTTTGAGTTCATTCTTTCTCAATTGAATCTTGAATCCATATTTTTAAGATGCTCATGAAAACCCATAATAGATCTACCATCTGTTTCTTTTTTAAATGTCTGTAGATGAGCTTTGTAAAATCATGAAAACTTGCAAGGCCTTTGTGAAAATTTTATCTAAGTATCTAAATTTTCATGCCCATATCTTTAACTGCACTTACATGATTCCAAATTTGGTGCATAATAACTAGGGACTAGTGTGATCACAACCATGTGACTAGCTCCCCATACAAATTCACATGTGATATTGGTTATGTTAGCAAAAAAACTTCTCATCTTTTCCTATCTCGACCTAAAATGTCTAGATAATCAATATGAGGAACCAGATGAATTTCATTCATGCACCCAAACATTCCAATCATTCTTGACCTCTATTAAGATCAAAATGATCACCATAGTCATCCCTAAGAATTAATGATATGTTCAAAATATCCATTTTAAAATTAATCCCTTATGACATTAATGACAATCATATTTCTAACATAGTCAAATATGGATTAATAAGGGGGATTTATTGTGAACCAAGGCCCTATCATTGAATCTATGACATGATCTAAATGAAAGGTAATTATTTCCTTCTTAATTGAATCTTCAGTCCATATTTTCAAGATGGTCATGAAAAAACCATAACATATCTTCCATCTATTTTTTTTGCTAATGTCCATAAATGAGCTTTGTAAAAGCATGAAAACTCTGCAAGGCCTTTGTGTAGATTTTATCTAAGTAACCAACTTTTTATGCCCATATTTTTAACTATGCTTGCTCACATGATTCCAAACATGGTGCATAATAACTAGGAACTAGTGTGATCATAACCATGTGACTAGCTCCCCCATACACATTCACATGTGATAGTGGTTATGTCAGTAAAAAGACTTCTCATATTTTCCTATCTAGACCTAAAATTTATAGATAATCAATATGAGGAACCAGATGAATTCCATTCATGTACCCAAGAATTACAATCATTCTTGACCTCTATTAGGATCACAATGATCACCATATTCATCCCTGAGCATTAATGATATGTTTAAAATATCCCTTTTAAAATTAATCCCTTATGACATTAATGACAATCATATTTCCAACATAGTCAAATCTGGATTAATAAGGAGGATTTTTTGTGAACCAAGGCCCTATCATTGAATCTATGGCATGATCGAAATGAAAGGTAATTATTTCCTTCTTAATTGAATCTTCAATCCATATTTTCAAGATGGTCATAAAAAAACCATAACATATCTACCATCTATTTTTTTTGCAAATGTCCATAAATGAGCTTTTTAAAAGCATGAAAACTTTGCAATGTCTTTGTGTAGATTTTATCTAAGCAACCAAATTTGTATGCCCATATCTTTAACTGCGCTTGCTCACATGATTCTAAATTTGGTGCATAATAACTAAGAACTAGTGTGATCACAACCATATGACCAGATCCCCCATACACATTCACATGTGATAGTGGTTATGTCAGCAAAAATACTTTTCATCTTTTCCTATCTAGACCTAAAATGTCTAGATAATCAATATGAGGAACTAGATGAATTCCATTCATGCACCCAAGAATTCCAATAATTATTGACCTCTATTAGGATCAAAATGATCACCATATTCATCCTTGAGCATTAATTATATGTTCAAAATATCCCTTTTAAAATTAATCCCTTATGACATTAATGACAATCATATTTCTAACATAGTCAAATTTGGATTAATAAGGGGGATTTGTTGTGAAAAAATTCCCTATCATTGAATCTATGACATGATCTAAATGAAAGGAAATTATTTCCTTCTTAATTAAATCTTCATTTCATATTTTCAAGATGCTCATGAAAAAACCATAACATATCTACCATCCATTTTTTTTGCAAATGTCCATAAATGAGCTTTGTAAAAGCATGAAAACTTTGCAAGGCCTTTGTTCAAATTTTATCTAAGTAACCAGCTTTGTATGACCATATCTTTATTTGTGCTTGCTCACATGATTCTAAATTTGGTGCATAATAACTAGGAACTAGTGTGATCACAACCATGTGACCAGCTTCCCCATACACATTCACATGTGATAGTGTTTATGTCATCAAAAAGACCTCTCATCTTTTCCTAGCTAAACCTAAAATGTCTAGATAATCAATATGAGAATCCAAATGAATTACATTCATGCACCAAATCATTCCAATCATTATTGACCTCTCTTAGGATCAAAATGATCACCATATTCATCCCTAAGTATTAATGACATGTTCAAAATATCCCTTTTAAAATTAATCCCTTATGACATTAATGACAATCATATTTCCAACATAGTCAAATATAGATTAATAAGGGGGATTTGTTGTGAACCAAGGCCCTATCATTGAATCTATGACATGATATAAATAAAAGGTAATTATTTCCTAATTGGTAATTTTTAGATAGTAGTACCTATTGGTTATACAAACAATTATTGTGAACAAGATGTTTGTTAGATGTTCTAAATATGCCTTTGACCAATAGACATATGTTGTTAATTAGAAAACATTTATGATGTAAAGGTATAATGGTCTATGGCTATTGAGGTATATTTATCATAATGAGGTGGAACATTTATTTCCCCTATTGAGGTGGCATAATGTTTGGCCTCTACTACTTTGTATATTAGACTATGCCTATTTTTGTGGAATGTTAGTCATTACCTATTGATATGGAGTAGTATTCATAATGTTTTATTGAGGTAAAGAACTAGTCATTAGTTGATTACTTAATCTTTTCAGTTGAGTCCTTAATGAAGTAGCTAGTTAAGGATTAGAGGTAGCTTGTTGTGGTTGGGATGTATGAGTTCTTACTCCCTACTATTGTGAACCACTCATGGTATTAACTAAAGACACTTATTTTGGATTAGTTGTTGGTGTAGTTAAACAACTTTGACCTATATTGGAAGACACTTGAATATTATCCACTATGTTTGGCATAGAAGTTGTAGCCACTTATTTGATAGATGGGACATTGAACATGTCATTAAATGAAGTGATTTGTGCAAATGGGTCTATACCTAGATTATCTTGGCATGTTAATTTAATTAATAATATTATTAAAGTAGCTAACTTGATGAGTGGAGCATTCAACATGGACATGTTATTAAAGTTACATGCTAGATTCAAATAGTTTTGATATTCTATTTAGATGGGGCCATTTTCTATAAAAAACATATTAGGGTTTTAATATGACATTGGAATGAGTGATTGAAGATTTATAGAAGAGACATGTTCAATGGTTTGGTTATAAGGTATGTTAAAAGGCACTCTAACTAGACTAGGCAAATTTTCATGGGGGAAGTCTGTTGGAAACTTGGCCCCTACCTTTGTAGTTATGAATAAACTTTGTCTTTGTTTTCAAGCAAGTGATGATCAAACAATTAAGGATCTTATGCCTATGTCATAGTAACATAATATAGTTATTGTTGAGCTTGTTTTACAACTGATAGTATGCTAGTGAGATACACCATAGTTTGAACATGGTCCTATTTTGAGTATGGAGGAATGTTAACCAAATAGTGGGCTAAGGGATCTTGGATTTTTTCCCCATATTGAGTATTATAAGGAGGATAGGGATCCATCTCATAAACTACATCATCACCATAAGGTTCTTAAATAAATTCATCTTATGTAACCACATTATCATAACCTGGATTATACATGGCTATGGTATGAGTGTAACGAGACACATCTAAATAAATAACAAACATTTTAAAAAGAAGGCCTAGATTTGTACAAAATCTAAAAAAAGGCTTAAAAAGAAAAATATTCCAAACTTGGTCTAACTTGGTCTAAAGTGGATCTGTATCTCTAAAATAGTTAGTACTAAAACTTGGGATAAAATAGTCTAACCTCAAATGTCAAATGTCAATTATCTTACACAAAAAGGTCAAGTGGATGACTAAAAATTAGAATGCCAAACATGGGTAAAAAGTGTTTCAAACAAGTCTAATCTAGGTCTAAAAAAATAAAGGTTGATAGGTATTTTTAAAAATAAGGCACAAATTCTAGGTTCAAAATAAGTATTTATAGGTCTTTTGGGAACAAGGCACAAAATCTAAAATTTTAACAAAACAAGGTCTAAAAGGCAAAAGATTTAATATAGCAAATTTGAAACACTTTGACACAAGCTAGGCATTTGGATTTTAATAAATACTTAATCATTTGGAAAAAAACATGAAACATTAGGCACATGGAAGATTGACCACTTCCCAAAATTTAGGTACAAAAATAGTCTTTAAATGGAGCAATAAATTAACCTAACTTACATAACCCAAAAGTGAAAGATCAATGTCTAGGCCAAAATTACACAAGGCATAGGCATAGACCAATCAATATTTGGATCTAAATTTGTCAAGGATAACATAAAACTTAATTTAGAAGACAACTTCTTAAAAAATAAAACAAGCTAGATAAGAATGAATGGCATGATGGTACTAGGCATAAATACAAAAGGCATATGTAGTTTTTGAAATTTTAATCTAGACATAAGGCAATAAGTCTTTAAAATAATCTAAGTAGTGTAATGACACTTAGTGATATAAATATATGACAAATGTTTTGTCTCAAGAATCTAATATATAATATTTTTAAATAATTGGGTAGTGTAATGACACCCTTTTTAAATAAGTGACATACACACAAAAAGGTTTGATAAATGACTAAGGAAAATGTGTGATGTAAAATAGACAGTGTAACACCTCTTCAAAAAAGGGATTGATGTACAAATAAGACTCATTTTAGATGTGTTATGATAAATAAATATTTTTGACTTAATACAAGTGAGTAAAAAGGACAAAATGACAAAAACACCTAAGTATAATATCTTAAATCTTAAAACTAACAAGGTTACATTGTACTATCAAATTCCATCTATATAATTGCTCTTGAGAGGAAATTAAGTTATTAATCCAAAAAAAAAAAGTGCATGAAAAGTAGGGGTTTTAGGCCCCCTCTTCTCCCCATAGTTTATATGATGACATGAAAATTCAGGTTACTCACCTTGCATCAATAGTATGTCCATGGCAAATAGGGCTATCTAAAATATCAATTTTATTTCATTTATATATGGTCCCATATGTGTGGCAAACACTAAGACACAATAACTTAATTTGGATCCATGTCAATTGAATTGTTGTGAAAAAGTATTATCCTTTTTACAACCACTACATTTGTTAATTACTTAGTTTAGTATGATATCTGAGTTGCCCTTATGTTCCAATATTGAGGACCATTAATATAGCTTATTTTAACTACTCAAAACAAGCATCCCAATAGGTCAACCTCAATTTATATACCCCCCCCCCAATAGAGTGGGGTTAAAATGATGCCAAGAGATGAACTCCTAGAGAAAGCTTCCCTAGAGAACTTGTGAGGAGGTGATGAACTCCCACCCACAAGCCAAAATGTATGAAAATAAAGACAAGTGGAATGTAATGAAATTACTTCAAGAATTAAGTATAACAATATAATTATATCCAAATATGACTGAAATATATCCAAATATATGATAATAGATAAGCCACTTCGAGGGGGCAACCTCCACAAGCTTTAATAAGAGCAGAATTCACAATATGATGATAAATGATTACCCACTACCTCCTATATATAGTCTAACTAGGCCATGGTTACTCCATAGGCTAACTTACTAATCTAAAAAAAGCATAGATAAATGTAATATAATGTCAAAGAGGGATAAGTAAGCCACAAGTCAGGTAATACTATCCTCATACATGTGATAGGTTAGGGGTGTAGCATGCCCTTCCCCTTCAAACCAACATTGTCCTCAATGTTGAACAACTGTGGATGTTATTGTAGAAATTATTCACCTTCCCAAGTTGCATCTTCACTACTTTGGTTTTTCCACTTGATCAAATATTCCTTAATCTCTCTAGTTCTCAACCTCTTAGTATGTGTTTGGAGTTTCTTCTCTGGTTCCAAAATGACTCATCCTTCTTCATCTAGTTCTGGGAGCTCTGTCTGGGCAGAAACTTTTTGTCCAATGACCTTCTTCAAACAAGAAACATGAAATACTGGGTGTATGTGAGATGAATGCGGTAACTCGAGCTTGTAAGCCACACTTCCAATTTTTTGTAGAACTTGATAAGGGCCATAATACTTTAGAGCAAGTTTGTTGTCCTTTTTCTATTGCTTTAAGGACATCTGCTTGTAAGGTTACAAATGAACAAATACCCAATCACCCACCTCAAAATTTTGCTCACTCTGGTGTTGATCTACTTATTTCTTCATCCTATTTTGTGCCAAGGCCAAATTCTCTCTCAAACTAGCCAAAACCTCTTGTTGATGTTGAATGTGCTCTTCCACATCTCAAACCTTGGTGTTCACCTTTAATGAAGAAGTGATGGAAGGTGGATGGTAACCATATAGTGCTAGAAATGGAGACATTATAGAAGAGGTATGGAAATATGTGTTATACCACCATTCTGCAAGTGATAGCCATTTAACCCAATGTTCTTATTTATCTAATACAAAACAATAGAGATACCCCTCTAAACATTTGTTAACCACTTTAATTTGTCCATTAGATTGGGGGTGGTAAGATGAGCTATGAGTTAGCTGAGTACCCAAACAAGAAAATAGTTTAGTCCATAATTTACTAGTGAAAATAGGATCATGATCACTTACAATTATGTTTGGGGTTCCATGTAATTTGAAAACTGCTTCCATAAAAATAACCGTGACTGTACTTGCTAAAAATGGGTGTGAGAGAGCACAAAAATGGGCATATTTTGTAAGCCTATCCACAATGACCAAAATAACATTATTACCTTTAGAACAAGGCAACCCAATGATGAAATCCATGGAAACCTCCTCCCACCTTTGACTAGGAATTGCTAATGGTTGTAACAAACCTGGGGTCTTAACTGTTTCACCTTTATTCTATTGGCATATCATGCATTCTTCCACAAAATTTTGTACATCTCCCTTGAGTCCTTCCCAAAATACTTATTTCTTAATTCTATGATAAGTTTTCAACAACCCTGAGTGTCCCCCAAGTGGAGATGCATGCAACCTTGCAAGAATCTTATGCTTAAGCTCAAAGTTTTGCACAAGTATGACCTACCCTTATACCATAGGACATTACCTTTCCATTAAAATTTGTTAGAGGATAAATTACCTTGCTGGAGATTTTGAATTAGAACCTATGTATCCTTGTCTTTCTCCCATTCTAACCTAGCTTCATCCACCCAATCTGCTTGCAATATGGACATTACACAAAGTAATGCTTCTGTGGATGCATCCCATCTAGATAGTGCATCTGCCACTACATTATATTTACCCTTCTTGTAGATGATTTCAAGATCATAACCCAACATTTTGGTTACCCATTTTTATTGTTCCTCAAATGATAATCTTTTCTCCAAAAAGTATTTGAGACCATCATGATCCGTTTTCACCTTAAAGTTTCTACCCGTCATATAAGGCCTCCATTGTTTAACTATATGAAGAATAGCCATCATTTCTTTCTAATAGATAGGTTTTTTTAGATTCTTACCTTTGAATTGATGACTTTCAAATGCAATTGGTCTTCCTTCCTACATTAGTACTGCCCCCAATCCAGACCCAGAAGCATCACATTCAACAATGAATGTTTGTGAGAAGTCTGGAGTAGCCAAAACTGGAGTGGTGCACATAGCTACTTTTAGTTTCTCAAATGCTTTGGTGGCATCATCATTCCAATGGAAAACATCCTTATTTAGCAATGTAGTGAGTGGAGCTGCTATGTTGCCATAACCTTTCACAAATTTTCTATAGTATCCTGTTAGTCCAAGAAAACCTCAAAGGTTTTTGAGAGTTTTTGGCATGGACCATTCCATTATTGCTTTGATCTTCTGAGGATCAACTTTGACCCCTTCATGGGAAACAATGTGACTAGGGTACTCTACCTCCTATACTCCAAAAGCACATTTAGATGGCTTTGCATAAATTTGGTGCTTCTCCAAAACTATCAACACTTGTTTCACATGTTGCAGATGTGCTTCCCATGTCTGACTATAAATCAATATGTCATAAAAAAAAATTAGCACAAACTTCCTTAAAAAAGGCCTAAAAATAGTGTTCATCAAGCTCTAAAAAGTAGATGGTGCATTTGTAAGACCAAAGGGCATTACCAAAAACTCATAATGGTCCTCATGTGTTCTAAAAGTAGTTTTATGAATATCTTCATCCTTGATTCTAATTTGATGGTACCCTGAGCGAAGATCCAATTTTGTGAAATAATTAGCACCATGCAACTCATCAAGTTAATCATCAATTACTGGAATAGGAAACTTATCTTTGATGGTGTACTTATTGAGTTCCCTATAATCTGGGCACATCCTCCATGTGTCATCCTTCTTTCGCACCATGACCACTGGTGATGAATATCAACTTTGGCTATGCTTGATGATCCCTGTCTCTAACATCTCATGGACCATCTTTTTAATTTCACTCTTTTATGCATATGGATATCTATATGGTCTAATATTTGGTGGTTGACTACCTGGAATTAGTTGAATGGCATGATCATGTTCTCTTTTTGGTGGTAGTCCTTTTGGCATGGCCCTAAAAATAGATGAGTGGTCTTCAAGAATTATTTGTAGATCAGGATGTGTAGATACCTTTGTGGGTTGAACTTCTATGGAGCATAATCGTGCAATAATTCCCTCTGCCCCCTTTTTTAGCATCTTGGTCATCTGATGTGAACTAACCAATTGTGGAGATTTTGCATGTAATCCATGTAGTTCAATTTTCTTACCTTCAGAATGAAAGCGCATGAATAGTTCTTGGAAGTTCATCTCAATGGTACCTAAGGTTGTGAGCCATTGGACTCCCAAAACAATGTCTGTGTTACCCATGGGAATAGCAAATATAAGAGAGTTGAGATTGTACCCACCCATAGTAAGCTTAATACTATGGCATTTGCCTGAATAATTAATTATGCCACCATCTGCAATTATGACTTGAAATTTTGGTCTTGGTTACATGAAATAGTTTAATCAAGTGGCCAACTTATGGTTTATAAAGTCATGTGTGCTCCTTGAATCAATCAACACTGTCACCTTCTATTTCTTGAGGAAACCCACCACTTTAAGAGTTTGTGGAGTGCTAATACCTACAAGTGCATGATAAGAGATTGTAGGTTAGGAATCTTCAGGTACCTCCTCTATATCTTCCTCATCATCATTAGAGGCATCATCTGCTTCTTCATCTTCATTTGGTCCCTCAATGTGGAATAACTTCTCAGCACATCTATGTCCTTTACTCCACTTGCTATCACAACCAAAACATAATCCTTTTGCACGCTTTTCTTCAATTTGTTGAGGGGTCAATCTAGTAGGTGGAGGAAATGTTGATGATGATATACTATGATCTTTAAAGTGAGTGAATGCTTGCTTCTTGTTGGCTATAAATTTTTCCTCAAATCTACGTGTTAGGATAATAGATTCAGAAATATTAAGTGGATTAAACATGTGTACCTCATGTTGAATGTGGTCCTTGAGTACACCCACAAATAGGTCATTCAAGTTTGCATCAGAAATTGTCTCCACACATAAGGATAGGTTCTGAAAATGATGAATTTAATCCTTGACGGAGCTAGTTTTCAAAATTTTGCCAGTTGGATGAAGTAATTATCTATCACACTATTGCCATAGTGTAATTGTAGCTGCTCTATAAAAATTGACCAGGTGACATTGAGACTCATCTTTTTCTTTTGAGCACACAACCATTGATACCAAATGAATTGATCAGGTTCAAGATACAAGGATGCCATGGTAACCTTATATCCACTTGGAATCTGATGTAGGTCAAAAAAACTCTCCATTTGGTTGAACCAATTGAGTGGATCTTTTCCATCGAATTTGCGCATATCCACTTTTGGTAATAGGTTCCTTTGTGGCCATGGAGTTGGATTTGAAGTAGACTGGTTAGGAGAACCACCCTGGTGGGTTTATGAAATAGAGTTAGCTTGATGATTTGATTTATTAATGTTCAAATCCATCATGATATATCCCAAACTATCTTGTATGGATTGCATATTAGATTGTATGTCTTGCACCTCACTCTGAATGCCTTGTACACTATAGTCAAGCTGGCTCACTTTGTGATCTATGTCAGAAAACCCTGGTACAAAGGGTCTATTATACCCCCCTTCTAACTCCATCTCATATTTTTTAGGAGTTTTTCCTGGAGTTTCAGCACCCTTTCCTTGGCCCCGAGTTTGTGGACCTGCCATAAAAGGGTTTTACTATGTCAACCCTTATTGACACTTTTGACCCAATTTTGACCAAGTGATTTTGGAATTATTTCAGCCTCAAATAAAAATATACAAAGAACAAACCATAGCCAAATTTTTCTAAGATTTCCAAAAATAAAAACAACTCAGAAAAATTCTTTGAATTGCACACTATAGAGCAATTTTATGAAAAACCATAAAATAGTGATAAATTTTGAAAAATAGATCCAAGTGAGCTGAAATTTTAATGGAAGCTTAATTTTATTATTTCAAACCTCCAGTAGAACATTTTTAGAGAAATTAGCAACTATTTTTTATATATTGCAAAAATTAAAAATTTAGTGTTTCACCCACAAGATTGCCCAAATCACAGCTCTGATACCACTTGTAATGAAATTACTTCAAGAATTAAGTATAACAGCAGAATTATATACAAATATGACTGAAATATATCCAAATATATGATAGTAGATAATCCACTTCGAGGGGGCAACCTCCACAAGCTTCAATAAGAGTAGAATTCACAATATGATGATAAATGATTACCCACTACCTCCTATATATAGTCTAACTAGGCCATGGTTACTCCATAGGCCGACCTACTAATGTAAATAAATCATAGATAAATGTAATATAATGTCAAAGAGGGATAATTAAGCCACAAGTTGGCTAATACTATCCTCATACATGTGATCAACCTCAATTTATATACCCCCCCCCATGGAGTGGGGTTGAAACGATGCCAAGAGATGAACTCCTAGAGAAAGCTTCCCTAGAGAACTTGTGAGGAGGTGATAAACTCCCACCCACAAGCCAAAATGCATGAAAATAAAGACAAGTGGAATGACTTTAGGGTCATTTTGGGGTCACCCAAATCATATAGATTTTTGGGAGGGCCTTAGTGACTTTCCTTCCATTCTTTTGGACCAAAGCAACAAATTCAAGGAGTGAGCATTTTTTATCACCCAAGTTCCCTAAAGGGGATAAGGGGAGAGCATACACATGACACTCATTTTTATTAAACAAACATTTTCAACAAATAAGCATAAAAAATGAAACTCTTATGAATATTTAACTAATGTGAGAGTTTGTTTTTATAAGACCAAAATGAAGTATGTAAATAAGTTTGAGCACCTTGGCATTTGTTTTTGATAATTGAAAAAACTTCAAAAACAACTAAGATATAAAAACAAATAAGTAAAATTAAAGAACAAAATACAATATGTGTAAGATTTAACCATGCTTAATATTTTCTCTTTCCACCTCATGACCTATAAATTGTTAGAGGGATTCCCTATTTAGAAGCCCAAAATCAAGTGAGAAAATAACATCTTAAATTTAGCTCTTAGATTTTTTGATTTTTTGTCTCAGAGGCCAATCATCACCAATCCATAGACTTTGATGTCGATTACATAAATTGACATCAATTTAAGGCTAATCATCATTTAGTATAAAACACATAATCTATTTTGATAGAAAAATAGTTAATAAATGAGATTAAAACATAAATATATCATAGATCCTATAATAAATGGGTTATTTAAACAATATGCAGATCATCAAATGTAAAATGAAGGTTATAAAAATCAAATAAAACCACTGTTATCCATGTTCCCTATCATTTTTTTTAACACAAAAATCATGGTAAATTCTTGTAATTGATGTCAATCTGGAAAATCAGTGTCGATCTAGAAAATTGAAGTCGATTCTTATAACCTACGACTTGATTAAGAAAAAGATATAAGAAATGAATATAAAAATTGAAACTTAAAGATTTTTATACATCCATTAGAAAACTAAAAATATCATATCAATCTCCTTAGACATACATGATGCTTCATCCCATTAGGCGTGCCATGATGTGAACAAGGAATATGTAGAGGGAAGGTTAGTATTGTGTTAGTCAAATAAAATAAATCAAACTAAGACACTAAAATCATAATACCTCTATCCTAGACACTAGGGAAAGTATAAATAAAAAACATATAAGCAAAAACACAACTAAAACATAAAATAAATCACCTTTTTACCTTCTTTAGAGCTCTAAATGGCTTGTTAAAGTGGCTTGCTCGACTCATGCATCAAGAAATCTTCATCAATGGAGCTTTATTGGCTTCACCTTTCCTTGTCACCTTGGCTTCTCATTTTGGCATGGTAACATTACTTTCACAGCTTGTCTCTATCCAAATTATCATTATAAATTTGACTTATGAGACCTTATATATCAGTAGGTATGGCCTTGTATTTATATCTTTAAGAATTAACTCTCATCCAAGGTGAGTTAAGGTTGAGTTTAAACATGGAATGGGTTCACACTAACCCTAGTTTATTTAAGGCTAAGTCTAGTTGAGGTAAAATTTGTCATGTAATTATGATTTTCAATTACTAATCATGGCTCTCAAATTAGATATTTTGAGATATTTTGAAAGAGCTTGATAACTCATAAAGGCAATGATGAAAAGGCTTGATATTTTGATTTTTGGAATTTCCATATTTAGGTATTCATTAATTGAAAATGGATAATTCAACTAGGAATTTAATCTTGTTTAATTTGATAATTCGATCTAATTAGCATTTTATCATTTTAAAGATTTATTCAAGTACCCAACTTAATGGGTCCATAGACTAAATCATTAGTTGTTCTATCACAAGGTGATTGACTATGAATCTATGAGATGTTATTATTGCATATGGATAGTATCCCAAATATGGATGCCTCAACATGATTATGAGCATTTATGAATGATGTGTAGACAAAATTAGGATGTTCAATGTTTCTTAGATTTAATTTATAATATTTGGTAGGAGTTAGTCTAAAGTCCAATTGAAATCTAGTTGTGGTCTAATTTGGATGTCTACACTACTTACATATATCTATAGTGCCATAATAACTATCATTTACATATTATTTGACTTAATTATTTATCTATTAAATATAACACTTATAAAAAATATACAAGACTTGAAAGTTCCTTATCATGCTTCATACATTACTTCAATGCTATAGTAAATTATATGATGCAATAAAATATGCACAAAATTCATTTTATTTAAATCTACATTTTTTTGGGATTCTAATACAATTTAGATATTCACATTATATTTATTGATTACATCTTTCATAAATCATCTCACATTTTATTTTGAGACAAGTGATTTTCATGCAATTTCCCTCATCCAAAAGGGGGGCATCATAATGGGTTTATCTCAAGTTTTCACAAGTAATATATTTTAGATTTGATAGTTACAATATATTATTTTTTTTATATTTTTGGGGAATTCAAATTGATTATGCACTCCATTCTTACAACTAATTGAGAATATATACACTTGTGTAAATATGTTACTATATTTAAATAAATTTTAAAAAAGATAAATTCAACACTGTATACAATACATGGGATATGATATGCATTCATGTCTAAGCTCCTACTTCACAAAATTCATATTTATATTTTTCAATTAATCAAATTTTTAATTAGAATCTAGATATGTATGTAGTAACATGATTCATATTTTGTAAGTGGATCATGTTTGAGTTCAGTGACACTCAACATCTTGGTTTCACTTTAACAAGCCATATATTGGTTCCCACATCTTTTTTCAATTCAGCCAGTGAGACATGTTTGAATTTAGTGATGCTCCATGTCTTGGTTGCATTTTATTGAACCACTTTGTTGGTTCCCACTTATTCAAAAACATTATAGAGTATTATATGAGGTTTAGAGCATACAATATTTCCAACTAAAGTATCTTCATTGGTTCTTAAAATTGAGACATGATCACCCTCAATTCACCATAAGTTTAACACTCTTCCACATGCATCAAAAAGGGGGCATGCACATCTCCATGATAAAATAAAAGTGTGTATACACACTCATGTATCATATTTCCTTTATCTTAGTAATTTTATGCATCACTAGAATAAAGGGGATGGAAATGTGAATATTAAAATTGATCAATAAATGATTAAAAATACTTTTCTTTGACATATTTACCTTTCTTGTTCAATTCACCATTATGATAACCCAAAATCTCTAAGGAAGCCTTCAAAGACTCATAATTACCTTGCATATCTCTAAGACTTCCTTATTTTTTCCCTATTCATCCCTATTCAATGTGTACTTCATTATCACTTTAATTTCAAAAGAATCTATGCCTTCTATAAAGGATTTCATTATCAAACATGGATGCACTACATCCTTGTCTTATAGTGCATCTTTATCCACAATGCTCTAACCATCATCTTTTCAAAATGACACACTTCATAATGTGTCTCCCAAACAAACCAATAGGTTAATTATCAGAAATATTTGCAAGATCCACACATAAAAACACATCAATGCTCATACCTGAACCCCTCAACTACTCTATCTAACACTCTCTTAAATGAAACTTAAAAAATCATCTATTTATTTATTAAAGAGCCCTATTACAATTCTATTGTAGTATTTCAGTATTGACCAATTTAAAATTGTTTTCTTTTAGGTTGAGGACATTAATTTTGACAAACATTCTGATCAAATTATAGTTGTATTCATATGATCTTCCCTAAAGGGATAACTACATCGTATTGAAGTCCACTTGGACTATGTATGCAAAAATCAATCAACAAGGGGTTTTCTAAGGATAACTTGGCCATATCCCACTTCCCAACTATTATCTCCCTTTTTCATTTGATATTATTTTGTGTACTTATCCAAGCTAATATTTTAATTTTTCAAGTAATTTGCACATCAAATCATACTTTACATAGAATGAGGTAGTATATATGTAGGGGCGAACAAGCCCAAATTTTCAAATCTAGAACATGTCCTTTTTAAATAAAGTCATAGTAGCAGACAATGATGCACTACAAACTTGCTCACTATATGCCTCCTTTTCCCTATATAAAGTAGACATTTATTTTTAGTTAATTCTATGATTACATGTTTTATACATAGTTATAAACATTCACATTCAATGAATGAATAAAAAAAACTTTAAATAAATTAGTTTGTAATGACATTTATCTAGCACTAACCCTAGTTTATCTATTTAGTAATTTAAAACTTATGTAATTTTTATAGAGATATGTATCTAATGTATTCTATATTATTTAACTTCTTAGATTAGATTTCAATAGTTTACATTTCTAATTAGAGTTAATTATTTGTTATAATTACTTATATTGTAAACAACATCCTAATATTACCATTATTTTTAATAATAAGTGCAATGTTGGGCAATCACATAGTATAGTCCATAGGCTTCATGAAGTCTACTTTGAGGATTTTAATCACCTCATCCTTCACCATTAATAATATTTTAATATTTAAAGGCCTCAATTTTTACTTAATGGGTATGTCATGTGGTGTTGTAACTAATTTGTGAACCACTACTTATAAATCAATACCTATCATGTTTGCATATAAAAAGGTAAAAGTTTTTACAAGCTCAGTGTGAAAATATGTATGGTCTTCTATCTCTTCATGAGAGAGAAAATCCTATCTTGAAAATCTTAGGTTACTCTTTCCCATTGATATTGGTGTCTAAAATGTCCTCAATTAGAGATGCAGTCCACTCTTTGAATTCTTGAAGGGTAAGGGGAGATTTGAGTTTTTGTTGTATATTTCAAATACCTCATATTATTCTTCATAGAGTCATCATCCATGGTTTTAAAGTAATAATTTTAATATTTAGATCCAAATCAAGGTGAGGGATGAGGACTAAGAGAAAGCACCCTTTTTTGATACATCTTGGGTAGGTCATCACGTGCCCAAAAAATTCTAAAATTACCTCATAATTCTAAAAAAACCATGGAGATATATTCATTTATATATTACAAATGGAAAAATATTTTTTCACTTGGATCCTTTTAGAAAATCTATTTGAATCTCATGAAGATAATAGATTTAGATTTTGGTATCCCTTGATGAGGATAAAGTCTTAAAGAGGAGGATGTTATAAAATCCGTGTGTTGATTTTTATTCCTAGGCATTATCTCTATGGAAATTAAATTAAACACTTTATAAATTTTACACACAACCTTCTTACAAAGATGAATGTGTTCAACTTTCATGTTATACATTGTAAAGACCTGATTGGAAACTATGGATCTCATAGGACTTTGAGGTTTTTAACATATAATCTCTTAGAAATTAAAAGACTTGAAGTAGGGTCTCATATTAAACCCCATTGTTGGAGTAGTCAAAATCTATCCTAAACCCAAAGGGCATGATTCTTCCTTGAGGGGAGGTGAGAATTAGCCCTACCTCAATGCCCAAATGAAACTATGCCCCATCGTAATGGAGCTTCAATTTATCAATCAAAAGAAGAGGATCATCAGGGTCTTGAGGGGACCTTTCTTCCATAGATATTATAACATTCATAAATTTGGGATTTTTGTTATGGAATTGAAATATTTTAAACTAAGAGGTTTGTGGGGATCACAAGTACCAAACCCATGTGGGTCAATAGGAAGCAACATAGATTTATCTTTATCTAGGATATTGATAATCTTAGCCATTTAATTCATCGATATGGCTATCACCATTATGGGATTATCCTCATTTTACATTATTTTTTCTATGTTTTCAACTATTTTTGATCCTTCTTCCATGCCTAATGTGGGGTTGAGACATTCATGGTTAGCCTTTGGTATCCATTTGGTTATTGTAATAGACTATTTTTATTTATTTATTTTAGAAGAGGTTATTTACTTGGTTTCTAATAAGATGATAGTCTATGTGGAGAAATGGATTCCTTTTAATATTTTCCTTGTTTACATTGAATGGCATGGGATCACTTTGAGTGATGAAAACTTTCCCTAGGTGTAAAAAAATCACTTCTGGAAATAAAGTTGAAGGGATGGATTTCATTATATGAACCCATGACCTTCAAAAAATCATGTTGTAATTACTATTTTTGTCTATAACATAAAATTATGTGAGTTAAGTTTTGGATGTAAAAGTTACAAAAAAGACTATGGTACCAACTAAAGAAGACATGAGGTTGTGGATGAACAATTATATTTTATGTAACCCAATCATTAAAGAAAATAAAAAGGGACTATGTTAACTAAAACCCCATCACCAGCCATGGCCCTTTTGACATAATTTTTATCAATCCACACTTACAAATATAAATTGGGATCTCCTCTCCTGGCCATGTTGACATCATAAGGTTATTATCTTAGATCAAATAAATATCCAGCATCCCTATAATTTTACCTAGGAGGGTACATATCTAGATCAATGTGATTAATTTGGGCTTCATGAGGTGGGGTGACCCTAGATAGATGAGCAAGACATAGGTCAGGAGAGCCAAATAATGGCTAAGATATTTTTTGGTAAGTCCATGAATGTGTTTAAATGATTTAGGGTTTATGAGACCCTTATATGCATAAAATTATTGAATAAATTAGATTTCTTAAGATGTAAAACTACAAAAAAAAATTGAAATTTGATTATAACTATCTGAATGTAGTAACTTGATGTAATTATCTTTATTTAAGTCTATGTAAGTTTGTGAAGGATTAAAATTATCTAAAATGTATTAGAATGGGGTGAAAACACTCAAATATAGAAAGAAAGAGTTTGCATGCACTTGAGTAATTATATGCTCCCTATAAATATGCATAGTTACGACACTATGTGATGTTATACATAATTATCCCTTTTGATTTTTTTGGTTTGTGATAATGTCACACATTATGCTTGTGTTTGATGAGTTTTCCTTTAAATTCAAATTTATACAAGTCCACATGAATGTCTCTATTTTCCTTATATTTACTTCAAACCTTAGTTCTACACTACAAGACAATTATAAATTAGAATAAAGGCTAAAAAGGAAGTGTTGAGCTATCCTTAGACACCTCATTGTGACTAAGTGTTTCATATATATATAACATCCCCATAGGGGTTTACTATAATAACATTTAAAAAAAATTAATTCCATGTATTCAACACTATACTTCACCATGAGAATCTAATTAGTGATAAAAATTAAGCACACTAAATATGTTAACTATAAAATAAGCATGTAATAATCCATTCAGTTATTGATCACTATGATAAAAATTTAGGCAAAATATATACAATTCTAAATTACTCAACTTTAAGCTATATTTATACAAATAGGTAATTACAAAAATTTAGCCATGACTGATACAATATTCTAACCACTACTGTCAATGTACAGATGAATAAATATTACATTTTCATCAAGAATAATTTTACAATAATAATTATACAAGATACAAAGCTCAGATCATGAGTCTCATGAACTCCAGTATTTTATGGTAATCTCAAGTTTAGTGTCCAAGAAGTACTATTATGAGGAGGAAGAGCATCATTCAAGCACTTTTATGTACCAGTCCTAAAACATCTATCCCCTACATAATCCCCCAACTAGGGAATGACCCTCCCTTCATATATGGGTAGATAGTGATGGTGTAAAAATCTAGAGAGACAAGCTAATACCTGCGTGCTTTAAGATATCTAATACATGATGTGTACCATAAAGAAAATATGTTCTAAAATGATATCACACAAACATGTAAATCAAACATATGAAATGACAATATTTAACTAAAAAATTACTTTGGCCAAAATTTTCAAATAGTTAATGATTTTGAGGATCAATCAAATTCATACACACCACTTGATCGGATTACACTCATCTTACATTGATGATGCTAAGTAAGCTATTGAAGTTCATCTCATTACTTATTTAGTATCATTAATTTGAGATTTGGTTAATTAAAAACATAACCAATAGACTCAATCATATTACTTCCTATAAATAGGCATAAAACATGTTAAGTACAAAAATAATCAAGTACATATATTTTGTGCATCAAAAGTATGCAATGAATCTCAAATCATATTATTTATTACATAAATAATAAATGTAAATAAGTACATTACATACCATCTAGGTATATCTATAATTAGTCTACTAGCTACTAAATCTAAAAGTAACTCATAAGTAGTACTTTCTATGACAAACAATATTTATCATAGTTTATTTTCATGTACATACTTCACAAATTATAACAAGCTAGTCATAAATAATTTCAAAGTTCATAATAAACAATAATCTAACTTTTTAAATACTATTTATACATTTAATAAGTTTTATGTGTATAAAATGGTATACTTCCTCATAGATTTTAGAACTAAATTAACAATCATAATGTATTCTATATTTATAAGCATACATCTCATATATATAAATATATGCTATATGTGTGTATGTGTACATATTTACCTTATATAGATATATATCATATAAATGTACTAGTACATATCAAACTCATACAAAATATATATTGTATACATGTATTTGAACACATATTAAAATATTATACTTCCATAACGAATAAAGTATCCATTATGCTCTAATTATTCACATGTCGTACCTTTAGAGTATAACGTATACAAGTGTTATACATTTAAAACATCTAATTTTCATTTGGAACTTCATATAGTTTAGAAAAAATTAATATAAATACCCATTCTAGAAATAGCATACAAATCAAACATAAGATTATTATTTTCCATGAATCCCCTATTCTTATTTCCTTTATTTTGACTTGTGAGTCGTAACCGATTAACACTAGAAAACTATACCAAATTTGTTTACCCTTATTTCCCTTAATTTGGGTTTAATAAACTTAAAAATACTATTCTAGGATGTTTGAAAATCAATTTTATAAATTAACTATCAACTCAGATTTATATAAAACAAACAAATCCCTTGTCCAGTCTAACATAAGAATTTATCTTAATATAGTCTATGCACAATCCTTGGTAAATAACTCAAACCTATTTCAAAGTTTGACTCAATCGACTAATTTTATGAAATAAATTGAATATACTAAAGTATTCCAAAATACCTATAGGTTTCCAAAAGGGCTTGAACCAATTACCCATATTACATAAACACTATACAAATAGAATATAATAACTAATTACCCAAATTATCTAATAACCTTATATAAATCTCATCATAATATTAATGACATGAGTACATTTTTAGATATATAGATGGGTATAACAGTCTCCTCTCATAAAATAATCCACATAAATATTTAACTAAATGTTTATATGGAACTTAACCACTCACAAAATTTTCCCTAGAATAATACAATTTTAACAACCATACCAAACATAAATAACATACTCAGACCTATGTTTACCTTCATAAGGTTAAAACAATATATTCATAGTCCTTTCATATATGTTTAGGGTTTATAAAACTACATTCACAATCCTTTCATATATGTCTCAGAGAAATCAAAACCATATACTCAATCTATCTATATAAGTTAAGGGTTTTTGAAACAATCAATACACAGTTAGTTATTTATATGCACTTAGGGTTTCTAACATATATAGCTAGATATTTTTATATAAGCTCAAGGTTTTTAGACTATTCACTACTACTTATATGATCTTAAGGTTTCAACTATAAAATATAGTTTATTTATATATGTTAAAACTTGACTATAGAAATCCTCATTTCATGGTTCGAGCTTGAGTAAACACACCAAAACTAAAACATATTCCACCCATATTAGTTACACATAGTCCTAATCCTCAATTTTAAGGATTTAGGGAATATAAGTTTAGTTTTGTGGATGTTTGAGCCATCTATAGGGCTAAATCTATATCTATTTAAAAAATATAGCTAGAAAATCACCCAAAACCATAACAAGACAATTATACACATAATTATTTATTTTTACTAATAAAGTAATGAAATAACTTCATCAACCTCAAAATAGATTCTAAATTTTGAGATATTTTGAAACATAATAGTTCTTTTCTCCTTCTCTCTACTCCCTCTTTCTTCTCCTTTCCATGTCGTTCCCTTCTCTCTTCCTCTTTCTTATCATCATTTCTCCTTCAACCTCTCTCATACATTCAATGCATGTAACTGTAACATCAAACTCATAGTTTGCGATAGTTTCACCATGTAAAATCCCTATTATCTAAAAATTCCTTTGCCAATCTAGGTTAAATTGAGTTTTAACCAAATAACAAATCCCTAAATCTCTCAATTTTTTTGAATGATATTAATAATAATTTTAATATCCTTAACAAAACATGCATGTTCATTGACCCCCGTGCACCAACTTATCATCATCCAAGTATTATCATTACTAATGATAGCTATCACTCACAAGTCTTCTTAACATAACACTAATGTCTATGCATTCAAACACTAGTTAGAGGTTAGTTCATAGGATAGCTTATGTATTTATTAAATAAACTTAGCAAGCATCAAAATTATCATGACTTTGAATAGAAAAGTGACTAGTGTAAAGTCAATAACAAGCTTTTGACTATAATGACAAATCAAAAAACCATTATACCAACATCAAACACAATTATATTATATCAACATAATTATTTTTCATTACCATTATATAGACTATTGCAAATGTCTTTAACTATCTTTTAAACACAAAGGCATTAATCCAAAATAATGATATTTCTTGATTGTCATAATAACTAGCTAATGTATTAAAACATTTTAAAGACACTCCAGTTAGTCCATAGGTACCAATAGGTAAATACAAAAAATATAGATTTAATTACTAGTTCAATCAATAACATCAATAATCTTGAATACAATAAAATAACATGATCATAAAGTATCATTATGCATTCAATATAAGTACTACAACCATAATGTAATCACATAATTAGATCCACATAAGCATTAAACTAAAATTGAAACACAAATAAAGTACATAATCAATCATCTAAATTTAGATAACATAAATGACATACTATAGATAAAAATTCAAGTAATTCATATAAATAATGCTAATTATCATGGTGTGTGTGGGGGTTTCTAGTTGTTCCTCTATTGTCCCCCAACACCTCCATCTGCACCATCATTTCTAATGATGTTCTCCCTCCATCATGCTCTGAAGGATGGATATATCCTGCATCCACCTCATGATAAGAAGGTAGTTAGCTCGTATTATCATCATATAATCATAAAATACTAGTGTATAAACTAACAACATGATCATAATGTAAAGAATATTCAAGTACAACTAGCTCATAGTAATTTAATCATGTAATCTAAGCAACATACAACTATCCCATTAATAACCTATGAAATTAAGCTTAATTAAAAAATAGATAATCACTCTAAAAACCATAATAGTTCACTGATAAAAGGTTATTAAGCTTAGAGAGAGAAATTGGGATGTGGCAACATATCTAATAATCCGAGGGAATCAAACCATAGGTAATTATCCCACCTAGTTGAGTGTGTGAAATCCTATGTAACACTAATATGATTTGAATTATTGATTATGGATTTCAACACTTGATAACCTATGAATTGACCTTACAAATAGTATTCAAACTTAACTTAGGGACTTTATCCTTTGATGGGTGATTTCTAATGATAACTTGATATGTGACAAATAAGTTTTAGATTACAAGATAAGAGCTAGATAAATGTAAAATAAGAGCTAGCTAGATAATTCTTAGGATTGATTTAGTTATAAATATAAATATTTAGGTTATTTATTCTAAATTGACATATGAAATGTGTGGGTTAACTTATATAAACTTTCTAAATTTTAGAAACTAGTCATCATATTTGTAATAGTGTCTAATAATTGAGTTTGAAATAATAGTCTGAAGCTGTAGCCATTCGGCCCCTGCCTACTATTGCAGGTTTCATCCACATCAAGAGCCACAAAAGGAGTCATCTACTGACGTAATAAAAGATTGGTATCAGAGCCAGAATACTGTAAGTTGGAATCATTTTTCAATTCTGTAGATTGATCTTTTGAGTTCTCTACTTTGAAAATTTCACTGGGAAAGTTTATTGCATCGAGTCACAGGCCGTTATTCAATTGTCATAGGCCACTTTTATCTCTGCATCCTCTATTTCCCTTACCCAAAATTTCTCGCTTACCAGAATCCAAATCTCCCTGCAATGGAATTTGGAAAATCTCAATCCACTTCTACAGTTGAAATCATAAATGAATTCGAGTTCGAAGGCATTTACGAACTCCCTCCTTTTGTCCCAGATCAAATATTGGACTGTCCCGATATTGATATCACTGAAGAAAATCTTGAGAAAGAAACTAGTTTATTCAAACCTCCAGCTATTAAAGGTTCCCATGTGTATAAAAAATCTGAGTTAATGAAATCCAAATTTCTCTATACTTCTACTTATTTGTCCTTTGTTAAGCCGAGAATCAAGTCTGTAGAATTAACCCTCTGTTACAAACCAAAGAAAACCTACCAGACAAATTTACTCTCTCTGTTACCTGAGCAGGAAATCAATTATATCAGGTCACATGAAGATGTGAAATTTGTTCATTTTGGTTTGATCCGAGTGCATATAGTACCCTTGATTCCTAGTAACATTAAGCCAGTCATATATCTAGCTTTGTGTGATCACCGCCAAGTCAGCTTTAAACATTCATGTCAATTATCTAGCCTTGGCCGCTTGAATGATGATATTATTTACTTTGAGTTTTGTCCCAACCTCTCTGTCACAGTCTGTGATAAAGGTTGTAAAGAAGTAAAACATGGATCTTTAGACTGTTGGGGTTTGTTTACCTCCTTGTTTGGTTTAGATATGTTCAATGAGTTTAAATAAGCATCTATAAATATTTTTGTTGTTTATAGCATGACGAACACCAACCACCCCAAAATCCTTGAAAATCTACCATATGCCAGAAGATTAAGTGGTACTGTCCAGCTGCAAAAAGGCCATATTGAGTCAGTTGAAATTCCCACTAAGTGGAAACTTGATTGGTTAAAGAATGTCTCTCCAAAGATGAAAGGTCAAGCCACAGTCCACCATAGTGATGGTAGAACTATAAATATATTACCTAGTTCCTTGTCTGTAAATTCCTCCCGTCTATCTCCATCAAGACCATCTACATCTTCTTCACATAGATCTATCAAAACTAGTCATATACTGATCAAAGATGAAGAAGTAAATCAAGGAAATGATTTACCAGGTACTTTCATGAGTCTTCCTAGAGAAGACAGTCTAGAATTCTACACAGAAGATACAACTACTCTCTACAAAGGTGGAAGATGGCCACCGCCAAAGGGTGTCCATAGGCAACCTACATGAACTATGCAGTACTTTGCAGCTGCATATGATAATCCCTCTAATGAGTTTAGACAAAGAAATTATGTTGCAAGATTCAACTCTCATTTTGTTGAAAATTTTGATGATCTGTGTAGAGATGTTTTCTCTATTAAAGACACTGTAAATAAAATACAGCAAAAAGTCTCATCCATTGATACTAAAATAGATATACTTGATGATAGTCTTAGTTGGCTTTCTAAAGAAGATCAAAAAGCAGAATCTTCTTCCCAAAAGCCTCTTTGCTCAGTCTCCTTTGGATCCACCTCCAAAACTATAAAAAAGTCACCTAGCCATACCCTTATGCAAGGAACCCATGTACATTTGTAGCCTTGGTACTTAAATATAGATGACCTGCTAAATCCTTTAAATGAAATCACTGCCTGGTGCAATACCATGTGTGTTCTTACTATTCAGGCCCATCTCGACCAAGTAGGCAGCACTTGCTTTGCATCCAAATTTTTCTGGGGTATTGTTAGCCAATGGTGGCAGTCCATGACTGAACCTCAGCAATACGAATGTGTACATAACCAACCTAATTCTTTAGCAGCTTTATTTCATTTGTTGATTAATGAGTTTGCACCTCCAGCTGGCAATAGAGAACTGGAGTCAAATCAATGGTTACCTAAAATGGAGCTTTATGATCTTAAGCAGGTTGATGCTTTTGCTAAGCAATTCTGGTAGCTTACATATGATAGTAAGAGTTTTGCTTCTACAGAGATCAAGCTTAAATTCTTGCATGCTCTACCATATAATTTGATTGATAGAGTTATTTCCTATATCGATCTCAAAGGACTAATGATCAAAGATCTAGCCCTTTCTGATGTCATTGATTTCGCCAAGCAGCAAGTTATGACTTTAGTCTCAGAAACTAAGTCCATGCAAAAACTCAGCAAGCACCAAGACTCACAAATAGCTCCTGTATTTCCTGAAACAACCCCATTTGGCTGTCGTCCATTTGTCCAACCTCGTAGACAGCAAAAATAGCACCACAAGCATGTCTCTTTCAAGCACCGCTCTTTTCCTAAAAAGCATTCTTATGCTCCTCCTCATTGTTTCCTCAAGAAACGATGCAATGCTCGTCCTCCTTCCAAACAGTTGATTTGATATATTTGCCACAAACCTAGCCACATTGCTCCCAATTGCTCCTGTAAAAACCCTACTACTAAAGCCATCTTTTCCTCCAATGCAGCAGCGTGGTGGGATATAGTCGACGCTAACGAAGATCTGTATCTCCAAGAAGATATCTATGAACCAACACTTGAAGATCTTCCTGAAGATGCAGCAGCTCTTGAATCACTTGTAGATGACTTAGAACATCCAATGACAAATATGCAATGTGGTGTAAGACATTATAGACCATGACACCATGACTGGTCTATGTTATCGAATGAAGCATATGGAGCCTAGTCACGCCATCACCATGAAGTTCTTGAGCGACCAAAGAAACCATGAGGAAGAGGATACTCTAGAGGAGAATCATCTAGAGGGAGATAGCCCTCACAGCTGAGAATGCCTCCCACTATGCACAGACTTGAACATCCTCCTGTGCAATATCCAAGCTCTTTGAAGCCTAGTGACTCTTGGCTAAAGAACAAGTTCACCAATAAAGAACCACCAAGAGAAATCAAAGAGCCAAATTGGGATGTCTTCCTACCAGCAAAAGAACCAACTACAACAGTAGAACCTCGATGGGATGAAGATAATGACGAGGATGAAGTCAGAAGTATGTTTGATTCTGACCAAGATTACTGCCCTGGTGAATGCAGTAATCCCAAAGAAGAAGAACCAGAACTAGAAGAAGACATCTACCCTGAACCAGCCATGGTCTAAGATCTAGGAAGGTAGAAACTGGTATGTACCAGTATTCCCTCTTTAAAACTTCCACAGCCTATCTATTTAAACCATTTGATTAATGGTAGATTTGCCCGATTCTTTACATTAGAAATAAATGGCAGACTTGTAGATGCCCAAGTAGACACTGGTGCTTCTCTTTCATTTGCTAAACCATAGCACATCAGTGACTGGAAGACACTTGATGACCATCTAGCTTATAAGAGCATTGATGTCCAGGGGAACAACTTTACCTGTAAAGATTATAAACATCAACAACCCCTGCGAATCCAAAATAAAATCTTCCATGCAGATTTCTTCACCCTTGAGAAGATGCCAATAGATATCCTCCTAGGAGGATCATTCATTGATAGATATTCTCCCTATGGTGCCACAACCAAAAGCATTATGTTCACCATAGACAATGAAAGTCTCAGAATCCCTCGCTTAATATATGCCACTGAGCAATTCCCAAGCTCCATGACTCAAAGTCCAAAAATAATCCCAGCTGAGATACAAGAACTAGGAGACCAAATCAAAACCAATATCTATTCAGATAATCCTCAAAAGTTTTGGTCCAAGTCAATGCCTGAAATGGAAATTAAAATCATTCAAGGCAAACAAATGAAAATTGGGAAGAAAATCCCAATACCAGCCCAGGATTACAATGATATGGAACTCCAGATCAAAGAACTGGAGACAAATGGGTTTATTGAAAAATCCACCTCTCCTTTTTACTATTACGCCTTCATGGTCAATAACCATTCTGAGCAAAAATGAGGCAAAAAGAGAATGGTCATTAATTACAGACCATTGAATGCAATTACCCAACCATTTCCATATCCGATACCTGATAAAAGTTATTTATTAGAGAAGGTTGTAGACTACAAATACTTCTCTCAATTTGATTGCAAGTTAGGTTTCTACCAGATCAGAGTCAAGGAAGCAGATAGAGAAAAGACAGCCTTTAGCTGCCCTTTCGGTCACTACCAGTGGATGATTATGCCTTTCAGCCTCATGAATGCTCCAGCATACTACCAAGCCTACATGGAAAAAATCTTCGAAGGCACTTCTCAGTTTCTATGTGTGTATATAAATGACATTAATTTTTAGCAATAGTCTATCTGACCATTTTGTACATCTCTCCAAATTTTACCAATTCGCATAATATGCAGGCATTATTCTTTCAGAAACAAAGATTCAATTATGCAAGACTGAATGTAACTTTCTTGGCATGGTAATCAAAGAATCAAAGCTGCAGATCCAGCCTCATATAAAGGAGAAAGTCCTCAGCTTTCTTGAAAGACTAGATAAGCCAAAATTGCAAGCATTTTTGGGATTATTAAATTATCTGAATAGTTTCTATCCTAATGCTGGTGAAGATAGGTATATACTCCAGATGCTTCTCTAGAAATAGAAAGCTTTCTGTTGGGAAGAACAACATACTGCAGCAGTCCAAAAAATCAAGGCTACCGTTACATCACTACCAGAACTACATATCCCAAAATCCAACTAGATGAAGGTTTACACAGATGCCTCCAATTTAGCATGGGGAGGAATACTTGTTTGTTTGTATGATAATAAAGAATTTGTGTATGAGTTTGCGAGTGGAGTGTTTAGCCCCGATGTGTTAAAATGGATTTCTTCTGACAAAGAAATCTACACTGTAAAGAAATGTCTTGAAAAGTTTACATTGAAACTTCTTCATTTGCCACATTTTGTAATTGTAACCGACTGTACCAGATTCCTGACCTTTAATGAAAAATATCATGGTAGGAAAGATGGTCACGGAAAATATGTTAGGTGGTAGGCATTTTTCAATCAGTTTAAATTTTCTATAGAACACATTAAGGGCACTGACAATGTAATTGTAGATTGGCTCAGTCAAAATCCTCCAGCAACATTAATGCATCAGCCTACGCCTAGTTTCAACCTCACCAAGATTCTCAACAAAGGATTTGATTCCTTAAATGTCCTTGTACAAGAATAGATCTTACGAGAAGGCTTGCATCCTCGATATACCAGGGTTTTGTATGCAGTAGGACAAGACCTGGAAATGTCTACAGTGGCTACCATTCAAGCTAACCACCCCAAAATTCAGGAGTCATCATTATTGAGAGGCTCAATAGTGAATTTTTGTACCATCAATTCACTGAGCTTCTAAAGTGACCATTATGGACATGGCGCATAAGGATCAGATCTTCTTTTAATGAACATCTGTATCGATGGATTTCTCGGCATGGCCCGCACTGCATTCATGAAGAAGAAAATCACGATCAAGACACTGTTGTTCACATAATCATTAGACGACAGCTTGAGTGGGAATATTATTTCCACTGTACTCCAAGACACACTCCATGTGAAGTGGGACCACCTAATTACTGACATTGGCATCTCCAAAGCACTTTCCAGATAAGATGCCTTTTTAATCCTATATCTGAAGATGACCTCGTCAATGAAGCTAGAGACATGTTGGGCCCACAGCCATGAATATCATCCTTAACATCATCCTCATCATGTGGATCCAATGCACCAAATAGCATCTCACTGTAGACCCACTTTAGTGTTGTAAAGCATGATGGGATTGACACCGCCTTGCCAATGAGCAGGTAGGACCACCCACGATTGCTATAAATAAGCCTCTCCGCATTAGTTTTATCATCAAAAGTTTTCTAAGCATTAGAGAATTAGTAGCTTGTTTCAAGAATATGCTCTTCTCTTGCCCGTTTAGACGGATCTTGAGAATCAGAAACTGATACAAGTATTTGTAATAGTGTGTAATATTTGAGTTTGAAATAATAGTGTGAAGTCATAGCCATTCGGCCCCTGCCTACTATCGCAGGTTTCGTCCACATCAAGAGCCACAAAAGGAGTCCTCTACTGATGAAATATTAAATAACACGTGGCTAAATCTAGGGAATCAGACCTATCTCAAAGGTATAGACTTGTCTATAAAATAGGAATAATAACTTAAGACTAGGAGATAATCTAAGAATGATATTAAGTTGATTAGGCAGAGACTAGGAATATCCTATTTAATAATAATGATAATTTTTAAGGATCAGACCTGTAAAGGATAGAATGAATATAAGAATGGAAAATAAGAGTCATGCATGTGAGCATAAGTCATGTAGGTTAAGATTTGGTTAAATTAAATATTGTCAAGTGTATAATGCCAAATAGAGTATCTTTAGAATGAGATATGGAGTAAATTATTTGTGAGGCTTGTTACAAGATCATATATTCTAGTAGGTTTAGGCATCCATCAATTTTCAACCTCTAGAGTATTGATTAGAGGGGAGTTTATAGTCGATATTACCTTATATGGGTGATGATGTTTACTTATTCATAAAAATATAAATATATGTATCTAATTGTTCTAGTTTTCCCTTGAAGACCTAGGTAAGGGAAAGCATTGGGATTATAATAGATCAAGGCTTATACATCATGAGTTCTAGTTGGTAGGGATTGGTTGTTAGGACCATTTTTCAACATGCCTAGTTTAGCTAGGGTTCATGGTTGGGAAAGAATTTTGATATATACATAGTGTAACATAAGAATAGAAGAGGGGTGTTAATATGATAAAAAAAATAAAGATACATAGATATCTAGCCCCTCAAGCTTAGATTCTTCGGGGAGCAAGAGAACAATGCAAGCAATAAATAAAAGAAGACAAAACAAATATTCTTCACCTTCCTTATGAGCAAGAGTTACAAGTTTTCCTTAGATGGATGTAATCGGTCATGTGCTCAAAGAGTATTTAACAATGGTGCTCCTTGCATCATTTCTCTTTGTCATGTTTGGGTTGGTTTAACATGTATTGGAATGTGAAACTTCTTGAAGGTATTCTTGTATAATAACATTACACATAAAGGCTTATTGAAAGAGAGGGATGACACTCTTATTTATAGGCTATGTAAATCCATTATGACCTTTAGATCAAAAATGATATCTTTGGTGGAGCTTGAGTCAAATATTTGATTAATATTCTTTAATTAATAAATATGACTCATAAATCTAAATATTTGTGAGTGCATGACAACTCATAAAGCAATGATGAAGAGGCATGATATTTTAAATTTCTAATTTTAAATATTAATTAATTTCAAATGGATTATTTAACTAAGCACTTAATTGGGTTTAATAAATTAGGTAAATTGGATTAGTCTTTTGACTTTTTCTAAAAGTTGGTTAAGTGCCCCACTCAATTGGTTGAAAACATCAGTTTACTTGGTCATAACTTGATTGGGGACGAATCCATGGGAGGTTATTATTATTGGGGTATCCTCAACATGATTTTATGAATTTATATCCATGTGTGGATGAATTCTGGTGATTTCTAGGCTTAATTTACATAGTTTGGTAGAAATAAAAATGAAGCTTAGTTTAGACACAAATGTAACTATAATGGGGTATCTACATATATATTGGAATTTTGGGGTGTCATAGGACCCTTTTGGGGAGGTTGGGAGTTATCATTGGTGCTTACCAAAAACATGTCAATAAATAATTGCTATTGATCTTTGGGGAGTCTTTGAATAGTTTTATTATACTCCTTAAAACTATGAGTATCCAAATCACTTACCTAATTGGATAATCAATATATATTGGGATCATATCCCTCTATCTTTGGTTTCAATTATACTAGTTGAATCCTCAATTGAAATTCTAATGTTGGTTTTTATTATGGTAGGGTTGGTTTTGATTAAAATGTTGACCTTGATACTACGCATCCAAGTTTTGATTTTGGCCTTGGTAATGATTTTATTATGGTGGTGGTGGATGATTTAATTCCATGGCATGAAAAATTAATGTAGAGTCAGGGTTTATTTAATTTCCAACCCCATTGTTATTATTGGTGTTATTATTTGTTTTATTACCATTCTAATTTTAGTTTGTATTCATAACATTATTACTCTTGGTTTGATTGGTAACACCATATATGGTGGCATTGTGATTGTATTTTAAAACTATAGGCCCTTTATTTGCTTAATTTATTTGGTTATTACCTTGATATCCCCCACTTTTTTAGCTAGGGGTGAAAATCCTCCCATTGGGCCCATAGGTTATATATCCATTATCTATGGCCACTTGGTCTATTATTAGAGCACTATGAAGAGCCTCCTCATATGACCTAGAGGTGTTTAATGTTCTTTTTTATTTAATAATGAAATTTTAAGAATGAATAAACTATTGAAAATTGATTTAGATCTACAAAATATACATATCTAAATATGAAATACATTAATTTTTAAAATAAAAAATGAGTTATAAATAGTAAATCGAGAAAAAATATGTAAACCTAGCTTGGATGTGATTTAGTGATGACTATGCAAGCTTACTATTGAATAAAACTAGTTAAAAATACCTATGAACTGTGTTGTAGCCAAAAGCATAATTTTAAATTTTGTTGGGATAAGGCCACACTAGGAGGATAAAGACGCACTACAACTTTGTCTATAGAGTGTAGGTATAACCTAGTTGACTATGCAACTAATTTTTTAATATGAGTATATGTGACTATCTATGAGAGTTTACTTTCTAACCACATGTGCCAATTTTATGTGTAGAAGACCTATAAAATCAGAACCCTAGATATTGCATAATAAACATATTGAAGATCAAATATAAAGTGGGAATCAGGTAATAAAAATAGCTGAGCTATCCCTAAAAAACCGCACATAATCTGAGTACTACCTATATATCCCAAAATGGCCTCATGCTAATGCATCTCTCCCTTTTAGAATGAGTGTGAATATTGATGTTTACTATGTGAATAAAACTAGATATATTTAATTAAATGCTTGACAATGAGTGTTCTTGAATTTTAATTTAAAAAATTCAAACTTGGCCTATGACTACTATAATACTTTATAATTTAAATTAGAAAGATTAGTGTTCATTTGCTCAATGTGTAGTAGAATTTCCAAGTGATTTTTATATAGATGCTTTAAAGGGATTTGGTGTACTTATATAAAGGAAACTTTTGAATATATCCATTAAACAACCTTGATAAAATTTTAGGAGTGCTAAAATGAAATGTATCAAATTTAAAAAAGTTACCGTTGGAGTGCAAGGGACAATGATGTAGTGCGACCCTATCTGCCTAGTATGGTCTTTTTATAGAAAGACAAAGACTATTAGAATTTGGTTAAAAGGAGTTTTTAATAAAAATAGGTATGCTTGGATGGTGTTTTGAGTTATAAGATATTTTTAGAATAGTGAATATTTCTTAGAAATGTCCCTCATAATCCTCCTCCATCTCTTAAGATACCAACCAAAACAACTAAATATTATGATGTCATTGATCAACTTAAGAATACCACAAATAAAATCTCTATATTAGAGTTGCTCAAGATGTCCACCTAAGGTAAATTTTATCTATGAATATTCATTAATTCAAGAATATTTCAATTTTTGAAATTTGATTTGTTAAGTTGTGGAGCTAAAAGCTTCACCGGGATGTTAATTAGGGAGTTGCTGAGTTCAGTTAGTAACTAGCATCGGCAGTATTGCCGACGTCGGTCAGGCAGGACCAGGGATCAGCTGACGTCGGTCAGGAGCAGATAGATAGAAATCAACGTTGGTCACCTGTGCATGTGCATGCAGTTGCATGTGTTTCCAGAATGCATTTCCATAATTAGACTCATCTAATTTTAAGAGGTATAAGAGTGTTTGCATGTTGAAGACTAATTTAAGTCTTGAGTCTGTGTTTCTAATTATTGTAATTAGAGGTCTAATTATTGTATGCATTAGATCCTATTTAAAGACCCATGAGGCATGTATTGTAATTAAGGCAAGTATAGTATTGAAGCAAGAAAGCAAGGTCAAAGGAGATCTGCAAGGTTCAAGGTCAAGGAGATCAGCTGAAGCTATCGAGGGGATAACAACTCAGGTTATTGAGTTAGTTATGGTTGAGAGAGAAAGATAGAACTTTGAGGGAAGATTAATGAAAGTCTTAGAGGTGTGGGAAGCTTAGAGGTGGAAGAAGACTATGGCACTTTTTTATTGTATTTCCTTTTGAAGAATATTTAATACAAGATTGTGTATTGTCTCTCATATTCTTTGTTATTTCAAGTTTCTAGTTACTTAATCATTCTAGTACAATTTTGTGTTTAATTGATTATAAGAAAGGTAATCAATTGTGCTTCCTTGGGGTTCCTGACAAAGTGGTATCAGAGCTAAGATTGCAAGGAGCAGGTTATTACTTGATTACAGGTCATTCTCAGGGGTTTTTGATTGAGTGGGAGTACAACAATGGCAGAAGAAAATAAGATATGAATGGAGAATTTTAATGGAAAGAATTATCAACATTAGAGGATGCAAATAGAAGACTATCTGTATCATAAAGATTTGTACTTATCGTTGCGTGGGGTTGTATGCAAGCCCATAGATATGAAGGATGAAGAATGGAGTGTTCTTGATCGAAAGGCTCTGGGATCCATAAGGTTGAGCCTTGCATCATCTGTGATTTCCAACTTATCACAGTGTAAGACAATGAAAGAGTTGATAGAATCTTTGGCAAATTTATATGAAAAGCCCTCAGCTTCAAATAAGGTATTTCTTATGAAACAATTATTTACTTTGCAAATACAAGAAGTTGGATCAGTATATACTCATCTTAGTGATTTCCATGGTTTGGTAAACCAGTTAGCTTCAGTCAATATTGTTTTTGATGATGAAGTAAAGGCTCTCTTAATTTTATGCTCTTTACCTGAAAGTTGGGATAGTTTGGTAATGGCAGTAAGTAATTCTGCGTCTGCTTTTAAAATCTTAAAAGTTGATGATGTTGTGAGTGTAATTTTGAATGAAGAAATACGCAGGAAAAACACAGGTGAATCATCAGGGAATGCTCTAAGTGCTAAAAGTAGGGGAAGGCAAAGAGAGAAGGTCAAGCAAGGGAAATCAAGGTCAAAGATGGAAAGGAGATCCAAATCCAAAAATGGAGGTATCACCTACTGGTTTTGTGGAAAGAGAGGACACACAAAGAAAGATTGTTGGTTGAAGGATAAAGAAAATCAACATGAAGTAATGAAGAAGCAAAAGATGCAGGTATTGTTGCACAAGATGCTCTCATACTTTCTTTGGATAGTCAGTTAGAATCATGGGTTTTAGATTCTGGTGCTTCTTTTCATGCAACCCCAAATAGAGATTTGTTTCATGAGTATGTCTAGGGAGACTTTGGAGAGCTTTATTTAGGGGATGTTACGCCTTGTCAAATGGTTAGCAAAGGGAAAGTGTAGCTGGAATTGTAGATGGGCAACACATGGGTGTTGAAGGAGGTTATGCATGTCCCAGTCTTGAAGTAGAGTTTGGTTTCTGTAGGAAAGTTGGGTGATGAGGGATGCACATTAACCCTCACAGCGGATTCTTGGAAGGTTTCCAAGGGTGCACTTGTTTTAGCAAGAGGTAAGAAAGTAGGTACTCTTTATCTATCTACTTGTATTACTGATTCTACTTCTGGTTTATCTACTTCAGTTGTAGATTCGAAGATGTGGCTTAGTAGGCTTGCTCACATTAATAAGAAGGGAATGGACGTTCTTGAGTCAAAGGGTATGAGTTCAGATTCAGAGGGCATAGATCAAGTTCATTGCAGGAAAAGGAAATTTGATGTTTTTGACAAGAACAAGGAAGCCTTGGTGTTTATGGAGGAGATGATGGACAAAGATCAGTCATAGGGGCTGAATAATTCTGAGCAGGGTAATATGGATAAGGTTTTGATCCAAGATGAGCTCACAGATAAAGAACTCATCACTTATAGGAAAACATAGGTACTAACATCGGTCACATGGAACCAACGTCAATCAGGCAGATACCGATGTTGATAATGTGCATACCAGTAGAGTCGATAGTGTTGGGTAGGTGGAACTAATGTCGGTCAGGTAGGAACTAACGTCAGTAGTAGGTTATTCACATGGAACCGATGTCAGTCAGGTGCAAACTGAGAGATGGCTGAGATCGATCACTAGAATGGATGTTGGGTGGACAACAAGCTATCAAGGAGTCTCAAATGCCCATATGGAGGACTAAAAGGGTAAGTGGACCTCATATTCGTTGTTCACCTTCTTTATATTACTTGTTGCTTACTGATGGTCAAGAACTAAGAAGATGTGAAAAGGCAATGCAGGTAGAATCTAGGAAACAGTGGGAGTATGACATGAATTCTTTAGAAGAGAACCAAGCAAGAGATTTGGTAGAGTTGTTAGCGGGGATAAAAGCACTGATAGAGGAATGGATTCCCAAGTTAGAGAAGAGAGTAGATGGACATGTGAGATATAAGGCCAGGGTCTATGGTCTTGAGTAAGCTACAGGACAATGGAGGTTTAACCATTATGTTTATTTTTACCAGGTTGGATAATATTAGCTACATTATCTTGTTACTGTATTGTGTGCTTGTCATAGGGTTACACATGCAGGGAGTTTTTGAGATAAAGGTAAAGATAATTCAGAGGTATGTCATGAAGAATTTGGGAGTAGAAAAATTCTTTGGCATGAGAGACATGGAATATTATAGGTTGATTTTGTCTCCAGTGGGAGCTGATGTGAAGAAGGTGGTGGTGGGGTTCAATATGCAGTATGCAAAACCGGTATGCACACCAAGGGCTAGATAGTTCAAGTTGAGCTTAGAATAGTGTTCAAAATCACATAAGGTCTAATGTAGACCTGAGTTTTCCCATGCAGTGGGAGTTGTCAGAAATTTTAGATATGGCAGGGGACTTGGATGACAAGTATAACATCACAGGATGTGTGGTGGTTGGTCTTCAAAATTGAGCTTGAAGATGGAGGTGGCTGAGATGGTTAGTGGAGGTTGTTGTACATGTACAGGTGCAATTTTTTATCTCCAAGTGGGAGATTGTTAAGTTATGGAGCTAAAAGCTTCACTAGGATGCTAATCAGGGAGTTGTTGAGTTCAATTAGTAACCGGCATCGACAGTATTGCCGACGTTGGTTAGGCAGGGACCAGGGATTGGCCAACATTAGTCAGGAGCAGATGGATAGAAACTGATGTCGGTCACTTGTGTGTGTGCATGTAGTTGCATGTGTTTTTAGAATGTGTAGACACCGAAATCATGTCGACTCCCCTGGTCATTCCCCGTCTTATTCTTCTTCGCCTATTTAACCCTTGACGATCACTTGTTCTACCAACCTTGACCCTAGCAGCATGTAACAATGAGCAGAGAACTAAAAGCTAGACTCTGTCCTCATTATGCATCTGCCGACGATGGTCTTTACCCAGTCAATGTCGTCGACGTCGGTCACTTATCAGCCGATGTCGGCAATCCTGCCGACGTCGGTCACCATCCCGTTATCCGTTATCAGTTACCATTCGGTTCCCGATCGGTTTTCTGAAACGGTTATCGAACCGTCTCTCGAAACCGTCCCCGGGGACTTCATCAGAATCAACCCGATCGATCATTCAATCTCCAATCTCTGATCTCCAAACTCCAGCGTCCAAACTCCAGCATCTGAACTCCAGCATCCATCAACTCTAGCATCCACCGACTCCAGCGTTCGTTCTTCCAGCACTGCACAGGCAACTTCCACTATGACTTTCATCACGACTTCTGACAGGTAAGTATTTTCTGTGTTTATTTTCATTTTCTTCTTGATTATTCTTCGTGCACTATTTCTGCCATCCTGAAGCTTCAAACCCCCAGACTCGACCAAAAACCCCGTCCTGACTCTGTCTAAAACCTTGTCCCGAACCTGTCAAGACCTTCTGCAACTCACCCAGACTCTGTCCAGAACCTGCCCCAACCGACGCCGGTCACTGCCCCAACCGACGATGGTACTTCAACCGACATCGGCACCTTCCCAGACCGACGCTGGCATCACAGAGACCGACGTCGGTGACTGTGCAGAACAGTGCCACTTATCAGGTACGCATTTTTATTTTCTGTCATTTATTTCTGTCATTTTAATCTACTTTCATCCAATATTACGCTTTTTATCAGTGGGTTGATATCCTTCTAGGGAGTCTTCATACTTCCGGGATCGGGCGTTCGCCTAACAACCCACCATATCTTTGACTAACATCTTTCCGTGTTTTAGTCTCTTTTTCACAGGTGTCATTCCTCCCCAGCCAAAGAGGAGAATCTTCCAACGTCTGATTTCGGTGCGCTCGACTTTATCAGGTACTTCTAGCCTTAACCATTTATTTCAGTTTCTTATTTCTTCTTTGAATGTAGAAAGCAATTTTGCATAGAAACATTCTGGCACGCCCAGTGGGACCCTAGGTCCTCCTTGGGTTCTCTCTTTCTTTCGTTCATTTAGGCGCATTAGGTTTCTTCCTTTTTGCCTCCTTTCATCTCTTCTTAAACGACATCATAAGCAGAACTAAAACGAACATTTATTTCTTGCACTTCTAGACTAACTAAAACTCATATTCTTCGACTCTTTCTCCATTCGTCTTCATACGAACAAACATTTTGACTTGGACATTAAAACACTTTGCATTCATTTCTGTTTGCCTGCATCTCTTAGACCACACATAGTAATTAAACCGCATATTGAATTAATCTAGATCACTTGATGTTACACGACCAAACCACCTGCACAAAATAAATATTTTAACTTACCTGAGACAAGGCCCGACTGGGATTTCATCCCCCAGCGGATACCTTACCCATCCCAGTGACCCTACTTGGATTTCATCACCAAGGGGGAAGCCCACTCCATTCTCTGGCGGAGTATAATCTCTAGGCGAGGTATATCTTGGCTAAGCGAAACTAGCTAACCACTGGAATCGTGAAGTGAGGGGAGCTTGCTCCTTAGCACCAGGCCATGTACCAGACCCTAACACAGACTTCTTGAGCACCATAACAAAACCCGAAACCTTCCATAGACTGCTTCTTCTAGGACCCGACTCACAAAGCCAATCTTCCTCTACACACATTCTAAGGCATAAGCCACTATAATCCTAATAATTTATTTCTAGGGTTTTAGGATCTGCTTGTGTCTTCATCTTTTTGGTTCTTATCTGCTTGTTTGAGCTTGTGAGGACATTCTTCCTTGCCTTGAATGGTTCTGACTCGTAGCCAAGCCAAGGCTCTAGTCGATCACGTGAGGCATCATCCTCTTCTGTCTACCCCGCCTACAACCAACCCTATAATGGAGTTCAACTCGAAAACTGAAAGAACTCCTACCAGACCATCTCTGACCCAAATGCCTATTATCCCAGAAGGGGACCAAGATTTCGCACGATTCTTGGACCTCAATACCGCAGCCTTGCAATACTATCTCGCGAATAGCCGAACGCGAGACTCCTCGGGCAATCCAATCTATGGAATGTCGACTTCTCTCCTTGAAACTGCGGCCGTATCAACGGCGTCCGTAGTCCAACCCTTAGATACCCAGGCTGTTACCTCAAACAATGACCAAACTTTTACCAACCATCCAAGTGTGGCTTCTCCTTCCATCGTTGGGCCCACTTTCACCGGGGTTTCGGCCCCCAATCAATCTCAACCCACTCAACCACTTTCTACCCCTTTTCAAAACTTGGTCGTCTCCATTCTGCCTACCCTTACTCCTATCAACACTAGGGTGGCTACCCATCCATTGGCCCATGTTACCTCTAGTCAACCTCCCATGACCACATCAAACCTAGCCATGTCTTCCATCCAACCATCCTTAGTCACTTCTTCTGTCCCTACAACTAGTCATCCGTACGTTGTGCCCTTATTGGTACAACCGACTACGTCGTATACCTCTTCCAGCCTCTTTCAAGCGCCTTACAATCTAGGAGGTGCTCCACCTGCCAATCCATCAGTAGATATTATCAAGATGCTGATGGATAAAATGTCCAACCTAGAGACCTCCGTTATCGGCTCGCACAATACTCTCTCGTACGAACAAATCTGCAACGAGCCCATCCATCCTTCTGTCCCCATCAGACCATATCCCAGCCAGTGGGAACTTCCTAAGTTTTCTCATTTCCAGAGCAAGGAAGACCCACAACAACATTTATGGGCATTCAGACACGCCTGTTACCTTATCGCCCACGACGATGCGTTACTCTTACACACGTTTCCCATGTCTCTCTCGGGTGCTGCACTTGACTGGTACAGCTCTCTTCCCAGCCATTCCATCTTCATGTTCACTCAGCTGGCCCAGCTCTTCCTCGATCATTTCTCCATCAATATCACCAAGAAGGTCTCCATCACAGACCTCTATTCTATCTGCCAGTTTGAGGATGAATCCATTGCTGATTTCGTCGCTCGGTGGAGGGGCCTTATCAATCAACTTTCATTTTCCTTACCCCAGCCTGAGCTTATTGAAATTTTCTCTCAAGCCTACGCTAAACATATTTCTTCTACCTTGAGGGTTCAAACCTTCCGCACTTTTGACAAAGCCTTCACGATGGCTCGTAAACTTGAGTTACGTGCCGTTGAGGAGAATAAAGTCAAGTTGCGGAGTAAGAATCCCAACATCAAAACCAATGACCCCTCTTCTAAGCCTTCCTTGTCCAATCCTAAATCTAAAGCTTCAGCAAATGTTGTGGTTGTTAGATCTTCTTCCTCTTCACCTTCAACTAATCAATCTGAACCATCCACATCTATGAGCGCCACTCGTCAATTTCAACAGAGATACATTCAGCGACAGTTTACTCCACTTGGAGAATCATACGCGTCTGTGCTGGAAAAACTCGTCAAACAAGGGGCCATCAATCTCCCTCAGATCCGACCTCCACCACAATTTGATCCCTCACGCACCATCCCTGCGTGGTATAGGGAAAATGACTTCTGTAACTACCACCGTGTTAAAGGTCATGACACGGGCAACTGTAAAACCCTTAAAAACATAGTCCAAGACATGTTGGAAAAGGGTGACCTCATCCTCGACAATCCTAACACCCCTCCTAATCAGGGTATCGATATTTTCAAACAACTGTTCCCTAATCATCCACCAACCCAAAACAACGTCCAGACCTCGACTGACAATACCCATGAACATAATATTCGAACAGTCAATACGGTCTCGCCCCTCATTTCTAACCAACCCCAAGAGGTAAGTTCATCCGTCAGTCCATCACATATGGATGAACCTCTTTCACCGGCTAGTTCTCCCTCAACTTCTCTCATTTTAGAGGACGCCTCGACCTTACCAGCACCGCCAGTTTCACCATCTTCCTTCTTGCTGCCCATGAAAGACCCAACCTTTCCTACTCCTCGACCACAAGTGGAGGGCACTATCATCCCTGCCCTTTACCCGCTTGAGGAGCTTCATTCTCCAGTTTCTTCTCCACCCAGGGAAGAACCTATCTCTCCTTCGTCTCCAACCAAACATGAACCTGTTACGACTTCACCATGCTTTGGGCCTGAGACTACTACACCCGTCTTACCTTCAGTCCCACAACCGTCGACGTCTTCTCAAGAGCCCAAACTTCATCCCGCATCTTCTCAGCCATTTTCCCGACTAGTGGAGAGACTCAAACTTCTCCCTTCTAGGAAAGTGGAACATCAGGGATTGTGGGACCGTCTCACAGCCCTTCAACAAGCCCGGGCCCTCTCATCTCATGCTGCTAATCTTCCCATGGAATAACCTCCTAAGACTATCAACAAAAATCAGATTTCTGCCTCTAGACCATCTATATCTCCATCAACCTCATCAAAACCAAAACCCTCATCTACTCCGCCTAAACCTATCAAATCACTTGGCGTTCACCCCGTCTCCAACCTCACTCATCCACAAGTGAAGGTGGACTTAAATCAAACTTCAACTAATAGTAGTCTTCAACCTAAATCACAAAAGACTGCCAAACCGCAGAGGTGAATGCCTCCTCTTCCGTCACCATTGCCCTCCATTTTGGGCCCGCATCCTTCAACCCTAACCAGAATCCTTTCCACTCCAACCTCTAATCAAAACCGATTGCCTCCTTTGCTTCCTTTACCGACCACTAGCTTACCCTCTCCCAAAAGGGCGATACCTCTCATGAAGAGTGTATCGTCTCAGCCTGTCATCGCACCATTAACCTAGAAGGTGGTACGAAAACCCCCTCCAACTTCGCCCAAGCAAAAGTCACCGACATTACATACATCAATGAGCACGGATCCTTTAATGGGTTCATACTCTTTAATCTTGCAACGACTTTTGCAAACTTCTAGCATAACTCTTCCACCCATCAAGCCTTTCCAACCTCTCGGGTCTAAACCCTCTTGGTTCGACGACACGAAGATTTGTTTATATCATCGTACACCAGGACATGACACCGAGACTTGCTGTGCCCTCAAGGCTGTCATTCGCCGTTATCTGGAGAAAGACACTCTTCTCTTTGAGGACACTTTCGACTGCCCCCTGACTCCTTCTCATAAACCTTCAACCTCTTCAAATCCATTCACATCTCATCAACCGGTTACAACCCCTTCATCATCTTCACCTCCCATCTTTGAAATCAATGCCATTCACATCACCACTAGGTCACAGAAGGACAAGGTGAAAGAAAAAGCTGCCATTCCTTGGACCTACCCTTTTGTCAATCCACCTCAACCGCCTAAGCCTAAGATTTCTATCCTTGGTGCGCCTCAACCCTCCTCTTCTTCTTCTTCTTCTGGACCAATCCACGACTCCATGTTGAAACAGCTTCACCAGACGCCTGTGAAGATGTCCCTCTACGATCTCATCCAAACCTCGCCCCAACATCGTCAGGCCCTCATCCAAGCCCTACAGGCAGCGGAGGTCCAACCTGAGGATCCCCAGCCACTTGCTGCCCTTGTCCACTCCTTAGCCCCTATCGCCTCCATTACATTCAACGATTCTGAGATTCCTACATCCAACACAGAAGATCAAGATGCTGCCCTCTTCATCACTGCCTATATCGATCGAACATGCATTAAACGCGTTATGATTGATGGAGGTGCTAGCATCAACATCATCTCCACCCATGCCTTTGATCAGTTGACTCTTCCCAAGAATTGTGTCTCCAAAACTGACATGATCTTGCTCTCTTTCAATGACACTACTACCACGACCATTGGCACAGTCATCCTTCATATTTGCATTGGTCCACGCACAGTCCTGGAGCTCTTCTACATCATCGAAGGAGAGTTCCAATACAACATCTTGCTGGGCCGACCCTGGATCCGTGCCATGTCCTGTGTCCCCTCCACCCTGCACCGTTGTGTGAAGTTTGAGCATGATGGACAAGTCCACACCATTCCTGCTGACCCTTCACCCTTAAAAACATGCAACACCACCTACCGTCCAAATGATGTCCTCATTCCTATCAAGCCATCAAGCCCGGCACTGCCTCCATCTGCGGAAGCTTCGACTAGTTCACAACAGGTAGTCGCCCTTACACCTCCCCTTCAAGCAACAACCACAGACCCCATAGAAGACGTCTTTCAAAGACTTTCATTGGGAGAATATCGCTTGCTGGCTTTAGACATGTTCCAAACTCCACAAGAGTATGGACGCCTTCATCACAGCCCCAGCTACGACCATTGGATAGGGATGATCATACCTTATGGTCCCCCTCACCTTCACACCAACCTCATCTATGGGGGGCTTAATCAAGCTCCTATTGATGGTAATCCTCTTTCTTCACCTCAACCTTTCACATCAGACTTTTCATTTCTTGGCAACCCCACCTTTGCACACACTTACCTTTACAGGTGTGCATGGAAGGGTTTTGGTTTCAGACGCTATGAGCAGGGCTCCCATCGGCCTATCCAACCTCTCAATGATGACGACGCCAAGAAACGGTATGGTCTGGGATATCACGACCCCACTCAAGACCCTTTAGACCTTTGTCCTGAACCAATCCTTGACCAATTTCCTCCACACTCGCCTGTTTTGCCACCTTCACCTATGGAGTCAGTGGTTTCCATTCCTCCTAGTTTTTTTTTCCATAAACACCATTCACCTGAACCCCTTAACTTATCAGCTCAATGGGGTATCCAAATCTCTCCCTCTCATTCTTCCTAGCATGATCGAAGATGAGTCGGCAACCATTCACACTGTTCATTGCGTTGATGATGACGCCATTCTTTCTTACATGGGCGCTGACGATTCTTTCATCCAGCACTCCCTCCCTTCTGAGACCCAGGTTATGTTAAATGAATCAACCATTGACATCAACCTTCCTTCTTTTGATGTTCCTCATGTCTTAAAGATTGGCCAATCTTTAGACGCTCAGGAGCAACTTGACTATACCCATTTCCTCTCCGACCATAGCAAGGTCTTTGCCTGGACTTACAGTGATATGCCTGGCATCGACCCCACCATCGTTACCCATAACATTGTCACCAAACCAGAGGCTAAGCCTGTCAGGCAAAAGCTTTGAAAGATGCATCCCCGCGTTGCCCTCCTTGTTAAAGAGGAACTTCAGCGCCTTCTTTCTGTCTCCTTCATCCAGCCCATCGACTATCCACAGTGGGTCTCTAACATCGTCCCAGTCACCAAGGCAACTGGAGGGATTCAGATCTGCACAGACTATCGTGACCTCAACCTAGCCTGTCCCAAAGATGACTTTCCTCTTCCTAACATCGACCAGCTTGTTGATCTTACGGCCGGCCATGAGATGCTATCTCTTATGGATGGGTTTTCAGGATACAATCAAATCCTGATCGCTCTGAAAGATCAGCACAAGACTACTTTCATCACCCCATGGGGGACTTTTTGCTATCGAGTCATGCCTTTCGGCTTGAAAAATGCAGGTGCCACTTATCAGTGCACCATGACCTACATTTTCCATGATCTCCTCCACAAAATCATGGAGGACTATGTGGATGACCTGCTCGGCAAGTCCAAGCTTCGCCGTGACCATCTGACCATTCTCAGAATCATCTTTTCTCCTCTTCTTCAGTACCATGTTTGTCTTAACCCCAAGAAATGTGTTTTTGGGGTCCTCTCTGGCAAGCTTCTCAGCTTCATCGTTTCCTTCCATGGCATCGAGATAGATCCCGCCAAGATCCGCACTATCCTCGAAATGCCTCCCCCGACTAATCTCAAGTAGCTTCGCAGTTTGCAAGGCAAGCTCCAGTCCATTCACCGTTTCATCTCGCAGCTTTCAGACCGCTGCCAACCTTTTCATCATCTCCTTAAAAAGGACATCATTTTTACATGGGATAAGAACTGTCAAGAGGCTTTTGAATCCTTAAAACGCTATCTGGTCTCTCCACCAGTCCTCATTCCACCTAAAGATGACCAACCCTTCTACCTTTATATCTCAGCCACTCACCATTCGTTAGGTGCCATGATCACGCACTGAGATGAGCATCACCGTGAGCAAGCCGTTTATTACATCAGTCGAACACTGGTCGACTATGGAACTCGGTATACCCATATCGAGAAACTCTGTTTGGCGTTAGTCTTTGCTGCTACTAAGCTTTGCCACTATCTTCTTAGTCACAAAACCTTTGTCATCACCCACACCAACCCTCTCAAGTATATGCACTCCAAGCCATATCAGAATCAACGTATGGCTCGGTGGCTCATGCTGCTTACTGAGTTCGATCTCGAATTCATCCAGCAGAAATCTATCAAGGGGCAAACCATCGCTGATCAACTAGCAGATGCCCCTCTTCCTGACAATCAACCTTCACAGTGTGAATTCCCTGATGAGTCTATCGCTGTGCTTTCCTCCGATGACACCACCTATCAGATGACTATGTTCTTTGACGGTTCCAAATGTCAACTAGGTGGGGGTGCTGGGGTTATTCTAATCCCACTCGAAGGAGAGCCCATGCCTCTGTCTTTTAAACTCAACTTTGATTGTACCAATAATATGGCTGAATATGAGGCCTTAATTTTGGGACTCCAGACCGCCCTCTCTCTCAGCATCAAGTCCATCAACATCTTCGGTGACTCCCAGCTCGTCGTCAATCAGGTCAACAGTTCATACCTCTGTAAAAATGAAATTTTACAAAGGTACAAAAACTGTGTTGACATTCTCCTTGCATCTTTTGACCATTTCCTCCTACAGACTATTCCTCGATCCACGAATAAGTTTGCTGACACCATGGCTTCTCTTGCTTCACATATCCCATCTTCCTCATCTGCATCCAGACTTTTTGTCACGGTGCATCGTGTGCCGTTGCCTTCATATATCTCTCCTCACATTCATCATATCAACACTATAGACCCTAGCCCACAAGATGCTTGGTATAAGCAACTTGTAGACTTCTTATCTTTCTCTGTCATTCCTCCCAACCTTTCTAGTAATGCACAACGAGCTTTTATCAAGCGTACTGCTCGCTATACCATGCTAGGGGGTCTTCTCTATAAGCGAGGCTTCGACGGCCTCCTTCTTCGCTATCTCACCTCCACTGAAGCATCTCAAGCCATTCAACAAGTCCATGATGGGATTTGTGGTAGACATTTCAGTGGGAATTCGGTTGCTAAGCGCATCCTTCGTCTGGGCTATTATTGGCCTACCCTTCATCAAGACTGTAGCGACTATGTTCGGCGTTGCATCAAGTGTCAGCAGGACTCTAACTTGCTTCATCTCCCCAGTCACGCCTTACAAATTGCTCAGGATTTCTGGCCTTTTTCTCAATGGGGTTTAGATCTCATCGGTGAGATTAATCCTCATTCGTCTCTTCGTCATCAATCCATCATCACAGCCACTAAATATTTCACCAAGTGGGTGGAAGCCATTCCTCTCGTTTCCACAAAAGCCGACAAGATCGTCGACTTCATCAACACCCACATCATCTGTCGTTTCAGTGTCCCTCATAAAATCATCACCGATAACGGCAAGTCCTTTAAAAACAAAACTGTCCAAAAGCTATGCGACTCCTTCGGCATCAAACTCAGTTTCTCTTCGCCTTACTACCCACAAGAAAATGGGCAGGCCGAGGCTTCCAACAAAATTCTCACCAAAATTCTCATGAAAGTGGTCAGTGACACAGGCAGGGATTGGCACATTCACATTCCCTTCGCTTTGTGGGCTTACCGCACTAGCATCCGAACCTCTACGGGTGCTACTCCTTTTTCTCTCGTGTACGAAACAGAGGCTGTCTTACCTCTCGAAGTACAGATCCCGTCTCTCTGCATTTCTCTACATGATATCCTTTCCAACGATGACTTTCGTCAAGATCGCTTAGCTCAACTTGAGTTACTTGATGAACGCCGTCTTGCTGCCCTTAATCATCTCCATGTCTATCAACGTCGCATCAAACGCACCTATGACAGAAATCTGTGAGAACGAGATTTCAACATCAGAGACCTCATCCTCAAAGAGAATCAACATGTGACCAATATGGAGCAAAGTAAACGAGGCAAGTTTGCTCCTAATTGGCTCAGACCTTTTATTATCACGCACAAGTATGGATCAGGAACTTATCGTCTATCTTCTCTTGATGGACGCCCAAAACCTGAGCCTCTTAATGCGTTGCATCTGCGATCATTCTACTGCTAGTCGATTACTCATCCACTTGACACTTAACTTGAGCTCATCCCTTGAGCAATCCCTGTCCTCTTAATCCTACCTCCTTTCAACCCTATTCCTCTTAATAATTCCTATAACCCTTTTATGCAGTATGGATGCTTTGTCCTCATAAAAGGGAGCCCTTGACCTTCTATAATCTTGTCCATGACTCACATTTCTATCAAAACAAATCAAGATGTCACAATATCCATGGTCACTATATCAATATCAAAATCAAAAAGCAGACTGCTCCCTCGAAGGACAACTGTACTATCATTGCTGTAATTAATAGACTGCTCCCTCGAAGGACAGCTATTCAAAAGCCCTTTTATTAAACAAAAATCTAGACCACTCCCTCGAAGGATGGCTATGACTCAATCTGGCAATAAACAACACTATTTTAGAAGCTTCCCGCATTGATCAGCTTCACAACCTGACCACCAAACAAATGACATCTCTATGCAGGCTTCCCGCATTGATCAGTCTGCGCTAAAAAAGCAAAAAAAAAAAAAAAAAAAGTCATGGACTTGACTTATAGTTGTCTCAGGGTTTCCTATAAAAAGGGGCATCGTTATCTTTGCTCTTAAAATGGGTTACCCTTCTTCCTCCTCCTATCACCCGCTCAAGGGACTTCGAGCTCACTTTAATGTCGAAGTGATTCGATTACCACTCTAACATATCCACGGTCAACGATGTCACGCATGAATGGGGCTCTTGGTTCTCATAACCCCTATCTATGCTATCTTTTTGGTCCTTGTCAATGAAAGAGCAATATGCTTTTCACTTCTTCTACACTTTGGTCACATTCACCTTCATCTCTTGTCAATCGACTCAACTCAACTCTCTTTTCAGACCATCAACATGACCTAACCTATTCATCCTAGTTTCTATGGACACCAATACACATAGAAACTATCAACCCGCCACAATTTATGTTCAGCATAAACCAATACTTGCTGAAGCATAAATAAACCTCAATTCATTTTTAGCATACATCCATCACGAATATGGAATATTGCTAGGGATAAAAAACCCCTCAACCAATGTTGCAGAATACACCATTTGGAAAAGGCTGCAACATCTTTTTTCCTCATCATTTCATCCAATCATCGACCAATCTTCAACCATTTTAACCACCTGTCTACCACTCGGACCCTTTGTCTGAACTACATTGGTCTGAGGCCCTATCACCAGGGCTATGTAGGTAGCACTCAGTTGACATGGGGTCTTCTGAGGTTAGCTCGACCATTCTCGTTTGTTCGTCTCTCTGATGGACAAACCTTCTTTCCTTCTTTTAACCATAACCTTGTCCTTGACCATGACCCATTTTATCCCTTTGACCCTCCCTCCCTTCTAGGGAGAACTACATTGGCCTGAGGCCCTATCACCAGAGCTATGTAGGCAGCACTTAGTTGACATGGGGTCTTCTGAGGTTAGCTCGGCCACATCCTTTCATCCATTCCTCCCCTCGACCACCAACCATTGGAGATCATGCCTATCTCCTCTGACCTCGACTACTTCTAAGACACTGTTGCCTTGGTTGTTTTTGCATGTATGCTACCTCATGGCTGGTTAGCAGAATTGTGCGCAGACCTTTTTGGACCCTCACAAGTATAGGATCGCAAACCGGTTGATCCCCCCTACTTGTGCCTTTTTCATGTTTCTAGGAGCACTTCTTGAGCCCGCGATACCTAGAACACGATGACCATTTGGAGCTTCAGCTTAGATTGAGTGACCCGATCAGCAGACGACTAAATGCTGGGGCCCAGTTATTTCAATTTTGGCACTCCTCAACCCTTGACCTACGACACTTTTGACCTGACCATCTCATGCAGTGGTATGCGTGCAATCATGACTTTTGCAGCATTCACCCTCACCCCTTTTTCATCCACTCTTTGTCAAATCAGCACCCGATTCTCAGTTGCCTTCCCTCGACTCCTGCTTTGAGGGGGAATACCTCATCCATAATCGAGGCAACCTATCTTTTTCCTATTTTGTCTTGCAGTTCATTCGAACAACCAACAAGATGAAATCAACCTTATCCCTCACCTGGAGCAATCACTCCTATTTTTGTCTTGCAGTTCGTCAGAACAACCAACAAGACAAAAAGGGGCAAATGTAGACACTGAAATCGTGTCGACTCCCCTGGTCATTCCCTGTCTTATTCTTCTTCGCCTATTTAACCCTTGACGATCACTTGTTCTACCAACCTTGACCCTGGCAGCATGTAATAATGAGCAGAGAACTAAAAGCTAGACTCTGTCCTCATTATGCATCTGCCGACGACGGTCTTTACCCGGCCGATGTCGCCGACGTCGGTCACTTATCAGCCGATGTCGGCAATCCTGCCAACGTCGGTCACCATCCCGTTATCCGTTATCAGTTACCATTCGGTTCCCAATCAGTTTTCTGAAACGGTTATCGAACCGTCTCTCAAAACCGTCCCCGGGGCCTTCATCAGAATCAACCCGATCGATCATTCAATCTCCGATCTCCGATCTCCAAACTCCAGTGTCCAAACTCCAGCGTCTGAACTCCAGCATCCATCAACTCCAGCATCCACCAACTCCAGCGTTCGTTCTTCCAGCACTGCACAGGCAACTTCCACTATGACTTTCATCACGGCTTCTGACAGGTAAGTATTTTCTGTGTTTATTTTCATTTTCTTCTTGATTATTCTTCATGCACTATTTCTGCCATCCCGAAGCTTCAAACCTCCAGACTCAACCAAAAACCCCGTCCCGACTCTGTCTAAAACCTTGTCCTGAACCTGTCAAGACCTTCTGCAACTCGCCCAGACTCTGTCCAGAACCTGCCCCGACCGACGCCGGTCACTGCCCCGACTGACGACGGTACTTCAACCGACGTCGGCACCTTCCCAGACCGACGCCGACACCACAGAGACCGACGTCGGCGACTGTGCAGAACAGTGCCGCTTATCAGGTATGCATTTTTATTTTCTGTCATTTATTTCTATCATTTTAATCTACTTTCGTCCAATATTACGCTTTTTATCAGTGGGTTGATATCCTTCTAGGGAGTCTTCATACTTCCGGGATCGGGCGTTCGCCTGACAACCCACCATATCTTTGACTAACATCTTTCCATGTTTTAGTCTCTTTTTTGCAGGTGTCATTCCTCCACAGCCAAAGAGGAGAATCTTCCAACGTCTGATTTCAGTGCGCTCGACTTTATCAGGTACTTCTAGCCTTAACCATTTATTTCAGTTTCTTATTTCTTCTTTGAATGTAGAAAGCAATTTTGCATAGAAACAGAATGCATTTCCATAATTAGACTCATCTAATTTTAAGAGGTCCAAGAGTGTTTACATGTTGAAGACTAATTTAAGTCTTGAGTCTGTGTTTCTAATTATTGTAATTAGAGGTCTAATTATTGTATGCATGGGATCCTATTTAAAGACCCATGAGGCATGTATTGTAATTAAGGCAAGTCAAGTATTGAGGTAAGAAAGCAAGGTCAAAGGAGATCTACAAGGTGCAAGGTCAAGGAGATCAGCTGAAGCTATCTAGGAAGGGATAACAACTCAGGTTATTGAGTTAGTTGTGGTTGAGAGAGAAAGAGAGAACTTTGAGGGAAGATTACTGAAAGTCTTAGAGGTTTGGGAAGCCTTAGAGGTGGAAGAAGACTATGGCACTTCTTTATTATATTTCCTTCTGGAGAGTATTTAATACAAGATTGTGTATTGTCTCTCATATTCTTTGTTGTTTCAAGTTTCTAGTTACTTAATCATTCTAGTATAATTCTGTGTTTAATTGCTTATAAGAAAGGTAATCAATTGTGCTTCCTTGGGGTTCTTGACATGATTTTGGAAAAAAATTAGGGTCACTACATAGGTCAAGATCACCTAAAAAATTAGAATGTAGATTATTTTGTGAGTCATATCACCAATCATTTAAAATAATTTCTTAGTTAACCATTCAATTCACTGCACATATATATAGTACATACAATGCCCTGGGTAACCATCAAATTATACTTTTGGTAATCACCCTATGATATCAAACTAACAATTGAATAAGATTTAATTGAATGGTAGCATCCACACTATAACCCAAAAATTGTTGTTGAATGGTAGTATTTAAGCTACAACTGATCAGTTGAACTCAATGGTAGTATCCATGCTGCAACCAACCAACTAAATTGAATAGTAGCATCCATGATGCAACAAACTAGCTAAACTGAATGTTAATATCTACACTAAAAATAACTAGTTAAAATCAAATGACAACATCTTGGCTGTAACCAAATGGTGTCGATTGTGGCATTCTACACTCTAACTGAAACCAAACTACAACATCCTTGATCATCATGGTATATGGTGGAAAAACTAAAAGGAGAATCTAATTATCAATAAAATTAAATATATTATCTTATTTTAAAGAGCCAATAAAAAGTCTCACACCACCATAATGCACTCAAAATATAGGTACTTATTATTATTTTAGTTTGTATTGAATTTGATTTTAACTATTGAATAATATCAAAACATTTTTACATGTAGGAATCCCCACTGATCATGATTGAATCTCATAAGAAATAATTAATCAGACTAACATATCACCCCCAAAAATTTATATTGATGATGATGCCACCACTCAAAGATTTTTCTCTAGTTTTTGATGACAATGATCATGAAACTCAACTACCAGAAGATATTTTTGATTCTCATCAGACACCAAGTTTAACTAAAAATTACATTAAAAAATATTTATAAAGAGAAATAGATGGATAATTGAAAGGTCCTTTAAGGTGTATTAGGAAATAATATTTCCCTTCATTAGACCTATATAACCTAAAAATGGTAATGATAATCCAATAGAATACAAATGTATAATATGTAGTTGGAAACTAGAAAAGGAACACATAATACAGCTTAAGCTAGATATGATTGAGAAACATTGTGGAAAAATATATGTGATAGTGAAACACACCTATGAACAGAAAAAAAGAACATATAGGTGTAAAAATGTAGAAGAATGCATGCATGTAAGATATGCATGCAATCATGAAAATGATAAGAAACATCAAAAACATCTTGTTGAGAAAGGGGGAACAATCGAAGCTCAATTTGAAAAGTTATGTAGTCCCATATAAATGCCAAATATATATAGTTCTCTAATATATACCACATTAAAAAAAAAAAGTTAGACATATTTATGAGTTTTTAGATTATAAGATTTTATTTCAACATAATGTGTTTCTTGATATTACACAATCACATTGGTCAGATAGTAGTGCTTAATAAATGGAAAAATATCTAACAATGGTTAAAAAGGAGGATTTGAAAGAAAAAGTTCAAAATTCATTGTTCATCTTAATGTCTATTGATGAGGTCACAAAAATTGATAACACATCATGGATTTGCATGCATGTTTATACTTTTGAGAACTATTCAAGGCAACCTCATCTATTAGTAGGTCATAAAATGATAAAAAATTGTAATGCTAAAAACCTTCAAAAATGGTTGTATCTAATTAAGAGATAAATTTGGGATGGATGATTATAAAATTACCAAAAAGATGGTGTGTGTTGGGGCTAATGGTGCCTCAGTAATACAAGGGAATATAAATGGTCTATGTGTTTGATTGTAAACAATAGTTTCCCCATATATTATTTCAATTCATTGTATGGCTCATATGATGAATCTTTCATACAAAATAGTTAGAAAATTTGATAATGTCTCAAAAGTGGAAGATTTAATTTGTGACTTACATGCTTATATGTCAATCGATTCAAAAATATTTTTGGAGTTCTAAAAATTTGTAATAGGAGTGACTGATGTTGAAAAATAACTAGAAGATGTTGATACAAGATGTATTTCTATATATGAATCTGCATGAAAATTTTATGAAAAAATTAAACATTTTAATAAATCTATAGAGGTTAATGGAGTTGAAATTAAAAGTATTTTTGGAAAGGATTTATTGACATCTCAGTCAACACATTTCAAAATTACAGTGGTTGAACATTATAACTATCTAAGTGAACCAATAGAAAATGGGGCAATTACACTGCTATGAAAATAACTTTATCCCAGTAGCACCCTACAAGAAAGTATTAGTGAATATTTATGATTATATCAACCAATGATTTTAGGCTCAATGGAAGATGAAAAAATATTTATTTCATTATCTTTCATTAAATCAAAACTTCAAAATAGATTGGATACAAATTTAGAAACCTATTTGAGATTGTATGTTTCACATTATGTTATGGACATGTTTCCTTATGAAAGAGCTATGACAACATGGATTCATATAACTAAAATAAGAGGAATAAATTTTAAAAAAAAAAAAAAACCAATAGAGAGGATGTAAATATTTACACCCAATATGCCACTGACATGGTAAATGCAAATGTCACTTACGATGAGTAGGTTTATGCAGGATTGTTTCAACTACCCAAGTTTTAGTTATATACTTATTGCAATTATCACATTTTAAAATCTAATTTCATATCATTTTTGATATTTTAAAATATTTAAAATTTTTAATTCATTAAAAATTTTAATAGCATTGTCATTTGAAATATTTATTCCATTCATCATGCAATTTTCCCTTTTATGTAATTGGTTCTTTAAAATTTCTAATGGGTCATTATATTTTTATATTTTTTGAAGATTATATTTTTAAATACATATTTTTATTACTTTTCAAAAAACATAAATTTTATATTTTAGAAACATATTAATAGTTTTAACCTTAAATTTTAGCTTAAACTTTTGAATATTGAAGTCAAATACCAAGGCAATAGAAGACAACAAACCTATTGAATAACATGGCCAAATTGAAAAGAAAAAATATCTTATTGAATCCTTACATCATTATAAATCTATATAAATAATTTAAACTCATAAATATTCAAGTGTAGAACAAAAATTGAGGAAATACCTTCATCATTGAATTGGATTAAACTATCATGCAAAAAAATTTAAACGTTTTACTCAGTTGTTATCAAATAGATCAATGAACTTTCGATTGACTAGAAACAAACCATAATTATTGCATGGACTCCAAATCTATAATAAATACAAATTTTTCAATTATATAAAATAATGATAATATTTTAAAAAGATGAAATCACATCAAATTCTAATTCATGCTTAGTCTAAATGCATAGAAAAAAATAATTGCAGTCCACATCACCATGCTATTTGAACTACATCAACTTAGAATATGCATGCAAGATGATAAATGAACCATAAATAATTATAACAAGAGAAATTAAATCTTAATAAACTAATATTATAAAATTGAAACTTAACATTTTCATTTCAATTTTTTAAAAAAAAAAAAAAACGTTATCTTTTGAAATATAATAATGATCTTGTAACATCATAAAATATCATTTTTTTGTAAAGACACCATAGCCACTTTCTCATTGCCATCATCCACTTTGTCACCACCATCTTTAGAAATCACTACCTTTCCTTTTTCTATGTCATCCTTCAATATTAATACCCTTTTAATATCCTTTACAACATAATTAATATGAGAAAGATTTTATTTTTCTTCTTTTACAACATCTCTTGTTGAAAGAAGACTTGGACCGACATCTATTTTCTACTTCAATAAAACATCAGGGTTCCATCTTTTCTCCTTAATTATTTTATTGAGTGTGTTTTTCTATTAATATAATAGAGCAAACTTTTATTTGAATTTAATGGCATAATATAAACTTTTTAATGCATATTTCAAATGAACATTAAGGACCTCAACTTCCTTTTTCAGGTTCTCACATTTTGGCTGCAATTAAAAATAAAATATAATTAGATACAAACTATGACATATTTAATAAAAATAATGATAAATTATCAAATATTTTTCCTTCTTGGTACTTGTAATAAAGACAAGGTTTATTTATTTTTCCTATTTATAAAATTATGATTAGGATTTGATATTTAAATTATACAACATGTTTAACATAATACTCAAAACATTGTCATTATAATTATTAAAAACTGATACAAACCCAAATTTAGCTTGATTGAAAAAAGATTCAATCTTTGTGGGTTCATGTTGAAATAATGAAAATAAATTATCTCTTTGGGAGTGGTTGTGATAATGAACATTTATTTATTTTATTAATTCTTTCATAAAAATCTCTCAAATTAATACATTTTCAGCTCATCTACAACTCCCTCCTTAAGATTTGAAATTATACTTTCTGATAATAAATTATTTAATGGAAAATTAGTCATGCCATCCCAAGTCAATATGGTATGTATCTAGTGGGGTGGGGGGGGTGAAGAGGTACAAGGTTTTTCCATAGCAGTTACATCTAGAACCTAAATAAAATCATGGGGATTAAAAGCACTACCATTGAGTACTCTAATTTCAATCCTTAGATATTCCTCATCAAGATCAATTTATTGTAAACATTTTAATCCCTGTATGTTAGAGATACATCAAATAGAGAAATTAGGGAAGTTAAAACCTAAAAATTATAGTGTTCCTCTACTAGATGTTGGAAATGAAATATTCTTCCCCTTTGTGTGAATTGTGTTCGATGATAGTGGTGGCGACATAGTTTTCCTCAGATATTGAGGATACCTTGTAAAAATAAATATTTTTATAAAAATGGTAAATTTTAAAAATAAAACTCAAGGCCAATTTTAAATTAAAAATTTAGTACTTGTAGTTGGATAGAGTATGTCCTCAAATCTACATGTCATATTTAGAGTGATGGGGGTGGTTTGAGCTGCGATAGGCAATCATCCAGTCAATAAAATCCATAATCTATGAAATTTTAACTAAAAATCCAACATGTGGATTGTAAAAAACATTAAATAAATGGTTAAAAAGACACTAGAATATGGATTATTGGGGTTTATTGAGGTTATTCAAGGTCAAGCTCAACCAATTCTAAGTCAAATACAAAATCCAAACAAATAAATAAAATAATGGAAAATTAAAAATAAAAATTTCATTATATATTTATTAATAAAAATTGTAAATATGAAAACCTGCATGTGGAGACTATCCAAAAGAATCTCTTGGGTGTTTGGAAATATGAAAGGAATGGAATGATGACTTTGTAGACTTAGAATCCACAAAAATTTTAGGGGGATAATGTTGTTTTGAAATAGCTTATTTTCATGTCATAAATGCATGAAATCTTACTTGTAATAAGAAAATAAATATTAAGCTTCAAATTTGTAACAAGTTATAAACTAAACCTTTTTGGTAATTAATTTGAATGCTAAACTAACCTCCTGATCATCAATACACAAATAATTTATGCTCATTTTTAGATGAAACACATTAGAATCAATGTTTTTTTAAGGTCATACAAGGCCTCATAGTACAAGGCTAGAATAAAATTAAAATAGGAAATTTTATAACTCATATTGGTACAAGCACTATTTAATTCTAATCTAATCCTAGAGGAAATAAATTTACACCATTCACATCTCAAATGTGAAAGAGTACACAACATTTAAACAATAGCCCAAAAGGGAATGTCTACTGGTCTTCCCTGTAACACTATTTTTACAAAGAAAAATTGAACCATTGATTTTAGAAATGGGTCAGATATGTTATTAATGTGGAGGCCCCTTTTTTGAATATCTACTATGAAAGTGAAAAAATATGAATGAGTGAAACTAATGACAATTATAAAAATGTTAAATTTTAATGAATTAGTGAAACTAATGACAAATTACAAAAACCTAAATTTAAAATATGAAAAATGGATACACATACGTATTCAACTGATCTATAAGTTGAAGTCAAACTCCAAATATTGCTTGTCTTCAATAGTCAACATTGATTTTGGGGTTACAAGGTTAGCATTATAGAATGGAAGACTTGCCAAATTATGGATGTCCATAGTCAAGGTACCAAGGAGATTAATTTGGAGTTGATGTTGGATTTGAAACTCATCTCGATAGTGTTATAACATGACACCAATGATTTCAATAAGGTATTATTGATTTTGTATTGTGGTATGCACATGAGGCCCCCAAAGCTACATTTAGAAATACAATCATTCAATGCATTTGGATGTTGTAGTAGATTCAAAATATTAGGGCATAATAAATTCTTAAAAACATATTTTTGTGTGGAATCCATGGCATTGGATTATGTGAATGTGTCTATCTATTAGAGTAGGTGAATCACTATGTACGACTAGTGTGATAGGTTAATCACTATATAAAACATTGGGAGGATGAGAAAATGTTTCTAAAAAATGGTTAAAATGAGGGAAAATGGGGTTATTTATAAGTGGAGGATGGTAACCAAGGGTACCAAATAAAATAATTGCACTAGCTAGTATACCAAAATCATGGATCATCCATTTACATTAAACAAGCAACATGCAGCCAAATAACATCTACACCAATTGACCACACTGACTGATAGCTCTATCCCCAAAATACTATCTAGTTGTGTCATCTAGTAGTGTCATGCAATAACACCATTTTATAACACTATTTGGTAGCAGCATTCAGTAGTGCCATTTGATAGTATTGTTTGATGGAGTACTCATGATATAACTAAATGATAGTACTATAAAATAAAAAACCACAATTCTTGGTTCCCCTCCTAAAAGGGTTTTTTTATAGGGTCTTTTAAAATTTACCTTGGTTCCACCATCTATAAGGATATTTTTTATGTAATAATGTGTGATCAAACTTCATAAAACAATACAAGACTAGCTTATTTTACATCCATTATGAATAAATTGAAAGACAATGAAAACACATTTTCTTTTGAGAAAAAATATTTTCTACCCAACATACTATAAAATAAAATATCCCAATGTTTATTGAAGAGTGAATCTTAAAAAAGGTGGTTAAGTGTCTTTTTTTATATAATGGATTAGGACTCAACATTTAAAATATCACATTTATTCAATCACACGCAATAAATATGAAAACTATTCACAAGTCAAAAAATAATATAAGAGGTTTTCATAATTAATATAAGAGGTTTTGATAATATCCCTTTCCAAAAGTCAGGAACAATCACTTTGGATGTGATAGTGGGCTCTAACACATTAAATACTTGATTTCAATTAAATCCAAATCAATTACATTATAGCCTACTCTTATGCATACTTTGGAGTCATTGTATGGAAGCTATACCATCCACTTTACATTAATGCTTGAATTTTGTGTATGAAGGGTGTTTACATTTATGTCTTGTAGATAATCAACCTTTTAAGTATTGTAAAGTAGCTGAACCTAGTGATGAATGTATGATGCAATCTAATGGATCTCATTCCTTCATAAAAACTCCATTACAAGTCATACCAATAGAATAAATACATACATATAAACTTGGATATCCAAGAAAAGTTAATGAAAATAAGTACACACCAACTATATCACTTAATAAAGAAATGGTAAAATAATCACTGCAAATAACTAAAGCACAAAAGGAGAAGATACCAAATAGTCCTTTTTTCTCAATATAGAAGATTCTAATTGAATATTTATGGAAGATGATAGTGTTGATGATGATAATGAAATTATAGTGAATATATATGAGTATTTATCTCATTTAAACTTTAAACCTATAATCCCAACAAAGTATAATAATGATTCAAATGTCATCAACATTGATATAGTGCAAGGTCTCATTCACACACAACCTAAGCTAAATAAATAGAAGTCACCTCTTCCAAACATCCATGGTGATATGAATGTAAATTCTTATCACCCTATCAATTCATGACAAGAACATCTTACAATAAGTGCTCCATTGATGAAATATTTTGTAAAATATAGAATGAATTGATCACATGAGGCATTACACATCACATGCTGTATCAATGAAGAATATCTAATGTCCATGAAAAATTTAGTTAACAATGTATAATCCATTGATACAAAACCTTCCATATACAATGATACAACATTGAAAGTAACTAGTGAACAAGGCAAATCAAGTATTATATTATGAATGTTACTTTATAAGAATTAGTTTTACCTTCCACTAGACATTCATCTATGGGTTTATTATCACATCAAGAAGGGAATCCATATTGTAGTTATCATAGAATAAATAGAAACAAAATAGACATTTGTGTAGTATTACATTATTTTTTTTAAATTTAAGGATGAATGTGTTATCATGATAATACATGTATAGAAAAAGTCACTTAAAGAATGTAATAATAAAATAAATATCATAAAGTATAAAAATAACCACAAAAGGACATATTGAATGTTCAAGTATTTATTTAGGGTGATTATTGTAAAGAGTCTCAAGTTGATGAAAAAAAGGGAGAAAATACATGCAATATTCCATTTCTAAAACATTTTTATAGAGGATATATGAATTACAACACATTATATATTGTGGTGGATTAATAGGCCATTTTAATTTATAGATTACTTAGGAGTGAAAAGTTGTGGACACATTAAATTTTTTGATGCACATCAAGAAAAAATTGTATGATACACTAGGGAAATAGAAATTAGAATAAATGTAAGATATAATTGATATATAAATATGTGTATTAAATTCATGTTTAAAAATAATACAATAAGAATTCATCATGATGGAATGAATGAGCACCAAAAGATCAATAATCAATAAAACATGAAGTGGAATCATTTAGTGAGATGACACTCTACCATTCACATGGTATTGAGATAAATTTCATGCATACACATTGGCACCTTGAGAAGGTAAAGTGAAAGATGATCGACATATTGTAGTACAATGAATCTAATGATGATAACATGTGGACATTTGATATAATTATATATCAATATAAATACACTATTACTATATTTCATGTTTTTCATTTAAGCATCCTTTATATTGATCTTAGGACTCTAAAACAATAAAATAAAATAATACATAACTAGGAATTGTGTGTGACATGTTTTGTTAGTATACATGATTGATTAATGTTATTTATTACAAACATGGTGAAATTCATGCATATTTTCTATGAAAATTCTATTCAATGTATACATGAGTGGGATGTAGGACATACATGTTGCATATGATACATGGACATACACATGTGTGACATTATTTACACCTTCGGGATACCTTCTTATGATGGGGACATGCCTACACCAGGGGCATATTTACACACTTATTAGTTATATATTTTTATATTGATCCATTGATCATATCATATTTTAAACATAACTTGATCTTGTATATGATTTATAGATTGTTATTTCCTATGGATATTATGCTTTTTTATAGTAGATGATGGTATTGATTGATTGTGTAGACTAACATTGCTTACACAATATATGTGTATTGTTATTGATTATTACATTATATTATCATTGATGTGTGACTCAATGAGTGCATTGATTTTTTCTTGTCATATAATGTGTTAGTTATGTTATAGGATCCTTTAGTCCATGTCATGACCTTGTTTTCTATGTCGGGTCAGAGTTGAATCAAAGTTGTGTTAAGTCTTGAGTGTTTGTGTGATTCATGATCATGATATTATGTGCATATGTGTGTGTATACAAATGGATATATGATTTATTATAATTTTGGTGCCGTGATTTATATCACACATATTTTTATTATTGTGAGTCCATGATTCTATCATGCATTTACTATGATGCTTATTATCATGTGCCTAATCGATATATCTAATTGACATGACACTTGTATGCCATTACCTTGGACTACTTGTTTCATACATAATTAAATGATCATTTATTTATATTATGACATATGATATCATGTGTGTATATATAATTTACATGATTACATTTTTATATATAACACATGGTGCAAATAACTATTTATTTTGATATGATTGATTCATAGGATTCATCCCTCATATCAAAGGGGGCATATAACTATCTTGTGTTATAGATTTAAGCCATGAGAAACATATATTTTATATTTTGGGTTGAATTATGTGCTTCATATTTCAAATATTGAGCATATTTAGGTATATGTGATGCATACATGGGGTATTTTACTTGATTATGAAGAACATTCAAGATATTCTATGACATTATGAGATATAGTATATGGGTTAGATTAATCAAATTTATTAGATTGAGTAGGTTGAGATACATACTATGACATATGAATATAATATGATGACATTCTAGATCACTTTTAGGTATATATGGATTATATTTTTGGCACAAACATTGTTCATGTAAGCACTTATCTATTTTTATGTTGTCTATTGATGGGAAATGATAGTATTATGTAAGCACTTTGGATTTAAAATATATATAAAACCATTTATTCAAAGTTTAAATTTACATACAAACATATTTTATGATTCAAACTTTTCATACTAATCTATTTTGAGGTTCTACCATGGCATAATTTTTTTTTTGGTTCCATAAAAGAGTTATAATGACATTTAGAGTAGTACATTTGAGGTTTCTATGAAACTTAAATTATATCACTTATTTTTATCTAATGGGGCTTAAAAAAATTATACTCATCAAATCATGGTTTTAACAGTTGCATATCCTTGGTGCATAATCTCCCCATGAAATTATCCAAATGACTTTAAATGGAAGCTTTGTTCATGTACCCTTAGGTGTATTAGTTCCTTAACTTTTCAAATTTCAGTAATTCAATAGTCTATAATATTTAAAAAATTATTTTATGAGTGGACATTTATTTGTACATATTTCCTTATAGGTTTTTCATGGAACAATTGGGAAAATTTTGACATATTTGTCAACACCAGGTGTGGGTAATCACAAGTACCAAATTAATTCTCTTTTTTTTAATCTAGCATTTTCAATACTAGACTAAAATGGGAACATTTATAGACACAAATTTGGTATCAAACATTTGTAAACATCATTTTTGACATAATTTGACATAATTTAACTTATACATTGACATTTTACTCTTGTTTACACTTTCTCCTATCTTGATACCCACTTGACCAACCCAATTTACTAGTATACATGTTTAGGATCACTCTATCCTATGTAATAAATTCTCTATAATACTGAATAGACTATTACCATATACTATAACATTCATTTTCACTCTAAAAATATTACCTATAACAAACAAAAAATTATAATTTTTCATAAGTGTTTGCTTTTACTGATAGTGTTCAAGTACCCTCGATGATTACTTCAAATTGGCACATCTCCATTAGATAGGACTAGAAAAATTTAATGGGTTAGTCATGGTAGAAGGTATTAAAATGTCATATATAAACACAATTCAAGATTAAAGTCATACTCACTTGCTAACTTGGTCACTATTTGGAAATCACAATGAGAAATCCATTTGCACTCTCTTAAGACATTATAATAAATAAGTGTACATCTAAAAATCCCTTAAAAGATTGAACCTAGAGCCAATTATGAATTTAAAATGTAGGTAAAAGTTGTATGTTATCAAATATTAAAATCCAAGAATGCATTATAACATGATCATGATGGTGTGAACACACACCTATTTAGGATAACTAAGTGAAGTTTGAGCCCTTTTCAAAGTATTAAAATGTATGAAATAATCAATCACTCAATGTGGAGTTATTGGGTTATCAAAACCATCTTTATAACCCATTTTTCCATGTTATTTATGTCAAAATTAAAATTAAAGTTTTAAAGGAAAGTGAAAGTAAAAATAAGGATCAATAGAAAGGATTGAAGTCAAGCACACACATTAAGTCATTTACAAGTGTAGGCACAAGGATTTGAGGTAGTTAGTCCTACACAATCAACAAGGATAGTATTGATAAAGCCTATATAGTACCAATAATTGTAGTGATTTAAGATTCACTATTACATCTAAATAGGTTTTTTGATCCTATATAATGATCTAAGCAGTCACAGAGCCAATACAAAGCATTTTTAGAGACTCTAAAAAATGCAATAAGCAATAAAAATCATAAATGATCTAAGTGCATCTCTAATCTCTTTATTTTATAAATTATAAATATAGTAAGTGCAATATTAATCTCAATTTTAAATTATTATTTCTATGATTAATGACCTATTTAACATAGTCTAAATATTCAATAGTTTTATACTATTTAGGTTGTATTAATTACAAAACACATAAAATACATACATACTTGGAAGAATAAATTTTATCAACTAGTTACTAATAATTATTTAGGAAATTTTGTAAGAAGGTATTTCAATGAATTTATGTTTAATATTTGAAAGAGGGAAAAGAAGAAACTAAGTACAGGTATGGTTGAAAAACCTAATTGATAGTGCACGCTTTGCAATTAGAATATTGTGAAGAGCTCCTCTTTGGCTTAGGAGGATGACCTATAGATAATAAAGCACTAAATCAAACTTGTTTGTTAGATAGATAGTTGAGTGGATTACCTAGCGATAACTAGATCCCAGAAGTAAGAGTTTTCTTAGGGGCTATCAATCCACACATTTTAAACTATTAAGCTTATGAACAAAATATAAGGTACTTGCATCAATAATCTAAAGATACTAAAATCAAATACAAGAGTGCTTACTTATAAAATAGACTATAAATAATTAAATTAGTGATAAACAAATCAATACTTGTGATAGAGGGTTAGGGTATGCTTTAAAAAATTAGAGAGGTGTTTGTGAATAGGTAAGAACATAAAATATTAGGTTTAGTTAGGTGGTGATAGGTGAAATTAGCCTACTAGTTTTTATTGCCATAGTGACCATCAATAGTTGGGCTGATCATCAGTAATTAAGGTGACCATTAGTGGTTGGCTAAACCATCATTGGTTGAGTCAACTATTGGTGGTTACTGTGTCTAGATCTACATTGGTAATTTGGCTGATTGATTAGATCTAAAAGATAGATTCTAGGAGGTGGGTCATATTTGGGTTAATTATGAAATTAAAATAAAGTAGATGAATTTTAAGAAATAAGTACTTATCTAACCAAAAGTTAATTGGGTGGATGGTTGAGGTAGTTAACATATTGGTGGAATCTAGCTTGATCTAATATAATAATAGTGCCTATAGACTCAATAGAGAGGTGGCAACAAGTTGGCTCTCTGATATGATTATTGGATTATTGGACTGTTAGATTGCTGATGGTGGTTGACCTATAAGAAAGAAACTACTAGATGTACAAAATCTCTTGACAACAATTGAAGATTTTTAGATGTTTGCTGATGGATTTCACCTCCCAACTCCTCTCTTCTTATAGGCACAATCAAGAGGTGGAAGTGAAGGTTCAACTGGGCTATCTAATTACAAATCATCCAACAATGGATTGTAATAGGATTTAGATAACTTATATTTAGAAAAAAATAGTGGGTAGTTCGCATGCTTTTGGTTAAAGAGGTGGACCCTGACTATTGACGATTAAGGTGACTATTGGTGGTCAATTAGACTATCAATGGTCAATTTTGACTATGGGTTAGGTTAGTTAGGGGTTAGAAAGTGATATTGGTCCCAAGGAGGGTCTCAAGGTGATTAAGGGGTACCTTTAATGTTCAAAATCATAGTGTATAGATTTATAGTGTCTATAGTTTTCCCCTTTTTGTTATGTAGCTTAGAATCAACTAACTACAAAACAAACACTAATATTGATCAAAAGTCTACTGATTGCCCCAAGTATGAGAGGAGGTGTTCCCCCTCAAACTGGGACGTGATGAGGTAAATTAGAATTAGGTGTAGGTTTGACATAGTGGGTGAAGGTGATGATAAAGGTGGATGTCATTGGGCACTAAAAAATAAATAGACACACAAAGTAAAATAAAAGGTGTGATAGCCAAGATCATACAAAGATAAGGTTGCTATATTTGATAGTAATAAAGATCAGTGCTAAGTGGAAAGTAACTAGTATACTATGTGACCACATTTAGGAATGGTAGTTAGGTACACCTATTAGTCTCCTAGACAAGTTTAGTGTTTTTGGTGGGTATCCAAGGTAGGAAGTGCTTTTGTGGAAAACACAAACATGTCAAGTGTCATGGGTATTTGAGTTAGGAAGTGTTCTCAAGAAGACACGAATAGGTCAAGTAAGTGTGAGGTGACAAGTTTAAAAGGGTTAACATGGAAATGTTCTCACTTCAGTCAAAAGACTAGGTAAAACATGTCACAAAATGTGCATTATTTGGAGCAAATGGACCAACAACAAGGTGATGAGTTGGTTAGGGGGGTGGAGAAGATAGTCTTTGAGGGTGGGCAAGCTGATGTTGAGGTTATTGAATGCAAGTTTATGAAAGGTAAGGGCCAAAAAGGCAAGATGACTTGACCATCAGTGGTCAGGTACCATAAGGGTGACCATCGATGGTTACCCTAATCATTAATGGTCAAGGTAAAACCCTAAAAAACTGGCAAGTAAAAGTAAAGTGTGAATTACATTTTACTCACTTGTTGTTTGTGATCATTAACTTTGAGCTCTAGGCTATTTGGGTATTGAGTGATGAGGGTATTTTATAAGGTTGTGCTTACTAAGGTGGATGGTTAGCATTGAGCTAATGTGGATGGTGGTGACTAGTCATGATGCAAGGAACACATGGGCATGGGTGACAAAGAGCAAGTATATGTCCAACTCTATGGTGGCGGTCATGAAATGAGGTAAGGGATGCATTGATTTTGATAAATAGATTTGATTTTATGTATATGCATTGGGTTGGGAGGTTAGGGTAGGGTAAAATGGGTGGTTTTTGATAGGTATGCCATATGTAGGGTTTATGTGAAATTTGAGTAAGTGGATGGGTGAAAGTGGAAATTAATGGGCTGGGTAGGTATGTTGGGTTGGTTGAGGATGTAAGCTAACAAATTTGTTTTATTTTCATGTATTTTGGGTATGTTTTTGGTGGGATAGGGTATGGGAATTTTGGCTACAAAATGCCCATAGTGATCATTGATGGTCAAGTCTGATCATCGATGGTCAATGCCTTAAACAATATGGGTGCTTAATCATCAGTGGTTAGCACAACCATCAATGGTTGATGATGGTAGGCAAGATTTTATTAAGTGTTGTAAAATATTAAATCAAGTGAAAAGTTTATGCATTAGGCTTAGGTTAGTAAGGTAGGTCCAAAGGGTAAGTGTACTAGGTGGGGGGTAGGATAGATAGGTTGGGTAAAGAAATAGGTTAGTTGTATGTGAAAAATATAGGGTAAATGATAAGGTATTTTCTAGGTGTAAGATTAGCTAGGAGGTCTAAAGTATTGAGATAGGTCACTTATGTAAGGTGAAAAGGGTTGGATGACTAAGTTGTGCTAATGAATTCATGAAGGCCAAATATTAGATTCAAATGCACAATCAAGTGTCACATATCTTTATAGATATACATCAAGGGATGACCCCAGCTGACTAGGCTCACATGCATGAGGTAGGATTAGGAGAGATGAGGTACTATCAACACATGCCGTGAGATGCATCCATGGTCATAACACTCATCAAGAGATTGGATCTCACTATGAACACCTTCTTGCTACCAATTTGGGAGATGACTATTCTACCTAAGGATGTTCATAAGATTACTCAACTTCCACTTTATAGTGATTTGATATAGCATATAGAGTGAGAGGACTGGGATGATCACATCAAGCTATTATATGGAGATGAGAGTGATAAAATAAGATGAAATGTTAGGGGATTCAAGTATATAACATTATATCATAGGGCTCCTATTAAGAGGAGACTTATGACCATGTTCATGATTGCAGTAACATCTTTTAGGCTTCTTGACTTGAGTAGCAAGATATTTCCTTAGTACTAGTTGAGCTATTGTTAGGGTAAACTATCTTTAGTTGGGTACTTATATTGCCTATGTAGATTTACAAAGAGATATGGAGGTTTAGGGCCCATAAGAGGTATGCTATTAGTGTCGACCTAGTTTTTCATTGCTAGGCCTATGAGCATATTTGGGTACTAAGACTAGTGGGATTACTATGGGTAAGGTACACACAAATAGAGTTACCCATCAGCTTTATGTGATGGACGGGTGACTTTTCTACATTAAGTGTAAGAGGTGGGGATCATGACAAGGAGTGGTGTATGGGTGTACTAGGTATACTGGTGATAGGAAATATTACTTGTAGGCCATACACCTAGTTTCTTATATGGCTGGGTTACAAGAGACAGACACTCTCACTATAGAGTTATAAATAGATATTGGGTAGGCAAGATGGGGAGGTGGAGCATATTCCATTCAAAATGGTACACTGATAATTTAACCTAGTATAGGGTATCCCAAGCCCATTCCCCAAGAATAAGATAGAATATTCAAAGACCCTATTTCTAGTGCCATAACCTTCTCCTACATTATTAGATGGCATGTATGAGGAACTACTAGTTAGGGCTCTGATAGGTGACACTAGGTTTGTAGATGGGTACATGACATGGTATCAACCCATATATGCATCTATAGATATTGGTGGAGATGATAAAGGTGTGAGGCTGATGGCCATAGATCTAGATGGCCATGATGAACATGCAGGAAAGGCTCTAGTTGTTGCATAGGGATAAATATAGGTATTATAGGGATAAGTGGCTACACTTAGGGTCAAATTACCACATTACAGGGTTAGGTTACACCTTATAAGGTTAGCTTGCTATTGTCATAGGTGAGAGGGATCAGGGTAGGACCTCTCTAGGTTTGGTGACCTAGGAGAGGGACTCTCAGACATAGAGAGGAGGAGGAGTAGTAGTAGGATAGGAAAAACCACCTAATTTTACCCTTACAACTTGATACCTAGCTACAGTGGAGGAGTTACAATACTATAAGGCTATTTTTCTAGCATAGTATTTAAATAATATCTGATGGGGTGAGTATAGGGCCAACTTAGCAGGTGGAGTTAGTTTAGTGACACTAAGATAGTGGGAAACATCTATATTTGGTTAAACAAGGATAACTAGGGGATTAATATGCACACCAGGTGGGTAGGTACCTAGATCTAGTGGTTCTCTAGGATGTATTGGTTCCCTTGGGGATATAGATAGATACGACATTTTGTATATTATTTTGATTCTAGATTATGAGCTAATACTATGAGATGTACATTTTTGAGAGAGAGTCTGTCTATCTACATGTACACATTATTTTATGGTTATTTGAATCATGAGTTATATATATGTGATCTTTGATTATTCTCATACTAATAGTGTATGATTTGTATTTGGTATTCATTTATTATGATGTGATGTTTATATTGCTTATGGATTATGCTATGTTGTTCATGGATTATGCTTATAGATCATAGACACTAACATAAAATTTGCTAGGCATGAAATGGTTTTGATTTATGGTTATGGTTATGACTTGCTAAATCTTGTATTGAATTATTGTAGACTTTAGACATGTAGTGGAAAATGAATGATTGTTCAAATGCTCATGGATGTTATGCTTTTGTTATGGTTATGGTTATGGTTATAGTTATGCTCAGTTGTTAGTTTGGAGGATAAAACACATGAAGTATTTTAAGTAACAACACTAGATGGGAGACTAAAGAATATAATCAAGAAATAATGATCATCATAGAAATACCAACTATTCATGATATAACAAGAAGAGGGCATGATGCTTCTTTGTTGACAAGGACTAAAACAAAACTAAAGTTAGAATGGATTAATGAACATAAGACCTTCAAATGATTTACATTAGCATTCATTAGTTGGTTAAAAAGGTGTCTTAACCACATAGTGTCAAGTAAGATCAAAAATCCATTGCATATAGTATAAAGGGGAGATGGGTGAAAATAGAACCCTATTATGAGACTTACAAGCCTCCATTGTGGGTGTCCAAAGAACCAGGGTAAATAATCCTATATCAAAACTATGTAGACTGATCAATCCAAGAAGTCTACCTATGAAAACTGATTGTGTATTTCACCTTATTATGTTGTTTGAGAGCCGATGGTGGTTTTCAAGATTAGTTTATTTTACTATGATTTTGATAATGGGTCTTTTTCTGCTTATTTTTTATGGGAAACTGATTGATGTCAAAAGCTTGTGAAAAACTTTTATGCTTTTTACAAATGCTTACTTAGCCATCCTTTGAGGGAGTACTCTAGGTTTATGTAATTTGGTTAATTATTTTGATAGCTATCCTTCAAGGGAGTAGTCTACCTTACATTTTGGAAATTTCAAATAGATTTTCAATAACTATCCTTTAAGGGAGTAGTGTGTGAATTCTAGGAATGACCAATGATTGCTAGTGATAAGAATTTTGTTATTTTTCTTGACATAGACTTGCTTAGGCCAGATTAGTGGTTCAACTTTATGAAGGTAAAACTAAAAGCACAAGAAGGTTGATTAGGTGTGAAGAGGACTAGGTGACAATGATCATGAGAATCCATCTTATGAAGGTGTGGAAAGCACCATGAGAACCAAGCCATAGGTAGAGACATGATACACATTATTTAAGATAAAGATATGATAGTGAAAACTAATCACATGATTCATTCTTAATTGATGTCCCATAAAATAAGGATATGGAATGTGGGTGGATAGTAAGGGATGAACTTAAGTTAGACAAAAGGTGAACTTGATCCTTCTCAATAAAAGAATAGATGTAGATATGAAACATTGAGGGGCTCAAGTTCTAGGTGACCTTCAAGAGAAGATAATTGATAAGCTCCTAATCGATACTTATGGGTTATGATATAAGATCTAGGATAATTGAAAACAAACTTACCCTGCTTGCATTTCTCCATATTAGTGATATGCTAGTTTTCCTTTAGGATAGGATCTCTGATATTGAATTGTCACAATTTAAGGTGCTTATTATAGGCATGCTTTATGTGCTCTTGATAGACATGAAGATGGGCGAGGGATTCTAAATGACACTCATCAAGTAGCTCATGTTGGGCTAAATGATGCTAACAATAATTGTCCTCTAAAATAAGCTCTTTCAAAGATATGTGAAGAGAAGGGATTTGGACTTCAAGAGGCTAGATAACCTCTATTCTAAACATGAGAGAAAAGGGTGTATCACCTATAGGGGTTTTAATGCTAGTATGATATGCCCATAAGGCAAAGGGAATTTGAAAATCCCAATCCCAACTAGATGTGTTGATCATTTTAGTTTGCATGTTATTAAGGGTTTTGTTAGAGGCTTCTATTTATCCATTTGCTTAAGGATGATAGGGTGAAGAGAAGCTTAAATAAATTTCAAATGCATCACACAAACCCTAAACTTGCTTGTTATTAAAGGATTTACTATTTTCAGTGATAATATTATGGGGAACATTGAAGCAATAGATGATATGATGGTTGATAAAGTCAACAATATTTTTTACTTTGGTCGAGACTAGAGGAATAGACTTGACCCACTTGGTAAAGTAATCATTTGTGTTGATGATAGAATGGTGCCACTATGAGGAATGGGGATTTATTTCACTAATAAAGTCTAGACCTCATTATGAGAAGGGATATAAATTGATATAAACATGAAGGCTAAAGCTAGGTGTGTAATTAAAATTAGCATGTTGTTGACAATTGACACACTTCTTCATGTAATCATAATAGTCTTGGTTAAGGGTAGGCCAGTAATAATCAAGATGAAGGATGTGCTTAGATAAGTGAGGCCACTAAAGTGTCACTCATACATTCTATCATGCATTTCCTTGATAGCATGGCCTTCTTGACTATGTAGGTAATAGAAGAGGAGGTCATCAAAGCCATGCTTATAGAAGTTTCCCCCCATAATGGTATAGTGAGAGGTACTCTAAATAAATTCTCATTGAGAATTCTTAGAGAGGCCAAAAGGAACTATGCTAAGGTTAAGGTAGTTAAAGGCTTTTTGATACTAAAGGTCAGTTTAGGTCTCCTCCATAGTGAAAATAGTGGGAGAATCTAATTTGACATAAGAAGGCTAGGTAAGTCTATGGATAATAACATATAGTTTTAGAGTCTGAGGGTGAAAATAGAATTTGTGAGGTAAGAAAAGCCATGGTGTTGGAAAAATTGTTGGTAGATCATAGGGTTGACTATATATGATAGTGTTTAAATGATGCTAGTTGTTTGTCAAATAGTTTCTTGTACTATTGTAGAACATCATTCTTAAACTGGTAAGAGTCATTGATTCGATTGATCACAAGTTAGGAGTCACCAAAGATATTGATCATTTTGAATACTACGGTTAAGGTAACCTAAAGGCCTATCACTATGGTTTCATACTTAGCCATGTTATTGGTACATTCAAAATCAAGCTTGAAGGACAAAGGTAGAGGCTCACCATCAAAGGGGATAAGGATGATATCAAATTCCCCACCATGCTAACACTTTGATCCATTAAAGAACATGGAAACTTGATAGGTGAAATCTACTTGAGATAGGGCCATAATGGACTCATCGAGGAACTTAAGAGGATGAGGCTAGTTGTCTACTAATGGGACCTTAACCAATTGATCGGTAGTGACTTACCTTCTAATTAACTTTTGTTAAAGGAACTCAAGGTCAAATTTTGATAAGAACATGAGCCACTTGTCCATATGCTAGTTTTGTTATGACTTGGAGTGCATGTAATGGAGTGGGTCAGTGTTGGTTATGACATAGGTTTTATGGTTAAGAAGGTAGTGGTGAAGTTTGGTGGCCATGAAGACTAAATCTAGGCAATTTTTTTAGTTTAGGTATACCAAGTTTCATACTCTACAAGTTTGTGTCTAATGTAGTATACAACTTACTCTCTATGTTGTTCATCTCGGTAAGCCAGCATTACCCCTATGGAATGGTTGGTATTAGAGATATATAGGTATAAAGGTTGGTCATCATTGGGAGGGGTAAAGATAGGTGGAGATAAAAGGTACTCTTTGAGTGAATCAAAGGCCTTTTGTAGTTGCTATTCCATTTAAAATACACATCCTTATTCAAAATGTGGTTGAAGGGTTGACATCAATCTGAAATATGGGAGATAAAATGGTGAATGGATTATAGCTTCCCCTACAAGCTTTGAAGTTGCTTAAGGTTGACAGGAGGAAGTATATTGAGGATGGATTTGATATTTTTAGGATCAACTTTGATTCCATGAAGGGAGATAATAAATCCTATAAGCTTTCCTGACAAGACCCCAAAAATGTAATTTTTTGGGTTAAGATGGACATGATAATGGATAGGCCACTCAAAGATGATCTTGAGAATGATAAAGTGGTATTTTTAGAGTTTGGATTTGCTAAGAAGGTCATCCACATAGTCCTCTACAATATTATGGATAAGGTCATGGAAAATATAGGTCATGGCATGTTGGTAGGTTGCACCAATGTTCTTTAGTCCAAAAGGTATGACTATAGTATAAGGTTCCCCAAGGGGTGGTAAAGGTAGCTTTATGCTGATCTTTAGGTATAATTAGGATCTGATTGTAACCCAAGAATCCATATATAAGATATTACATCTCATGGTCAAATGTAAGATTAATAAGCTAGTCAATGATAGGTAGAGGGATGCCATATTTGGGGCAAGCAAGGTTGAGGTCATGAAAGTCTACATAAATGCATAGTCTCCTTATGGCTTTGGTGATAGGTATAATATTCAAGACCTATTAGGGGTAGTCAATGGGTTGAATGAAATTGATAGATAGAAGACACTAAAGTTGTTCTTTGATGAGAAGGGCTATGCCAGGATGCATGTGCCAAAAAGTTTGCTTGATAGGTTTGGCATCATGGTGAGTGAAAATGTTATGGGTAATAATGATGGGGTCAATTTCAAGCATATAGATATAAGACCAAGCAAAGGCTATGTTGAAGTCTTAGAGGAAAGAGGGGAAGTCCCAAATTTCCTTGACATTCAATGATTGGAAAATTTTAACAATGCAAGGGTTATCTAGAGTGCCCAAGTTAATATCCATGGCAGATTCATTCAACATGATCCAAGACTTGGGAGGAAGGGATTTATGGATTAAATAATTTGGGGCATCAAGGTAGGTGAGAATAAAATCATCATCCTAGCATTAAATAGCGTTAATGGTAGGAAAGAGTCTTCTCCTATCATCTTAGGATGTGTCAAAGGGATGGTTATAGTCACATCCTCCTTTTGATAAATTAGGGGTCCAAGGTTGATCATTTTGATGAAAAAAAGTTAAGTGGAATGATGTCATCATCCTCACACATCAGTGGAGGTGAGGTCAGTGAGGGGGGGATATCTTCCTCAATAATGAAAATGATAGGTTGTTTGGCTTTCTTCTTATTAGGTAAGATGAAACCAAGTCTATGCTTCTCATGTGTCTTCTTGGTTTTGATGGTGACCAATTCATGTGGGCCATGCTCATATCATTCAAGACCTAAGCCTTTCCAAGAACACTAATGGAGGTATGTTTTATAGAATCTTGGTTTATCAAGGTAAGAAAAACTAGTGGTGAATTGTCAAGGTGGGAGAGAGGTGGTAGAAGCACCAAGGGATTTGTCAATTTACCCATATACAAAACAAGTCTAACAATGGGGAGGTCCAAAAGGAATGATAGTCTTAACATTGGGGTCATATCCTAGTTGGTTGGTAACTTTCCCATATTTTTGGGGAGTAGGGAAAGCTTCAAGGGTCAAAAGGTGATATTCCCCCACTTAAAGGTGAAAGAACATGGATTTCAAAGGGTCTAAGTTGAGGATTTGTTATAAAGGTATAGATGAACTAGTTGATGTCTCATCAGTGGAAGGAGGTATGATATCTACTTTAGTGATTTAAGGTTGGGTTTTAGCTACTGAGGGTGTGTTAGATGGGGGTATGAGGAGATAGTTGGGGTGATAGGTCATGTTGCATGTTGAGAAAGGACTTGGGTCAGCCTAGATAGTGATGACCTAGCATTCATTCTCAAACTTAATGCAATGGTGGAGGGTAGAGGGAACAAAACACATAAAACAAATATAAGGTTATCCTAATAATATGTTGTATTAGAATTCACCTTCTACAACATAGAAAAGTTTAAAGAGTGTGTGGGGTCTTAAATGGATCTGAAGGATGATAGTTCCCAAGGTAGTGGCCATGGTATCATTAAATGAACAAAGGATAGCTAAGGATTTAGACATGACATTGTCTGGAAACTTGAGTTAGTTGTAGGCATGAGAGGAGATGATGTTAATGTTATTACCCCTATCAATAATGACCCATTTGATGTGGGTTTGGTTTATGTAGGTAGTGATAAAGAGAGGAGGATTTGGGTCCTCAAGATGGATGGAGGGTATTTCTAAATCCTTAAAGTTAACAAGGTTGGAAATCTAAAGGGCACCGACAAAGGTGGCTAGAGGTTGGGGGTTCTTAGGTTGGACCTTAATGGATTACAAAGCATTTATTAGTGCCAAGTGATAATGGGGAGAGGTAGAGATCAACTCATATAATCTCATCTTTACTAGGGTTTGATGAAGTTATGAGGCACCTAAGATAGACACCTTGAGTTTGGATGAAGATGAAGATTGTTGGGTGTAGGTTGGTTAGGAGTTTAAGGAGGGGTATGTTTAAGGAATGGACACCTTATCCTTTCCATTATCCTTCTACTGTGGTCTTGTGACCATGTTGATAATATGGATAAAAGGAGATGTTGAATTGGTAGATTGGTCAGATTCCTCTTCACTCTAAGGTGAGAGTGGATGAGTAGGTGAGTGTTGGGTAGGTATGGTTGGTGGTTAGATTGGTATGGGGTGTGATCTAGGAATTTGACTCAAGAGAGAATGGTTAGTATGGTGTTAGTTCTAAAATGAAAACAAAATGAAAGAAACACACTAATACCATAACATTTATAGGCCTAGACACTAGGGAAAGCTTAGTTTAAAAACATAAATGAAACACATAACTAAAATTGAAAATAAATCCTCTTTTACCTTCCTTTGATGCTCTAAAATTATTATTGTAGTGGCTTTCTCGGCTTTATGTTCATGCAGTCCTTGGCAATGGAAGTCTGGCTACCTCTATCTCTCCTTGGCACCTTTGGCTTGTGGCTTGGATTGGCTTGAAATACATTTGGCATGGTAACACTAGTTGCTAGAAGATTTTGGAACCAATCCTAAATTATAACTTTGCATTCTCAAGTCTTTGAAATGATGTGGTAAGGTCTCCTATTTATATATTTTTGCAAATGTCTAGAATCAACCTAAATCATCCATCTCAAGATTGAGATGTGTGGTTGAGGATTAATTAAAGTTTTGGAATTAAGTTTGTAATTAGGCTCATCAATATTTGGGATAGAGGAGAAATTAAGATGCATGGGGGGTTTTGATGAGGCATGGAAGGCATGAATCTTGATATTTGTGGTATTTATGGCCTAGGGATGTCTTCCAAGAAATGTGGTCAATTGATGATTTAAATATTAAATATTCATTTCCAAAAATAAAGTTTCCATGGAATTTTTTATTATGCCTTGATTTAGGTTAATTATCTCTTAAGCATGATTAAGCACTTTGTGCACAAATTACTCAAATTGATTAGAATGCCTTGTTATTGGTCCAAAATTTGAATGGATAAGAATTGTAAGTCCACATTAGATGCATTGAATCCATATTCACATTTAGGATGTTACCAAAATCAAATAACAAAGACACATGTCTTGTGTATAATATTTGATAGGAAAGAGCAATCCAGAGAACATAGGTACAAAATTGACATTTTGACTCAAAATGATCTGATCAAAGTTAGTTGGCCTATAAATTACATTACCCAATTTAGGGATACCCTAGCCAAAATTGGAGCTTGAATATTTTAGTTTCACATCATTTAGCATGTTTTAGTGTCTTTAAGTTAAATTATGCATTTTAGGTGGAAATTGGCCAAAAACCTGGTTGAAGGTTATTGATGACCAGATTTAGGTGTCTATAGTTTTCCCCTATTTAGGAAGGTATTAAAAGCTATAAGCATAATAATGTCTTCTTAAAAAATGAAAAGGTCTTATATGCCTAAAACTACAATGATGATAAACTAACTATATGATGCACCCTTGAGGGAATGGTTGGAACAACAAGTTGACAAATGGTCCCTTGAAAAGAAATAATCAAAGTGAGGGGACCAAAGAAAGGAAATATGATGGGGTGAAAAACATAATGAGACTGCAAAGTAGTCAAATTCATTGAGAATGCAAGTGGGATGGTATATATTGGTTTGCCTAAAGGTAGTTATAAGTATCGTACCCCAATACTGGTAACATGGTATGATAACACAAAAAAATTCCCAAAGGTGGTTATAATCATTAAGAAGATGGAGCTACCCCAATTAGGACAAACAAACAATAACATGCCCTTGTATGGGTAGAAAAAATAAAGTGGTGACAACACAATGATTTGCCCAAAGGCAATTATAATCATTGAGAAATGTAGGTGGGATAGTGTTCAATGATAATCATTGGATCCCAATTATGGAAAACATGATAAACTTGGCCAAGGATGATGATAACTTAACATAGAGGGTAATCATGAATTGGAATAACCTACTAGTAGGGAGATGCTCATCTAAACTAATAAAGTTTGGAATTATTTTATGTTAAATTAATTTATTTGGGATATGATGAGGATGGAATCAGGATTTTGATAATGAAGAGATGTTGATGCCATCATTGTTGAATATATTTTTTGAAGATAAGGGTTGTTTTAGCACATGTTAGTAGGCATCATGGTTTAACGTCATGAGGACTTGGTTGAAATATGCATGAGGACTGACTCTCATAATCTAATACTCAATAAAAAATAATGAACCGATGATAAAAACAATGATGACAATGTAAACATATGAATATAGATGGATTCAAGTGTAAGGAATCACCCAATGAACACAAAAAGACTGAGTTGAGGCAACAGTGTTGAAATTAAACAAACAAGCAAGCAAATAAACAAACAAACAAAAAAAAATTAAAAATAAAAAAACAAAAAAATAAACAAACAAAAAAAGAGCCTAAAAATAAAAGAAAAAGAAAGCATCCTAATAATGATAATGCCCCAGTAAGGTGGATTGAGGATAACTGAATAGGCTTAGACAAGACAAATATTTTTGGATTTTTTGAAATGTTATGATTTTTTTTGGCATTTTGAGGTATCTCAACTTGTTAGAGAATGACAAAATACCTGCTCACAAAATGATGAGATTGTATGGAAAGGGCAATTGAGGTGACCTCAACATGAATTGAGCATGACCCACAAAGTCCTAAGATGTCCTCAAGTCATAACCACCTAGGTCCCATAAAAGGTGAAGAAAAATAAACTGGGTCCCAACAAGTTCTTAAATTTGTCAAATGGCCAATCAAATGAAAACAACAATGGCAGGGTGATGTGGCAATGCATGGTAAACAAATGTTGCCCCTAGTTTTCCCATAGGTGGTTATAACTAGGATACAATGGTATAGGTAAATGATACTAATTTTCCCATAGGTAGTTATAATTAGTAGCAAGACTAGTGAAACATTGATTTTCCCATAGGTGGTTATAATTAGGCTCACATAAACAAGATTAATAAGATGAAATATATCTTTCTAGATCAATTATCATACTATTTTCATAAACTATCATTGAAACATGGATTGGATTGATTTTTGAAACTTGATCAGAATCCTCTCACAAAAAGTGTAGGAAGAACTAAAGTTTCCAAGATCAAAATAGGATTGGGTAGGATGACTAAAAATAAGCTTTGTTCTAGATAGGAATGAAATGATAAGATGGTATGGTCTTGATAAGGATAATTATGGTTTTTAATAGAATGGATAAAATGGTAAGAGGATTGCCCTCAAGTGATGGGGTGAATGGTTAGGTACTTTGAAAATGGCAAATAGATATGTAAAAATGACAATGGCATGGTACATATTTTTGGCCTAGGTATGGTTTTTTATTCTATTGTTCCTACTGATGGGGAGAAGCACATCCTAATCAATAAATGATACAAATAGAATACCTGATCATGTTAATTGCTAACCCACACCTCATATGAATAACTACTCTATCAATAACTTGATGTAGATTTGGTTTTAAGGAATGATTTTATAATCTTCATTGGTTTTTTATTTTGATTCCTTCAAACATTGATACAAGGTATCTTTGTAGCCTCTATAAAGGAAAGTGCAACCATGGATGGTAAATAGGGATAAATAGTGGATGGTAGGTTTAACTATGAAATAGAATGGTAGATGATAATGGAATTTATAATGGTGGGGAAACAAATGAAGATCAAGACTTTCAATCACATGTAATGTTGTTGATGTTGGATTTGACATAATTTTAGTTATGGTAAGGTCAAATACTTGTTCTCTTGAGAGGACCACTAGATTTTTTGGTTGTTTGATCTTGAGAGTAGTTACCATCTAATTAGACTGTAGATTATAATCTATTTTGATTTGATCTTTGATTTTATCTTCATTAATAAGTGAAGAAATTTTGTGCTCAGCGATTAGTGCCTCAATGAGGTTTTCACCAATGAAGTTGTCTTGATTGTCCTGAAGCACCTTTGAGAAGGTTTCACTAAGGAATGTTGACTTTTTAGTTTGATTATCTTCTGGTAATTCAAAAAAAGTTTCACTAAAAGATGCTAATTTTTGACTTGGATTGTCCCCTAGCACATTTGAAAAGGTTTCACTAAGAGAGTGTTCTTCTACTACATGAATGTTGTCTTGGCCTCCTTGTTCTTCTTCAACTGCTATGTCACCATGGATGTAGTTTAAAAAATTGTGATTCTATCAATCCCAATCAACACTTATGGGAGATGGAATGTCAATAATATAGCTATTTTGGTTAATGGCAATGTCTTATGAAATGATAATGAAATGGGGAGAGGCTACACAATCCTCATAGAAGATACTAGGATACCTTGTGTAAAAGTTGAAGTACTCATCCTCAAAAATCATAGAAGGATCATAAATGTATTCAAATTGATATATGAGGCATGTGTAACCAATGTTTTAATAGCCACAAACATATTCTTCATCTGAATCTGATTCTAACTCAAGGGAGTCTGAATCTGATGTTGAGATTGATGTTGATTTAGATTAAATTATGATGTTAAATCTGATGTCAGTCGAAGAGTAAAACTTGACTCTAACTCTAATTCTTCATCTAATAGGTACTATATTATAATGATGTCTTATTGAATATTTGGTATTAAATAAGTAACAACTTGTAATGACATGATGGGATCCACAAAGATTGGTTTGTCAAAGTGAGAATCCTCTAGGATGGGAAAAAGGTCAAGAGACAACTCCTTAGAGACTGGCTTTTCAATAGGAAGCTATTGAAAAATAAGAATATAGTTGAGGTAATGATTTTCCCAAAGGAAATTATAATCATTAAGAAGTGACTCAACAAAGAATGGCTCATTAAAGTGAGACTCCTTAAAAACTAGTAGAGGATCAATAGGTAATTTATCACAGGTTGACTTATCACAAATGGTTGATTCAATAGAAACATGTCATATTGGTTGGTTCTCTTGGCCTTGGTTTCTAATGAGTTGGAAAATACCAATTTTTAACATAGCTTGGTCTTTAAATGATTGGATCAGTTGAGGTTTGGTACTAGATGAGGAATGACTTATGATTAGATAATGGTAGGGCCTTAGGGAGCATGATTGATTGCATGAGCCAAAGGAAAAAGTTTTGATATTATAATAATAGGGTGTTGTGGGTATTTATTACCCACAATAGCCAAAGGAATAGGTCTTGTAATGATGAAACGACATTGTGGAGATTGATTTCTTGCATAAGCCAAAGCATGAGGTCTTGGTATAGAAATGGTTTGGCATTATGGTACTTGATTGCTTGCGCAAACCAAAGGATGAGGTATTGGTATGGGAATGGTGTGATATTATGGTTTTGGAATATAAATGGTATGATGTGGTGGATCTTGATTACTTACACAAGCTAAAGCATCCAAGTCTTCTTCATAAACTATATCATCCCAGTCATGAGTTGGCTCATAAGTTGGTTCTTGATTATGTTCTATGTAGTGATTATTGTATAGAGGGTAGAAATCCATATCCTAAACAACATTATCCATAATTGGGTCTTTAAATTCATCCTCACAAGCCTCTTCATACCTATCAAGTTCTCGAGTTGGATCATAAGTTGTTTCATGACTTTATTCTCATGAATGATTAATATGAGGCAGATAGAAATCTATCTCACAAACCATATTAACATCTTTAGGGTCTTGACTAAATCCATAAAAGTCATTTTGTGTAGCCATTTTATCATAAATTGGATTGTAAGTGACTCTACCATAAGTGTATCTAGACATATTCACTTAAATGATGAAAGCTCTGAAATAAAAAGGTCTAGAGTTCCACAAAATCTGAAAAACTATGTCCAAAGGATAAATGGATAAAGCTTGGTCTAACTTGGTTGAAGGGGTGGAGCTGTATCTCCAATATGGTCTAAAAGTAGAGTTGTATCTTCAAAATTATTTATGTTAAGACTTGGCATAAAACAATCTAACCTTAAATGTCTAATTTCAAATGTCATATGCACAAAAGGTCAAGTTTTTGAATAAAAACTAGCATGTCAAAGGTCTAGGTCAAAGTGTTCCAAACAAGGTCTAAACTAGGAAAGGGAAAATTTGAGTTACTAGGTCATTTGTCCAAATTCAAATTTGAAATCTAGGCTCAAAAAAATATTCATACGCTAGGACTTTTTGCCAAACGATGTCAAAATCTAGACTTGAAACAAAGGCTAATGTGATTTGATTTAATCTAACAAGTTTGGAAATAACTTTGACATAGACCCGACACATAGAATGAAACATAAACATGATCAGTTGGAATAAGTCATAAAACAAAAGGCTCTTTGAAGAAAGAATATGTTTTTCCCAAATAAAGTCACAACTAATGATAAGAATAGGTACTAAACAAATAAACCATCAATAATTTTCAAATTTGGGTAATCGATTAATTGAAGTTATGCAACCCAAAAGAGAAAGATCTATGTATCAGTGCCATGAATTAAGGCTTAAATAGAAATTAATTAATGTTTGAATCCAAACTTGATAAGGCTAATTTAAAACTCAATAGTGAAAACTAGGATTTTACTAAACAAGCTAGACAAGATTGGACAACATGACAACACAAGACAAAGGTATAAATGGTATTCACAAAATGGTTTAAAACAAATGGTTTTTGATACAAGGTGAAACAAGTCTTGAAATAAATTGGGCATCTCAATGACATAAGCATGCTTGAATGTTGTGGTCAATACTATGTTTCAAATACTCAAAGGTAAAATGGTTTGACATGATATGGGCAACATAACGCTACCCTTTACAACTCAAATAACACACACACAAACAAGTTTAGAAAAAAATTCAAGGCACAAGTGTGGTGTAAAATGACCAACATAATGCCTCTTTAGAAAAAAGAGTGACATATAGACAAATTGGTTTTGACATGGCTTATGAATAAATAAACAAGTTTTAATCTCAAAACATACCAAATGAGAAAATGATCCAAAAATACACTAAGTATAATTATCCAAATCCTAGAAAGGGTATGGAAATATGGGGTTGACTAAACTATCATGATTTGAACATCTCTAGGGGAATCAATTGAACAATGACTTTCATGTCAAACAATGAAAAAGAAAAACACAAAAATTAAGTGATCACGTCATTGGCTAGTTTTATAAAGGTCTAGTCCTTTTTACAATCGATACATCTTGATATTCACTCAGTGTAGTGTGATATCCAAATACAGATATGTCTCATGTACAAATCCAATAGTTTCAAATGAAGTCAATGTCAGGAGATGAAACTCTGGGTCAAAACTTCCCTAAAGTACTTGTGGAAGGTGATGAAGTCCTCCTTGCAAGCCAAGTTTGCATAAAAAATAAAGAAATCATGAAATAGAAAGACTTTAGGGTCATTTTCAAGGTCACCCAAACTTTGACGAGTTTTTGGGGAGTGCTTTAGATGACTTTATTTTTAAGCTTTGGACTAGGCTATTTGTAATAGGAATGGTGATTTTGATTCTAAGGGTTCCCTATAGGGGACAAATGGAAGAGCATACATGTAACATTCCTCTTTTTTACACAAAAAATTGATTAAACAACTATTACAAACAAAAATTGACAAGTGTGTTCAATTTTAAGTCCAAAATGAAAGATTTAGTGGTGTTCATTTGAACCCTTAGTCTTAGTTGTAAACTTTGAAAACATTCACCAAAATATCTAAATCCTTTGTTAAACAGAAAACAAGGTTCTTAATTTATTTTTAAGCATGCAAAGGTGATTTAACATGATTTGAACAAATATCACAACAAAATTGTTAGCATGTCCTTCAGCTTTGAAGTTCATTTTGGTTTGAAACAATAAACTTTGGAAAAATAGATCTCGATTCTATGTTTTTGGAAAAAACACAGTGACCAATGTCAGTTATTACAACTGACAATGGTTACCTTGTCTAACTAAAATCTTATCGATGTTGGTTTTGCTAACTGATGTCAGTTAAGCCATGTAACTAATGTTGGTCTTATTTGCTGATGTTAGTTACTGTGTAAGACCGTGGTAACTAAAAATGGTAAATAAAGTTAGAAAATCAATTTTCAAGAGTTTTAAAGGTCCAAATAAATATTTTAGAGTTGTAAAATGATCTTTAGGTGTGAGATGCATCTAGTCCCACCAGCTATGACATTATGTGATATAGGAATTTAACTCAGAGAGGATGTTTAGGATGGTATTAGTTCTAAAATGAAAACAAAATGAAAGAAACACACTAATAACATCACATCTCTAGGCCTAGACACTAGGGAGAGCTTAGTTAACAAACATGAATGAAAAACACAACTAAAATGTAAAATAAATCCTCTTTTACCTTCCTTGGATGCTCCAAAATGCTTGTTGTAGTGGCTTACTTGGCTTTGTACTCATGAAGTCCTTGGTAATGGAAGCTTGGATACTTCCATCTCTCCTTGGCACCTTTGGCTTGTGGCTTGGCTTGGCTTGGAATCAATTTGGCATGGTAACACTAATTGCTTGAAGCTTTTGGAACCAATCTTGCATTATAACTTTGCATTCTCAAGTCTTTGAAATGATGTGGTAAGGCCTCCTATTTATAGATTTTTGTAAATGTCTAGAATCAACCTACACCATCCATCTCAAGATTGAGATGTGTGGTTGAGGATTAATTAAATTTTTGGAATTAAGTTTATAATTAGGATAATCAATATTTGGGATAGAGGAGCAATTAAGATGTATGGAGGGCTTTGATGAGGCATGGGAGGCATGAATCCTGATATTTGTGATATTTATGGCTTAGGGATGTCTTCCCAAGAAATGAGGTCACTTGATGATGTAAATATTAAATATTCATTTCCAAAAATAAGTATTCAACAAGTTTCCATGGGATTTTTGATTAGGTTTTGATTTGGGTTAATTAGATCTTAAGCATGATTAAGCACGTTATACACAAATTACTCAAATTGATTAGAATGCCTTGTTATTGGTCCAAAATTTAGCTGGATTGGAATTGGAAGTCCATATCAGATGCATTAGATCTGTATTCACATTTAGGATGTTACCAAAATTAAATAACAAATCCATATGTCTTATGCAAAAGATTTGATAAGAAAGAGCAATCCAGAGCACCCAAGTGTAAAATTAACATTTTGACTTGAAATGATCTTATCAAAGTTAGCTAGCCCATGAATTGCATTACCCCATTTAGGGATACCCTTGCCAAAATTGGCACTTAAATATGTCAATTTCACACCATTTATCATATTTTAGTGTTTTTAAGCCAAATTATGCATTTTAGGTGGAAATTGGCCAAAAGCCTAGTTAGAGGTTATCAGTGGCCAGATTTAGGTGTCTACATGGGGATCATAGGAGGTTCCTCTATTAGTAGATCATCCTAATCATAAAGTTAGTGGATGATGGTTTGGAGAGATTTATAGTTCTTTATATCATATCCAGGTGTCCTATGGTAAGATCACATATGGTGGTCATTATACCAAACATGCTTTAAAGCTAAAGGGTCAAAGGACCTGATGGGTGGTAGGGATAAACAAGAGGTTTACAATAACTTATGGATAATGGTCTAATAGGATTTAGTTAAAGGTGGTAAAGGTGTAGTGGTATTTACTTTGATAGTTAAGGTAAGAGGTTGTTTAGAGATAGGTTTGGTGTTAGGTGTTTTGGGTAGGGTGGTATACTTGGTTGATGGCTTTGGTTTAGGTAAGGAGGTTAATGAGATAGAGGTGGAAGATCACAAAGTAGTTAGCTTAGGTATTGTTAGCATGGTGAAAATAGGTGTGTCAGAGAGTAATTGTGAAAGTTTCACCAAAAGAGGCAGTGCGGTTTTGGTAGAGTTAAGTAGATTCCTATTCAAGGTAGAGGGATAAGGCTACAGAATGGAGGGAAAAGTTGAGGAAGGTAAAGTTTGGGCCTTTTATCCTTTGTGTGGATTTACCTCTTTATTTTTTTTGGTTTGACATCTAGTTGGTGGGATGGAGGGGTTAGGTCTACTTTCACAGATGGGATGATAGGAGAGGGTTTAACTACTTGGGTCTTGATTGGCTTAAGTGGTTGAGGGTTGGTTGATTTGGTAGAGTTTTTATTTGGTTGGTTAGAGGGTTTGGTTTTTTGGGTATACATGGTAAGAGGATGGTCAATGTAAGTGGAGGGTTGGTCTGAATGAGAAAGGGTTGGAGGTTCTGGTTAGGTAATATAAGGGAGGCCTAATTGCTACTAAAAGGTGGCTCAATCCATGTTAGGATCAAAGATAAATTCCAATTTTTACACTAGCATAGAGAAGGGTTTATAGGTTGGTTTGATTCCTTGAATGGTGGATCTAAAAACTAACCCCTTAGGTGGAGACATACGGATGGTAGCCTTGTCCTCTTCCTCAATCAAAGGATGTGTGGTTGAGATAGGCATATCCTCTATAGGAAGAGTAGACATGGGGGTTTCCTCCTTGGGAAGGATCTTTCAAGGGGGAGTGATTCACTTGGTAGGTAAAGGTGGAGGTGAGATGATGATGGTTAGTTATTCTAGTATATCAACTAAAAGGGTGGTTGGTGGCTCCACTACCTCAATAAGTGGAGGGAGAGAGGATGATACTTCCTTGGTTTGGGTATCCAAAGAATTGGAATGTGAGTCCACTATATCAATAGATGGTGGAGAGTCAGAAGATTGGTTACTAGGTGGTTTAGAAATGAGTGCATTACAGACCATGTTAGTAGTGTGGGCATTGTGAGAGTACTCAATTATGTTGATCTTGTTTTTGGTAGGAGCATGGTTTGGAAAATGTTGCCTAAAATATCAAGGGCTTGGTTTAGTGGTGCATTCGGGTTGTCCAATGCAATCTCCCCCTTGTCAATGAAGGATTGGACAATAATTTTGAAAGTGTTGCACCTACTAACATCATGCCCTATCACGTGGTAGAAGGCACAAAAATAATTCTCATTGTACCAAGTAAGTATGGGATGAGAAGAGTCAAATTGTTGGGGTGGTTTGATAGGAGGGAGTTAGTTTATTTTGGCCTTCAATAACTTCTCAAAGATAGAAGTATAGGATTATTTGAGTGGAGTGAATTGCTTTTGGTTATTTCAAGTTTGGTTCCTTAGGTTTTACTTTGAGGAAGTAGAGGAATTAGATTGGTTGATAGAAGGTGGAGGAGTGGATTTAAGGACAATCACATTTTTAATTCCCTTGATTTTGGTGTTGGTATTGGACTAGTTGCTTGACTTGGAGGAAGAAGCCTCATTTAATTTAATAGGTTAAATTCTTGTTTTTGAGCTTCAGCTTTCCTTCATCAATGGATGAATTCTCTAACTTATACACCATGGTAAAAACTTCATCGAAGGTTTGTAAGATTTGGACATACACTGTATAGGAAATATGATTGGTACATGCCTAAGCAAAGAGCTATATGAGTTTGTGTTGAGGTAAGGAAAAATAAAGTTGGTTAATCAAGCTCATCTAATGAGCCACAAAATATGCAATAGATTCATCCTCAAACTACTAACATAATAGAGGTAAGTGATATACACTTTCTTAGAGATGTTGATTGAAAAATGGTCTAAGAGGGTTTGAGATAATTTCATGAAGGAGAAGATGGAATGCTTGGGTAAGGCACTATACCAATATAAGGCCATGTTAGCTAGAGACATGGGGAAGCTATAGATAAGAAGGGAATCATCATAGGTAATTATATAAAAATCATACCTAAATTCCCTAAGGTGTTGTTGGGGATCCTCCTTACTTTGAAACTTAGAGAACTTATGAAGTTCCCATTGGGGAGGATATGGCTTGATAGCTACAGATGAATGGATGGGCTCATTACAAATTTGGTCATATGATAAGATGTTTTGAGAACCTAAAATAGATGAATCTAAGGTGGTCATCTTGTTGATAAGCATATTCATTATGTCTACTTGGGGTTGTGTACCTGAAAGGATATAAGATGCATATTTCTACAATGGTTGGGAGACATATTAATAGTGGGTAAAAGGTTAGGAGGCTACCACATATGGGTAAGTGGATATAAATGGTTGGGTAGAGGATACATAATGGTAGGTATATGTAGGTGGTTGGTTAGTGGGTACATGCCCTTATGGATTAGGGATGTAGCCAAAGGTTGGTCCAAGGGGTGCTTATTGGATAAGAGTAATAGTTGGGTTGGTGATCAATGTACGGTTGGTGACCCTTATTGTCAATATATGATAAGGTAGAGGGTTTGGACACCATGGGGCTTTGAATTAAAGTGGTGGTTGAAGAGTTAAAGGCAGCTAAAGGAATGTTGGTAGTGCTAAAGGTAAGCACTCCTATAGTGGAGAAATGGTAGTTTGAGTTGGTTGGTTTTCAATGGTAGTCTCAAAGGGGTTTTTGGTTGATGAGGAATCTTAGGTAGTCAATGTTTGAGTGGTAACCATGGAAATGGAGGTACTCCCCATGAGATGGAGAGGCATGCCATAAGGTGGATCTATAGATGGAGCTGAATTTGGGATATGATAAGATGTGGTTATAAGGTAATGTTGCAAGTCCACTAGATTATTATCTAGGAAAGTGACAAAATATACATCTCCTTGAGGAACCTCTTAAGGGAAGGTTGGACTTCTCAAGGGGTGAGGAGAGTCTACTAGTTTGGAAATGTAGTCCATAGATGAAGAAGTAGAAGAGGTAGTTTGGCTCGGTGATGGGTTCTTCTCGATAAGGTCTCTTTGCTATCAGCAAGTGAGAAACATATGAGATAAGAGAGATAAAAATCACAAATATCCTCACTACTCAAACAAAGATAAGACAAGAAAATATCAAAGAAATCAAATCACACTCTAAAATATGTGTGACTAATATTAGCTTGTAGAGCAAGTACTAAAAAGAAAGTCTAAAGTTGGTTTCAGGTTGTGTTTAGGAACTAAAAAAAATCTATATTGGAATTAATACATGGCTTGGTATTGGGGCCTACACCATTAGTTCATACACTACAATGATAAGGGTGTTGGGTGCTTAGCCAATATATATTGATATCTAGAGATTATACTCAACCAGAGAGCTAAGTTGGTCCCCTCTTAGTAATGACCTTTAAGTAAGATCATCGGGAAAGGGTAAGGTTACCACTAGGTGATGAAATCTTAGTCATGCCTTCTCTCAAGTTCGTGTGATGTTTAATTGGTGAAAGTGGTTTGCTTGAGGTTTGTGCAACAAAGAGTGAAGATACAATAGATTACTTTGACTTTTAAGTTAAGTTATGTGAAATAAAATTTTAAGTAGTTGATGTATGCACTTAATTTTAAGCCCAAAAGAAAGTTTTGATTTTGTTAATGAGCATAGAATAGAGAGAAGATGTAGAAAAACAAGAACCCAAGTAAAGATACAAGTGTCCCACCATGCATGCTAGAATGTTTTAATGAATTTATGTTTATTATTGGAAAGAGGGAAAAGAAGAAACTTAGTACAGGTATGGTTGAAAAAATTGATTGATGGTATAGGTATTGAAATTATAAGATTGTGAAGAACTCCTCTTTGGCTTGGGAGGATGACCTATAGATAAGGAAACACTAAATCAAACTTGTTTGTTAGATAGATAGTTGAATGGATTACCTAACAATAGTTAGATCTTGGAAGCAAGAACTTCCTTAAGGACTATCAATCCACATATTTTAAACAATTAAATTTATGAACAAAATAGAAGGTACTTGCATCAATAATTGAAAGATACTAAAATTCAATACAAGAATGCTTGCTTAGAAAATAGACTAGAAATGATTAAATTAGTGATAAAATAATTAATGTTAATGATAGAGGGTTGGGGTATTCCTCCAAAAATTAGAGAGGGGTTTGTGAATAAGCAAGAACATAGAATATTGGGTTTAGTTAGGTGGTGGTAGGTGAAACTAGATTGCTATTTTTCATTGCCATAGTGACTGTCATTAGTTGGGCTGACCATTGGTGGTTAAGGTGACCATTGGTGGTTGGATAAACCATTGATGGTTGAGTCAACCATCGATGGTTACTATGTCTAGATCTAGGTTGGTAATTTGTCTAATTGATGAGATCCAAAAGATAGATTCTAACAGGTGGGTTAGATCTAGGTTGATTGAAAAATGGAAATAAAGTAGATAAATACTAAGAAACAAGTACTTATCTTACCAAAAGTTGATTGGGTGGATGGTTGAGGTAGTTAACCTATTGGTGGAATTTAGCTTAATTCAAATAGAATAATGGTACCTGAAGACTTGGTAGAGAGGTGGTGACAAGTTGGATCTCTGATATGATTGTTATATTGTTGATGGTGATTGACCTACAAGAAAGAAACTCCTAGATGCAAAAAAGCTCTTGATAACAATTGTAGATTTGTAAATGTTTCCCAATGGATTTCACCTCCCAACTCTTCTCTTCTTATAGGCACAAACAAGAGGTGGAATTGAAGGTTCAAATATTTTATCTAATTATAAATCATCCATACAATGGCTTACAATAGGATTTAGAGAAATTATATTTATAAAATCACAGTGGCTAGTTTGCATGCTTTTGGTTAAAGAGGTGGACCCTGACTATCAATGATCAGGGTGACCATCGATGATCGAGGGTAAAGGGTAAAAGTGGATAAAGGTTAGGGTAAGTCAATTTAATCAAATTTGATAATGGGTTAGGTTAGTTAGGGGTTAGAAGGTGATATTGGTCCTAGGGGGGTCCCAAGGTGGTCAAGGGGTGCATTCAACATTAAAAATTGTAGTGTGTAGATTTATGGTGTCTATAAAAGGAAATGTGTTCTAATAAACATTCCATAATATTTTTTTAATTATATGATGAGGGAAAGGGTCCTTTCCCAATTAAAAAAGGCATTCAAAATTGAATGAAATATATGATAAACTAGGGAAAAGATAAGACACCACCAAGCCCATAATAACCAGATACATAAAATGATCCAACCTACAACCAACCAAAATGAGAAATAAATAAATACATAATAAACCTAAAATAAAACCAAATAAACCAAAATACCCATCACTAATACAATCTAGAAAAACCACTATAGATACCATATTTAAGATAATATATTATCAAACTCTTTGAGAAAACTATTTTTGACATGAAGATTTATAAAATCCCTATGATGTTAGAAAATTGAAAGATAGATGGGCTCTTCATATTAACAAGAATATTAATAGTAACTTTTCCCTCTTCTGAATATTTTTTTGGAAATTTGATTCATTTTAGCACTAGGCCTTGTGTTTTATAATCCCCTATTTCAACATAAGGTAGTTATAAAATTTCATGTTCTTTATTGTTCGATGGTCCTACAAGTAATTTTAGATGTCAACCTCTCATTATGGTATGTACTCAAGATAGGTGATTTAAGGATTGAAGGAAATTAAAATATAGCCAAAAGGTTATTTAGATTCCATTTTTCATCCAATATAACATGCATAACAAACACAAAAAAATTCAAGGTAGAAGAGTATGATGGTAGGTTATTAATAAATTACTTCAAATTTACCAATTTACGTTACAAAGAGTGAATTTTAGAGGACAAGTCACTTATCAGTCTAATAAATTTAGACCTAAAATTATTATTTTATTTATTATTGATGGAATACACTTGAAAATCCTTGATGATGGTATCATCCAGTTTCACTTCAAGATTCTACTTAAATAATGTCTCAAGTTGTTTTTATTTCCAATTTTTTTTGGTTTTACTCAACCACCTCTACTTCCATGATAAATTTGATGAATCTTAGTGCCACTGAGGAAGAAGGGTAAAATTACCTTTGTATAGATTCATATGTCAATGGTATTTTAAGGTCCTCCATAATGACTTTTAATTTCCTCTAATGGGTTTTCATTATAATCAAATAGAAAATGAAAAATAGGAGAAAATGAGTAATTAAATACTATGAAGCGGAGGAATAATTTTTAGACAAGGAGGATGGTGAATTTAAATTCCACTAACATAACCATCATTTACCAAACATGACCTAACACCATGAGTTTACTGACTACCTTTCTCTTGCATTTTTTTATAATAATTAATTTGATATGAAATCTATAGTAATAGAGTGAATATCAAAAATCAAAAGCCAAAAGGATACACAAAATAATAAAAAATGAAATTATAAAATGATATTAAGATCATTAAAAAATTTGTAAATCATTTAAATTTTTAAGGAAGTGATATTTGAAACCCACCCAATACTTAAAATTATTAGATTTTATTTTTTTACCATCCTCAATAATAGTAGATCCAATATTATCAAGAAATCACACTACACTATTGATTTGTTTATAAACATGTGTAAAAGAGATATCATGGAAGTTCCTAGCTAGATTTAATGTATCATGCAAAAGATGATTAATATTATAGTTTGGTATGTCCTTGTTATTCATTGCCTTAATGATGATTTAAGATTATCCTTACATTTTTAATTTATAAATTTTAAAACCTTGTAGACACTTAAATTTGGCATAAGATCCTTATTCCTTATTTTATCCCTAATTTACCTTATTTGGAAAACTTGTACATTTTAGCTTGTTTCTAGGATAATTTAGACCCACATAAGTCTACACTTGGTCCATTGAGACTATATATCTCTTCAACACTGAAATAAGGTATTTGTTTATAAATTTGTAATATTATCACCTATTATCTATAATATCCCAAAATAAATACTAACCCTTATTCAAGATAAAAATGTGGATTGTACAGGTTTGTTTAGGACAAACCCACACATTGAGTTTGTCCCTTTTAGCGATGTGGGTCTATTTTTACTTAACTATTGATCACATTATTTTATATTAGTCTTGATATATTTTTATATTTGGATAACATGCTTAAGTTATCCTATATCAACACACACACATACAAGGTCTTATCAAGTCATTTCATAAGTAAGGAAGAATCAAAAAGGTTGAGATAAAATGGAATTACACGTATCAAAGGTCAAACCTATATCTAAATATTAACTCAAATTCTTCATGTTTATGATATTATCATTATATCTTGGTCTCTCTTAATTTCCCCTGTGCTAATGGATGGTATTAAAATACATGTAGTTACATAATCACTTTTAGGGAAGAAGAGGTTCAAAACCCTCACACGGGCTATAACATCCACACACTCCCAAAAATATGTGGAGGTATATTTTTTAGTGCATAAGATATGTTTTTTTTTAATGAAGCATTAATTATTTCTTGACCCCATTACTTTTATTTGTTTTTAGAGTGTTAATATAGACTAAGGAGGAGATTTATATATTATACTCATTCTTCTTGAAAAAATTGTGAATTAAAAATTCAAGTGTATAAGAAGGTGATAATGCACATTTGATAGAAACATTAGACTACAAAACCTTATCAGGATAAACATGTCCACATGGAGATGAAAATGGACCAAAAAATATTGTCATGACGTGGTTTGTACAAGATGCACCTGCATAGTGCATGAGTCTATCTAGAAGCATAATACAATTTCCATATTTTAGGATCAAGTTGTATACAATTAGTATAGTCAGTTTGTAGTCTAACACTTTGAAAAAAATAAATATGTATGATAATTCCTTACCCATTTTTTACTTTCACTCATGTATGCTTAAATATATTTAATTGCATCTATTTTACTCCTATTTTTGTATAAGTCTATAAATAGAGTAAAAAAATCCAAGGCCATTTAAACTCCTTACACTAAGCCCAAGATTTAGCTATGTTGTTAGTAGTGATGGAATGTTTATATAAAGGGAATGCAAAAAATGACCTTTTTCATTTGATATAACAACTACCACCCTAACAAATATAAAATTAAATTTAGAGGCACCATCAAATCTAAGTTTTAAATAATTACTTTGGGGGCTTTCCACTTTATGTCCTCTCTTTCAACCCTATCATTCATTTGTAATTTATAATTTATAAGTAGGTTTCATTTATTAAGTATATGTCATTTTATTCATTTACCTCAAGACAAAGGAGGGAATCAAAATACATGTAGATGCATCATAACTTTTGAGGAAGAGGAGATTCAAAACCCTCACTTAAGATATTCCATCCACACACTCCTAAAAATATGTGGATAACTAATTCTAAGCATGTGGGATATATAGTTTACAAGGCTACCTTAAAAATTTCCTGATTTCATTACTTTTTGTTAAGTGTCAAGCTAGGTCAAGGAGGATATTAATACATTCTACCCAAAAAACTTGTGAATCAAAGGTAAAATTGTAATAGGAAGGAAAAAATACATAAGTTATAAAAATATTAGATGACAAAACCCTAGTAAGATAGACATGGCCATAGAGATATAGAAATGGCCCATATGGGACTCTCATGGATGGATCTATACAAGACACACCCACATAGTGTAAGTTCTATCTAGAAGCATAATATAGTTTTTGTATTTTAGTAACATTCTACTTATGGTTAGTATAGTCAATTTATAATCTTATATTTATAGATTAGAAAATAGGCATGATCATTCATAACCCTTTTGTCATTTATGTTACTTAGCATAGTTTTCATTATGGCCCTTGGACTTGTTTCTCTTCATAACTTGTTAGATAGATCCAAAGTTTTCATTTTCACTCATGTATGCTTAAATATATTTAATTTCAAATATTTTATGACTTTTTTTTGTATATAAATAGAATTAGGGTAAGCATAAATGGTGAGCTTAATATTATAAGTGAGCACATTATTGAACATTTTAAAATATTTACACTTGTAAACCCTAATTTTAATTATAAAATGATGCATAAAGTTAATGATGTCATGAGTACATTGACATATAATTTAAACTCTCTTAGGATTTACATGTTTCACTCTTGTGACTATGAAAAATAGTTTACCTACATCCATTATCAATGGTGAACCATCGCTCGTTCATAATTCAACTTAGGTTTTATATAAATCCTTTCTTCATTAAGTAAATATTTTGACTTAGGGTTTATTTAATCCTTCAACTCTATACCTTCATGTGTGAATTAATAATTTGAAATCATGGTGTACATTAGAGAATTTGATGAAAGTAATTTATTTATATTCATTACTATATTATATATTATGTACACATTAAATGATGAAGTTTCTTTATATTTTTTGAATAGATTATGACATTATAATATAGTAATATATGGGAGATTTAATCATAGTATTTGAGAATATCTTAGTTCATGTGTTTTTGAAAACCCTTATTTTATTAAATAAATAATAATAAAATAAATAATTATGTGCAAAGGGTAATTTTTTCCTCTAGGGTTCGTACTTGTGTTCTTACATCCTCTAAAATTTTTAATGAGTGTTAGAGTATCACACAACATAGTGCACCTATATTAAATATTTCACCTACACCTAATATCAATGACATGACTCAACATTTGAATGAGTGTATTTAGAATATCATAATCCCTACATAGGCATTAACGATTATGAAACATGTTATAGGAGACATACAAAGGCAAATGCATAGTTTAACATTGGAACAAGAAAGCTTCAAGTCTCACATTTAAAAAAAAATATGGCATAAACATCCTCTATAAAAAGACATATTGGACATGCCTCTTTCACATGACTTGATAATTTCAAAATTCCATTTATTTTTTTGCCATGAAAATCATCAAAACATCTTTACAATGTATTAACTTATATGGATGATAATGAGGAAATTACTTTGATGATGATTGAGTTGATCATATAAATTTGGTTTGTGATGCATTAGATTGGATCGTTTATTTTCCTAGTGACTTCATATATTAAATGAAACATTTTATAAATTGTTTCTAGATAAGTGAATTAATAATAATATACCAAGATCTATGATCAAAATCATTCAACATATAAAACAAATAAATATTGAAACTGTGTGATTTCATCTTTAGATTTTGTTGTCATATTCATTACTTGATTTAACAACCATGTGAAGTAGAAAGACAATATATCTCTGTTAATGGTATCATAGAGTCTATAAATATCAAGTTGCCTAGAAATACATGTAAATCATTTACTCATATTACACATAGGGATATTAATCTAAAAGAAGAACTCTACCCTAGGGTAAAAAAATCACCTTTTAAATGAGTTAAAAACATTCAAATTTATATACCAATTAAAAAATTCCTAATACTAGAATTAATTAAAAAAACAAAACCATATATTAATAAATCAAACAAGGCTAAAACACATAATCCAACTAATAATTCATCAATGGCTAGGGTCAAATAAACAACAATACTAGACATTGAACACATTTCAACTAAAACTACATTCTTCTTCAAGAATAAAAAGGCACTATTGAAATAATTATTAAAAAAAACATGATAAAAAATTCACCCATGCAAAACATATTTTCAAGATATAGCCTAACATATCACACATACAAATAATTTTGTTCATATCATACAATAAGAGGACTTCAATAGATAAATGTAATGCTTTAAGATAAAACATTCAAGAGATAATTAATCAAGAAAAAACAAGCTTCCTCAAAATTATTTTAAAAAATACTACTAATAATGAAAATAAACCTCCCAAAGGAATTTTAAAATTAGTAAACTTCATAAGCAATGATTGATACCTATATGAATATAAGGCATATCATAGGCCTAATAAAAAACACATACCTATGCATATCCTTACATTATTATTTTTGTGCCTAACATGTGCCTTCTTCCTAGTGTTTAATTTGTCAAAATTAAAAAAATACAAAAAACTTGAAAAAATTCATAAAGACATATATATATATATATATTTGCCTGTATCTAAGTCATATGATGTACATCATACCTATCTACATACACTAGAGAGTTTAGATCATCAACATTTTTTATACTTGATTCTTATGGTAGACCTTGATTTAAGTGAGGGGTGGGATAATCTAAATAAATAATCTTATGATTAGATTTACACCTATCCTATTTTTGGTGGGGGGAGAGTGGGAAATTGATTATTCCTTAAATATTTAGATAATAACACCATTTTAATCACTCATATTTTTTATAAATAGATCCAATTTTACATACATCTAATTTCTCACTGATTACTTACATAAAATATACATTTATTAATCATGTAAATGGATCTATTCATATTATATTAGTGTTATCACATAGATTATGTACCCATCTTTGAGTTGTAAGCTATTATGTAGAAATATAATGATACAATGGGATCACCTCCAAGATGTAAGACCTTGAAAAATTGAGATTCCTTTCATTAAATTTGGTGAAACTAATAAACTACTAAGTCATGTGAAAATTATGCTTCTTAGTGATCTTGCTTCTAAACTAGGGTTTGACTGTGAGAAAAGAGTTTTAGAAATGAATTTGCAAAACTGGAAATGGTGATTGCACAAAATATTTTTAGTGGATTTAAGTTATTTCTTTAGATGAACATAATAGAGGAATAAATACATTGAAATTTATTGGATAACTAACTAATGTAAATATGAAACCAAAGGTACTATTGGGTATTTTTCATATCAGGAACAAGATTCTTTTGTTTATTATCAAACAATATTTTAAAAGTGCAAAATAATAACACATGAAAATTTGTGACTAAAATAAGAATAAGAGCATCCACATAGTTGATAAATAACCTTGCATATAGAAATGGAACACAAACAAGAAGGACAAAATTCAATCTATTCTCATTCTCTAGGTTACAATATGTAGACAAATTATTCAAAATGCAGAATCATTTTTCTAACAAAAAAATATAAATGGGATATGCCATAGTACCCATATTTATAAAAAGTATTCTCTGAGAAAAGATGTAGTTATCAAAAATTCCATGCTAAATTTAATATCAATAAAAATCATAAAACTCCATGCAAAGGGGCATGCTCTTCAACTAGAATGCTATCTTTGGCTAGGTGAACAAGTGGAAAAAAACATGCAACTACTGGGCATTCCAAAGAACTACTAGAGGTGTGGGAGAACTTTCTAAATATTCATGCAATGAATTCAACTTATTTAGTTGAGCTAATTTATCTTCTCCATGTAATGAGGTTCCAAGAAATAGACTCAAACTTAGAACAATAGGATCTTTTAGATAACTTAGGTTACTTTTTGCAAAACCTAACTTGTATTTTTCAATTGGGATTTTTATAACTTTTTAAGTCATTCAAGTTTTACAAAACTAGAAATGCAATTTAGGTTTTTCAAGTTAAATAACTCATACTTGTCAAAAAGGAAAGTGCAATTTACAAGTGATTTAGATAACTTTTCAACCTATTAAAAAGCAACATGGAAATTGTAAGTGGCTCTTTCTCAAAAAGAGCTGTCAAAATGATAGTTGCAATTTTCAATATGAAACTTTAAAATATTTTTACAATAAAGAAATATAATGTATATAATGTATTTTATGGAAAGAATTAATCTAAAACCAAAACCTATGAAGACTCTTTGTCCTTCTTTGCCTGTCTTCTCAATATAAGCATCAAATTTTTTGAAGATATCTAGGATACAATCTTAATTAGGATCAAATAAATATAGGTGGGTTATTTCAAATTATGTAATTGTGTTAGAGAGTTCCCTTTTGTGTAGCCATGTATACTTAAGTTTCTTTCCCCATTTGATCCAGTGTATTTTGATACTTGATAAAATGATGGATGGAACTCAAGTTAAATATTGTGTCTCGTGCTAACACTCTTTCGAACACTCCTTTAAACTTGTCTTGAAATTCATATGTTAAAAGGATATGGTATTTATTATTTACTTCACATGATAATTTATTAAGTAAATCTTTAATGTCATAGATTAGATCTATGACCTTGTCATGTGTAGACTTAAATTTATTAATACTCTTTGTGAGTATTCTTATTCTGAACCTAGTTTCTTTGTCTAATTCCTCATGATCTACCTCATTTTTCAATATATTTTATAAAATGAGGGTATCAATTTCAATATTGTCCATAGCTTATAACTTTGGATATAAAAGGTTCAGCCTTTCAATCTCTTCTTGATATTTACTTATTTGTTCCCTCAAAGTTGCATGTCCATCCTTTATATCTCTGTATTAGTCCATTGCTAATTAAATGACTTTATTTCCCTTTGACATGAGATACTATACCCAATATTTATATCCATTCCTATGTTTCCAATATCTATTACTACATCAAGTGTTTTTTGGTTGAATATCTGAATAATAGGTTGTGTTGGTTAGGAAGCAGGCTCAATGAACTTCTTCAGTGTAGTCTTCAATTGTTTAACCTTATTATTCAATTCATCCTTTGTGACCTTATCACTATCCATTATATCAAAAAGAGAGTTAATTATATATTTAACATCATGTTTCAATCCCTCTCTTATCTGATGACCAAGGTAAACCTTTAATATTTGACAATCCCCCACCACTAGATATTCTTTTTGTTTGGTTGGTGGGGGGACTATAATCTCTACATACTTCTCCCCTATGGAATCGTATAATATTATTGATATGGTTAGTGGATCTAATTTTGATTTTTTAAATGCCTCTATAAGGCTAAAATCCAATGTGCTTAAGAACACCATCTACTTTAATTTCTTCCCCAGTGATTATACTAGCCAACTAAGAGTGGCATCATGTTGTATTGACACTCCAACTATGAATCTATAATTGAAGTTGATGCATGGGTGGTTATGGTGAGAGTGATATATCCTTCACTAATATAGACACTAAGTTTGGCTAATATCTTTGTAACCTCTTCCCCATATGTGGGTTGAGTAGTCACATTTGTATCAATGATTTTCTCTATCTATACCTCCTTTGTGGGGGTTAAGGTTATTTTGGAAATGGAAGAAATGGGTGCAGTGGAAATGGATGTGCCTATTGGGGGTGTGAGATATGGAAGTAACACCAAAAGAGGGGTAGGCATAGGGAGTTAAAAATGGGGAAACTATGGGAGTGTGAAATCTAGAGCTATGAATGAATCAATCAAAGTTGTGGGGACACTCAAGGTTGATGAAATGGGAAAGGTAATGGGAGAAGAAAATTAAGCAGTAGTTATCCTAGTGGTTGGGATGGCTAGTAGGATTGTAGTTCAGATGACTAAATTTATAGCTATATATTAATATGTGGTTTTAATGATTAATAGGGTAGTGGTGGTGATTAGGGATGATGTGAAAGGAATTATGGAAGAGGGGAGTGGAAGTGAAACCTGATTGTCTAATTGAGTTGATTAAACTATCAATAATGGAGCTTATAGCATAGTTGGGCTAATGGGAATGGAAGGAGCAATTTATTAAGGTGATGGTGGAGTGGAGATAGGAGGAGGATGTGTTGAAGCTAATGGAATGATCAAGATAGGAGGAGAAACTATGACAAAGATAAAAGTATAAATTATTGGTGCTTTAATGGTAGTTATCTCTTCAAATGAAATTGATATTGGCTAATCTGCTACTACTCCTTGGCCACTAGATTTCCCTATTTTAGACACTGATTTTTGATTTATCTTATGAGATACCACTGACATATCTAATTATTCTAGGAGGGTTCCACTACTAGAACCTTCTGCTATTGGTGTCACTCCCTTTTCCTTGAACTCTATTAACTTCTCACTAATGCTCACTATTTCCTTGGTCACCTTGACCCCTTTGATTCTAAGATAGTTTATTGTTCTATTTTTTACATTGGTGGTTCTATCCACAAATGAGAAGGACTTAGGAATGGACCATCTAACTATTGAAAGGGGTTGAGCAAATATCTTGTTATAATAGTAGGCCTTGTCCACTAGGGATTCATAACCTACCAAGTCTTTGGGGATTTGTGCCATGTTAAAAGCATTGATCTAATCTAGGGTCATCCTAGAATAATCCTTTAGTATCACTTCTTCTTCATCTTGCATGCTCTCCCAGTAGTCTTCATAGTAGGTAACATGGGAATAAGTTATGATCCCCAATGCACTAGTGATGTTTCCATTTACATCATAGAATGGCCTTGCCTCCAGATCCCTTAAGGTCATTTGAGTCATTTCAGCATCTGCACACTTTGATTTGGATAAGTAATGTCATGTATACCTCCTTATGATGATGAAGAAATGGATTCGTACCTTGTGTTTTCTTGATAACAACTTATGAGTCAAAACAAGATATGTCACAAGTTCCATTAAAGCCCATTTATCACTTAAATACCTTGGGAGGGTGTAAGGACAAACACTAAACCCCCTAATCTAATGTATGAGTATGTGGGTAATTTAATGAAATAGGATCCCCAATTTATGATCTTTGAAGTAGCAATGCCAGAGAATCTCTTTTATTAGATCTTTATCAAACATGACTATGATGCAGTATATGAATACATCATTTACCCTTTTGAAGTGTTTCCTACTTGCCTTGAGAATGTGGTTAGGGTAATAATTAAAAACCTTATTTAATTTCTCAACTACTATATTCAATCTTGGGAAGACTCTCCCTTTTGATAATATATAGACTATATATGAAGTCATATAGAACTTTCCTATATTTTAGACTTCCATTAATTATTTGTGGATGGAGTCACTTATCAGTTATGCCCAATGGATGTACTACTTGTTTTGATGGATTACACATATGTATCGGTAGATATGGTCCTAAAAAATTTAACATCAGGGTTTATAGTGAACCTATGCAAGAGTATGATTAAATCACCCACTTAATCCTTAAAATCTATCTTTGCTAGTGTTTTGGGAAGTCTTGTAGATATAGGCATAAGGAATTTTAGCCATTGATTATTTATTACCCTTAGACATCTAGTGTTATTTTCTTGATATAAATTATTTGATGATTTAGGAGTTATATTAAGATAACTCTCTTATTCAAGGATTAAAAACATTGAATCTATAAAGTTAGGGTCTAGGTTCAGAATTATCTCTCCCTTGTCATTCAATACTTCTCTCTTCTTAGAATCATAATGGCGTGTTAATGTGAGCACAAGCTCAAGGATTTGCACTTACAAAGGGAAAGTTATTTCTTAGGGAATTTCACAATCATAAATTCTCTGAATCTAATCATTTTTTAATTCAGCATTCACCCTAGTCCAAAAATAACTTAGGTTAATGTGACCTAGGTGTGTGTCTATGATCTCATTAGTTTTGGATTCCAAGATGAGTGGGACACTAGGTCTATTGGATTTGGATTTCATCTCTTTTCTAGATATGTATTCTAGAGAATTTGCTAGGGGAAAATCAACTACAGAGTTGGTAGGTTTTGAGGTACAAAATACATGTAAAAATTCTAATGGAGATGGTGGTTGAAAATAAACTTGTAATGTCTAGTGAAAACTCCAATGGGTTTTAGGATTTTAAATTTAATTAAGATCCCTAGTAGGATTTAGAGTTGTAAAGTGCACTTGGATTATCTATGGAACTGTGGGGTTGTAAAATCAGGTGAAAACTCCATGGGTTTTGAAGTTGTGATGGTACGTGGAAAGTCTATAGGGACTGTATGAGGAATCTTATTAGTTTTTATGAATTTTAAAAATCCTAGATTATTGATGTATAGAAAATAATTGAATAGACTCGACAAAAACTTAGGTAACTAGATGTTTCCTTAATGACACCAAGTATACAAAATAAGCCCTATTGACACTAAGCAAAGAAAAACCCTAAATTTGCAACTAGATAGGGAAAAATGTGAAAATCAACTTATCTTACTTGGAAGAGGATAATGATAACTAAAAATTTAGTAGGAAAATAGGAATATCATGTAGGGGGATCAATGTCATCGTGGATCAAGGTTCATGGCTTGAATGCATGACATCATAGTAGGGTCATGGTTCAAGGTGCAAAGCTCTAATATCAAAATTAAAAAATAAATAATTATTTTCAATTAACCCTACCTTATTTATATATAACCTCTACATTAAATACCCCTAAGTTAGCAGTTGGTAGGAAATTTGTAAATTTGAAGTCTAGGAGCAAATTTGTAATTTTACAAATTTGTGATTTATACTTTGACTTCCACTTTTTGTAGGCTAGTTTGGTTCTTTGAAAATGGGAAAGAAGAACTTGAGGTGAAATTTTCCACTTTGTAAGCTATAAATTATAATCAGATTTCTAGTTTATGTAGGAAGGGTAGTCAGTGGGAAGCAAGACTTGATTTATAATTTGTAACTTTGTAAGTTTCAAATTGTAACTAGATTTCTAGTTTTTGATTGGAGTGATGCATGAAAAGCAGAGGTTGGAAATAAATTTGAAAGTTTGAAAGTTTCAAATTGCATTCCAATCTTTGTTTTCCAAGGGGTATGTATTTGGTGGGAAGTAGAGCTTCATTTTCAATTTACAACTTTATAAGTTGTAAATTATGAGTGGGGTTCCAATTTTTGATGGGCATGAATTGTGAAATTTGTAAGTTTTCAAGTTGGAAATTTCATTCCAATCTCTACTTTTTATTGGTTATGAGTAGAGTAGGAAGTGAAGGTCTGGATGTAATTTGTAACTTTTCAAGTTACAAACTACACCCAGATCTCTAGTTTCTACTAAATTTTGGGAAATGAGTGTCTTAGGGTACTAGATATTTTCACATTTTTGGGATAAAAACATCAACATTTTTGGCAACCTCTATGGGGTGATTGCCTACTAATTAGTTTCTTTACATTAGCCTTTTAGTTCATTGGGCATGGAGTTATTTTAAGATTAACACATTTTAATTAGAGAAGAACAAAACTGGGATTTGCCTAAACAAGAATGAAATAGGAAAAATAGAACAAACTAAAAACACCTAATGAGTTGACCAGTGCAAAATCACTTATTGAGAAAAATAACTAACATTAATATATATAATATTTTTAAAATGAATTCTAATCTCAAAGGCAAGATTTAGGGTATATCCCATTTACTAGGATAGGTAGTTCTGATCCATTGAGATTAGATAGATAGAATGAATTTGCTTCTTTACAATAAGTTATAATATATGGATTGCTTCATATTGAATCAAACTTGGTGTACTTTCTTGGTTTAGCTCTATCAACATCCCATTTGAGAACCATGTCTCCTTCATTGAAATTCCTATTAGATGATTTTTTTGTCAAAATTTCTCTTTTTTTTTACCTAATTTGCTTCTAAAATTTCATTGACTAGTCCTTGACTTCTTCTAGTTTCATGAGTTCTACCAATTATACTATCATTTCATCATTGTCAATCAATTCCAACTAATGATTGAGTTTTAGAGATGGTAACTCAATTTACAATGGAACTCTAGATTCCATTCCATATACCAACAAGAATGGAGAATTTCCAATAGCTCTTTTGGGAGTGGTCTTATCAACCCATAGTGTTGATTCAACTTTATGTGCCATGTCTTTTGGTTGTCTTCCATTATCCTTTTGATAATATTTATGATATTTTTATTGGTAGAATCAACCAAGATATTTCCATATGGATAATAATTGGATGAAGTACTTAGGTATACATTATTCCTTATAACCCATTCACTCACTTGAGTGCCCATAAAAGCTTTGGCATTGTCTGAGATAATGGTGTAAGGAACACCAAACCTTGTGACTATGCCATCCATGAATTCTAGGATAGATGTCTTCATGGCATCTTTTCGTGCAATGGATTTAGTCCATCTAGTGAAATAGTCAATTACTATAAGGACCCACTTATAGCCTATTTTTGATGGTAGATTGATCATGCCAATGAAATACAATCCCCATTGAGAAAATGATTGGTCAGATTTGATTGGTTGTAAAGTAAGCATGCTTCTTATAGTTCCTTACCCATTGATGGGCATCTTTGAATATATCAGGATAATAATATCCCCTATCATTATTTTGATGGTCATGGTTCTCGAAGATAAATTTACACTTGATAGACCATCATGAAACTATTAGAACACCTTGGGGACTTGATTGTGCTCATACACCTTAGCATGATTCCATTCATATCTTTCCTAAACAATATTCCATAAACATGAACATAAGGAATATATTGGAGTCTAAAATACCTTTTCTTGGACTATTGACAATCATATGGGTACTTGCTAGTTTACAAAAATATAGTCATGTCATGGATACAACTATTGAATAGAGGTGGAGTGGTTTGTTTGGATATACTTTGAGAATACACTGCATTGGATATTGCTTCAATAGTTTTGATATCATAAGATAACTATTCGTATAAGTCCTTTCTTCTTACAAGTTTTTTAATTTTTATGTTCATGTCATATTCCATGAATTTTGTGATCCATTTTACTCCTTTTTTATCTATTTCTCATCTCAACAAGAACTCTTTGATACTTTGGTGACTAACCATCAGATGAATTTTATTAATGGAGAGCATATGCCTAAAAAATTTGAGATCTTTAATTATAGCATATATTTGTTTTTCCAAAAAACTATACTTTTCTTCATAATCCTTCAAGGGTTGACATTCTTTATTATGTTGGGTTAGAATAGCTAAGATGTTACCTTCTCCTCCAAAATCATAGAGAATGAAATCTTTCTCATAGTTGGGGTTGACTAGGGTAGGAACTTGAGAAATAATCTACTTGATGGCTACAAAATTGTCTTTTATTTCCTATGTCTAACTAAAAAAGATACCCTTCTTAAGCATAGTAGTAAGGGGCTTGGCTATAGAGGAAAAATTTGGAACAATTCTTCTTATGAAGTTGATCTTTCCTAAAAAAAATTGTAAACCCTTTTTATGGCTTGGAAGTGTTAATGTAGATATAACACTTATTCTCTCTAGGCCTATTACAAGACCTTTGTAAATAATGTGTCCTAGTAGTTTCCCTTAATGAACTATGAAAATGCAATTTTTTGGATTAAGGGAAATTCCACATTCTCTAAACCTTCAAAAATTTTCCTAAGGTGATCCAGGTGTGCATTAGCCTAGTTTGAGTAAACAATGATGTCATCTAGGTATACCAAGATCATCTCATTTATCAAACCTCTAAAATCCATATCCAAGGATCTTTGGAATGTAGAACCAATGTTATTCAGACCAAAAGGCATATTTTTATATGTATATGTTTCTTATTTTATAGTGAAGGTAATCTTAAACTAGTCTGATTCTTATGCTAGGATTTGGTTATATCTAGAATAAATGTCTAGAAGGGAAAACCTTTTAGATCCTAATATTTTTTTTAGAATTTGCTTCATGAATGGAAGGGGATAGTGATCCTTTAGGGATGCTTTATTTAGGTAACTAAAATCTACATAAAGCTTGATTTCACCATTCTTTTTCCTTACAATAAATAAATTAGCAACCTAAAATGAATGTTTGATAGGGAAAATGATATTAGCCTCTTTATATTTGGATAACTCACTTTTATTAAGGTTTCTATTTTTGGATTGACTAGTCTTTGTTTCTATCTAATAGGCTTGGTTTTTGGGTCAAGATTTATTGTGTGTTGGGCTAAGTTAGGGTTAAACCCCCTTAAATATTGATAACTCCAAGTGAATTTATCATCAAATTCTTGACACAACTCAATAAAATCCTATTTTTCAAAATCATTATGTACCTTTCCAATCTTCAATGTTTTACCCTTTGAGATGACAAGTGGATCATAGTCTTCTTCACTGACCAAGATATTCTTCTTTTCACCTTTCAGTTAATCATATGAATTGAATATACTCTCTAAAGTTATAATGTCCATATGTGATTTGTTTATATTCAATTAAATGATTTGATATTTGTATTGATATTGGATTCTTAACTACTTCCTATCAGAGAATTTAGATTCTTCTCTCAAAAAATTTAGAATTTTTTGATCACTATCAAAGACTTTCTAGTTAGTTGTATTATCAAAAAATTGATGGCCTTACTATCAACTTTACATGTTAGCTATTTTCTTCATTGTCTCTTTAGGAAAGTTATATTAGGATCTCACTAAGGCCATATGACTAACATCTTTGTTTTGTGCTCTTGGTACCACTTAAATGTTTAAAATGGTAAAGTATTCTAACAAGTCCAAAAACCTATGTTTATAAGATCTCAGCAAGTTATTAATAGTTATGCTTCTAGATCTTACTTGGTGAAAAATCAATTCACTATCACCAAATACTTGTAGAGATTTTATCCCTCTTTCCTTGGCTATATAGAGACCTCAAATCAATGCTTCATATTTAGCAACATTATTAGTGAAACTAAACTAAAATCTAAAAGAATAGAAATAACTCTCCTTTTGTGAAGAGATCAAGACAATACCTACACCTACACCATTCCTACTTCTTGAGCCATCAAAGAATAGCTGACACATTCCTTGAAGATATTTAGCTAGTTTTACAAGATTTGGGATGATTGCATCATTTCATGAATGCAATATGTACTTAAACTAGTTTCTTGTACATATTCATAAGGGTCAAATTAGAGTTTTGATCCCAATTCATCTAGATGAGTGTCTGATATATCCTCCATAGGTGTTGCAACTTCATGATCAAGATCTTCGTGATCTTGTAAGGTGTAATTCATGTCCTTAGGGATAGGAGTGTATGGCTTAATATGGTCTTTAGTGATTATCTCAGCTCTTATTATTACTCTTATTCCATATCTCATCCTAAGTAATATGTGATACCAGTCTTTAGATAGAAACCCTCCCATTTTTGCAGTGAAGTCTCAAGAAAGGCAAATAGAAAAATAGAGGGGAAGATTAATAAATGAGATATCTTGGAAAATTAACAAACTGGGACATGCATGGATAGTAAGATTTAACCCTTTTATAATCTTGACTATTTTAACAATAGTCCCATATAATTAAATCACACCTTTTGAAATAGGTGTATACTTAATACCAAGATCATCAGTTGTTTTCTTGGGCATAATAGAATTGATAGCCCCATAGTCTACCATGAAATCATGAATGAGATGTTTCCCAACTATAAGCAAAAGGTATAAATGGGGAGGCTTAAAATTTTTCTTGCTTTGGTGTTAGTTTGTGGTGGACACAAATTAACTAATGCATTAGGTCCCTTTGCCAAAACTTTTTCTATTATTTGGAAGTTTTTCAAAGCTTCTTTTGACAAGTCTCTTTGTGTTAGAATGAATAATGATTTCCACATAGTGACATTCAATTTATTTTTTCATCTATTCAAAAATATTGAAAGGAATTTTACCAACCTCCATTGGTGATTTTGTGGGTGTTATATATTCTTTCATGATATTTGAGGTCAACACTTTTGATTTTGACTGACCCATTAACACAAAGGGTGGCCCTTGTATTGTGTTTCCTTTTGTAGATTCTTGTACAACTTTAGAATTTTTAGTTTGTTTCACCCTGGAGGATTGATAAATTTATATATTTTTTTCTTTGAATGTGTATTTTCTACCACTAAACCACCAACTTTGATAACTCCTCCTGAGTCACACCACAAAAGTCCTCTTTATATTTTAAAATATTAGCCTCATTATGAATAGGTTCTTGTGTATCTTTCTATTGGGAAGTGTCTTCTTCTTTCTATTATTAAATGTTTGATATGATTTTCACCATTAAGGATTGACTGATGAATCCATTAGGACAAGTATTCTAATTATGTGGTTGACAATAGGGATAAAACCACTCATACTCCTAAGCTAAGTTGTTCTGAATAGGTATGATAGCTTTAGAAATACCTGATGTAGGTAGAACATGGATGTTTGGAGCTTTTTCTTGAGTATTTTGACTTTGTGGATATGAAATACCTTGGTATGGCTACCTATTAGGTTGCTATGTTTGGTTAACTTGATGATAAAGACTATTGTTCTAGGATTGCTACCTTTTCATTACTACCAACTCATTGCCAAAACTCTTACGAAATGACTTAACCTCATATAAATAATTATTAGGAGTGGGAGTTAAAGTTGGTACTTTTTTGTGGTGGGAATTGGAGAAATTTTAGATTGTGTAAGAGGTATTTCTAGAAATAGAGGCATTGGTGGCCTTATGATAATATTTCTAGCTTGAATTAGGTAATTTTTTGCTCTTATTATAATATCATAGGCATTGGGGAGTGTGGTACCACCCAACAACTAAATAAAAATAAGTATATCACTATTAAAAGCTATTAAGTAATATAGGAAAGCATTATTTGGGGTTAAATTGACCAATACTAGATTTATATTCCATGTCTTTTGAAAGAAAAATCTGAAATCACTCATGAACTCATGAGGATCCCATTGAATAGTAGTTAGTTATTCAACTACGGAGAGGTGGTCACTCTTATCTTTAAATTACATGCATAGTGTAGTTCTTAAGTCATATCAATTACAAATGGAATTGGGAGGCAAGATTTTGTACCATTGTAGGGCTTTACCCTTAAAAGAGAAGACTAGAAGTCTGATTAAAACATTACCTTACACTACATTATGGACTAAACAAAGATTATCAATGTCTTATATATGTTACATAGGAGTGGTAGAAGTTTCACTAGTAAAATATGGAAGGCTTTTTCAAGCTAAGGTGGGTATATCATCGTACTGAGCCAACTGAAGTGGGCTTCCATCATTGAAGGCTACAAAATTTTAATTTCTCAAATCCATAATGGGAGGTATGAAACTACTATGAATATTTTTAGGGGATTCTAATAAATTTTAGGATATAATCTAGTGTAAGTTACAAATAACCTTGATTTATTTTTCTAAGGAAATGATAATTCATGCAAGTTAGCTTTCTTACCTTTAGTAGATGATCTGGTTTGTATCTTTGACATAAATAAACCTTGAATTCCTAAATCCATAAGCTACTAGAGTCACCAGGTGCTTTTGAAATGTGTATGAAGATCATACCATGATTTTTGAGAATAGTACCAATATCTTAGTAATAAGTTTTGAGTCCCATAGGGTGCGCCAAAATATATTATCACATATATTTTGCACCCATCTCTATGTTGTAGTATGATGTACAAAACTATAATGATACAATGGGATCACCTCCAAGCTGTATGACCTTGGTGAATTGAGGTGAACCTTTAAAGAAGGCAAACTTAATTTCAATAAATTTGGTGTAACTGATAAACTACCAAATCATGTGGAAATTCTACTTAGTGATCTTACTTCAAAACTAGGGTTTGACTGTGAGAAAAAAGTTTTATAAATGAATTTGCAAAACTAGAAATGGTGATTACATCAAATATTTATAGTGGATTTCAATTATTTATTTGGATGAACACAGTAGAATAATAAATATATTGAAATTTATTAGAGCACAAACTCATGCAAATATGAAACCAAAGATAATATTGGGTATTTCTCATATAAGAAATAAGATTTTTTATTTTTTTATCAAATAATCTTTCAAAAGGGTAAAATAATACCAAAAATGAATTTTTGTGATTGAAATAAGAATAATATTATCCAAAAATTTGATAAATAACCTTGTATACACAAAGATAACACATAATAAAGACAAATCTTCAATATATTCTCATTCTCTAGGTTACAACATGTAGAAAAATTGTTCAAAATGTGAAATAATTTTTCTAACAATAATAAGATAAATAGGATACTCCATAGTACCCATATTTATACAAAATATTCTATTAGAAGAGATGTAGTTATCAAAAATTCCATGCCTAGTTAAAGATAAAGCAAAATCTGAAAACTCCATACAAAGGGGCATGATCTTCAACTGGAATGACATCCTTGGCTAAGTGAACAAGTGGAAAAGAGCATGCAACTATTGGGCATACAAAAAACTATTGGAGGTATGGGAGAACTTGATAAATCTTCATGTAATACCTTCAACTTCTTCATTTGATCTTCTGTAGCTTCTCCATGCAATGAGGTGCCAAAAAATAGACTCAAACTTAGAACAACATAAGTTTTTAGATAAATTAGGTTATTTTTGCAAAACCTAACTTGTGTTTTTCAATTTGGAATTTTACAACTTTTTAAGTCATCAAATTTTGAAAAAAACTATAAATGTAATTTACAACATGAGTTTTTTTAAGTTAAACAAGTCAGACTTGTCAAAAAGGAAAGTGCAATTTACAAGTTTGCTTTTCATAACTTTTCAACTTATCAAAAAGGAACATGGAAATTGCAAGTGGCTCTTTCTCAAAAAGAGCTATCAAAATGATATTTTTAATATGAAATATGTAACTTTAAAATATTTTTGCAGTAAAGAAATATAATATATAGAATGTATTTGATGGAAAGAATTAATCTACAACCAAAATCTTTGAAAACTCTTTGTCATTCTTTGCACGTGTCTTCTAAATATAAGCATAAAAACTTTTAAAGATCTTTAGGATATGATATTCATTAAGACTAAATTAATATAGATGTATTATTTCACATTCTATAATTATATTAGAGAGTTCCCTTTGTGTAACCTTATATACTTGATTTTCTTTCCCGATTTGTACTAGTGTATTATGTTACCTGATAAAACAGGGGATGGATCTCAAGATGAACATTGTGTCTCATTATGAATCTCTCTTAACCACTCCTTTGAACTTGTCTTGAAATTTCTATGCTGAAAGGATCTAGTCTATATTAGTCACTTCACATGATTATTTATTAAGAAAATATTTAATGTCATAGATTAGATATGTGACCTTGTCATGTGTAGGCTTAACTTTATTAATACTCTTTGTGAGTATTCTTATTTTGAACTAAGCTGATCTATCTAATTCCTCATGATCTACATCATTTTAAAACATATTTTCTATAATGAGGGTATCAATTTTAATTATGTCCACATCTTTAAAATTTGAATATAAAATGTTCAACCTTCTTATCGCTTCCTAATATTTTCTATTTTCTTACCTCAGAGTTACCCATCCATCCTTTAGAGATTTATAGTAGTCCATTTCTAATTCAATGAATCTATTTCCCTTTGAAAATAAATCCTTTGCCTAGTCCTTTATATCCCTTCTCATGTTGCCAATCTTTATTACTACATCAACATCATGTTTCAATCCCTCTCTTATAGGATGACTAGGGTGAACCTTTAATATTTGGTAATCCCCCATCACTAGATTTTATTTTTATTTGTCTAGTGGTGGGATTGCAATCTCTACATACTTCTCCCCTATGGAATCATATAGTATTCTTTATAAGGCCAAAATTATTATATGCCTTTTTAAGGCCAAAATCTAATGTGCTCAGGAACACCATCTGCTTCCATTTCTTCCCAGCTAATTATACTAGCCAATTAGAAGTGGCATCTTGTTGTCTTTGTAGAGAGGATTACAAAGCAATTTAGTCAAGCATTAGTCCATAAAATATTGAAACATGAATAAATAAATAACTAACCAATCCTATCTATTCCTATGGGAATTAAAAAGGATAGAAAGAAACAAATGAAAAAATATAACACCATATTACCTTCCCAAATGGATTCACCATACCCATGTGGCTCAAAAACATGTTCTCCTTTGATCAAGCATCCTTCTATTTATCAATAATTTTGTTAAGCTCCTCCAATGCCTCAAGAACACTCCATAAAACCTAGGCTCATGATTCTAAATCACTAAACTAGCCTATCAATGAAGCTTACAAACAAAATCTATGATCAAATGCAAAACCTTGTGGAAACAATTTAACATTATAACTTTGAAATATTCAAGCTTCTTGAAGATATTAAAGCATAAATTTGAACCAAAATATCTTAAAATTCACATCCATGGCCTCTTTATTTATATATTTTTGAGATTAGTCAGGATCAACCATGACCATCCATCTCAAGATTGAGATGTGTGGCCATGGATAATCCTAATATTTGGAAGTAAATCCCTAATTATCTTCATCATGACCTTGAAATAAGGGGCATTAAAGAGGCATGGGAGGTATTAAATAGGCATGGGTGACCCATAATCTTGACATTTGTGGCATTTATGGCCTAGGGATGTCTTCCCAAGAAATGATGTTATTTGATGATGCAATTAATAAGAATCAATTTTCAAAAAGAAATATTGAAAAACTCTCATGGAAAATCCACTTAAGCTCTTGATTTGGATTAATTATCCTTAAAAAAGGTTAATCAACATTTATGCAATTATTATACTCAGTTATCTAATTGGGTCAAATAGACCACAATTTTTCTTCTAGTATCGTGTGGACAACATTTGAAACTAGTTTTTTCCCACCAAGTTGGGCCCCCTAAGTGTGATCGATGGGATCACAAATCCGATGGAGGACACTACTAGTGGCAGTGCCTCTAGGGATCTGTTTAGAAATTTGGTAGTGGATAGTCCATCCAATAGATGGAAGAAGGCACTTATAGGTGAAAATACGTGCCCCTCAAAAAGCATGATGAGCCTCCCTGATATCTCAAAGGGTCCTGCATATCCCAGATGATCTAGTGGAGGAAATCATGGCATTGATGGACCATACATTGGTAGGTAAGTTTTTTTATTTTTGTCATAGTATCAAAATGATTAGGAAATGGGTTCTATCTAGGTGGAAAGTTAAGGGTAGTGTTTCAATCACTGCCATGGCAAGAGGCCTATTCATTTTTAGTTTTATGAATAGGGAGGTCATGATCGCTACTCTTGCTAGAGGACCATGGATGTATGGCCCACATTCTCTTGCCCTATTCTCCTGGAAACTAGGATTTGATCCTAACTTGAACCTTAATAAGTCTGCTCCTGCTTGGGTAAGACTGCTAGGGTTCCCTTTGGAATTCAACGGTGAAAATTTTTTCACAGCTATTGGCAATTCTATTGGCCAATATGTCACTACAGATCACACAACCAGAACAAAGTCTAGATGTGTGTATGCTAGACTTTGTGTCAATGTTGAAATAAATAGGACTCTCCCTATGACCATAGAGCTAAACTCTAAATATGGGACCTGGACTCAGTTGATCACTTATGAAAATGCTACCACTTTCTATCAAATATGTAAGAAAAAGGGACATTTAATGACATAATGCATAACAAAGCAAAAGGGGAGGAAAGATGATTCCCAGATTGAAGGGGAGGATCAGGCTCTCAATTATAGAAAGAACAACAAGCAAGAAATGGAGAGTAATGTGGAAAATCTTGACAACACAGAAAAGGGAGAGGAGACGGGAAAAGAGGATATCACTAGTAGTGACGGAAAAGTTATCCCTAAGGAAAATATAGTATCAGCTAATAGTCAGAAGGCTATATTTAACACAACCAACCCTCTAGAAAAATAGACTAATATGTCTAAGAAAGGAGAAAGAGGTAACCCTTTGATAGAGGAAGTCAATGAAGAAGACAAAGTTCCAAGAGTTTGACAGGAAGAAGTAACTCCAAAAAGTCCCACTAAAGGAGAAGTAGACCCACAGCTATATATAGACACTTTCCATGCTCTGGAAGTCAGAGACCAAGTAGGAAACTACTTAGCAATAGGTGTAACAGGACAAAGTGGTAGTAATGAATAGGAGGAATGGGTTACCCCAAAGAAAAAGAAACAAAAAGGTAAAAAATCTGCAAATGTTGGCATTGAGCCCAAACAAGGGAGGCCAACCCTAAGAAAAATAAGACAAAGAGAGATTATTAGGGAGATCGCCAGTGGTAAATAGAATACACTAGAGAACCAACGCCCCAAACCCTCTAAATGAGAATATTATCTTGGAACCTGAGGGGCTTTAACAGTCCCTCAAAGTAGTTTGAGGTTTAAAACTATATTTTAGATAATAAATTAGATATTTTATTACTCCAAGAAGTCAAGATGAATGAGGAGAATTTTATGAAAATTGCTACCTATATATGGCCTAAGGTAGTTTTTTTGCATTAGTCTTGCTGAAGGGGATTCAGGGGGGATTGTCACTATGTGGAATAGTGCTAAAATCTAAGTGTCTCTTATGGCTTATAATAAGCTCTTCTTGATTGCCAATTTTTCTATGAAATCTTTGAACTGGTCGTTGAATAATGTCTATGGACTGAATAACAGAGCTTTGAGACAAAAATTATGGATAGACCTAAGCAGTTTCAAGAATAATCCCTAGAAAATTAGATGGATGTTAGCCAGAGATTTTAACACTCCTTTATACCCTTTTGAAAAATAAGGTGGAATTATGGATTACTCAGACAGCATGTTCAAATTTGTTGAATTCATCAATGATTAGGGATTATTGGACATAGAGCTACAAAACCAAAATTTTACCTGGACCAATAAAAGAAGAGGAGATAAAATGATTTAGGTTAAATTAGATAGATTTCTTATATCAAGTAACTAGAAGGATTATCATAATATGTAGGTGCAAGCTTTCCCTAGAACCATGTCTGACCACTGCCTGATCTTCCTCAGTTCCAAAGAACAAGGACATTCTAGACCTTCCCCATTTTATTTTGAAGCTATGTGGATCAAACACAAAGACTTTAGACAAATGGTGGCCCAATGATGGAAAATTCTTATTCAAGTTACTCCTATGTTCAGAATAGTCAAGAAACTCCAACACATTAAACAAGAAGTTCATGGATGGAATAGATACATCTTTGGGCAGGTCTTCTAGCAGAAGAAAAATATAGTGGGAAAACTCAAGGATATACAACAACTGATAGATCAAGGGGATGAATCTGAGGACACTTTAGAAGAAGAGAATATCTTATCTTTAGAATGGAAGAATCTTATGGAAAGAGAAGAGATTTTTTGGAAATAGAAATCTCATGTTCAGTGGCTTAAAGAGAGGGATATGAACACTGTCTTTTTTCATCTCTCACCTATGAAACATAGGAAAGCCAACTCAATAATTAATCTTGTCCTAGATAATGGTGACATTATTACTGAGGATAATGAGATAGGGGAACAAACCAGGGCTTTCTTTTAGAATCTGCTTATGAAAGAAAATAATAATGATAGAATCGATAGACCTATGAATCAATTTATTGATAAAATCCCCTATTTGATAATAGAAGAAGATAATCTGGAGATGTTAAAGCCTATATTTGAAGAAGAAGTCCATGCTATTCTATTCTCCATGGGTGCTTTAAAAGCCCCAAGTCTTGATGGCTTTCTTCCTATATTCTTTAAGGAATATTGGGAGATAGTAGGAGCGGACCTCACGGCTGTTGTGCATGATTTTTTTAGATCAACTAAACTTTTGAAACAAGCTAATAATACCTTCATAGTACTTGTTCCTTAAAAAACACAACTTTCACACCTCACTAATTTTAGGACCATTAGTGAATGCAACACTATGTATAATATATGTACTAAAATGCTGGTCATGAGGATTCAACCTTTGCTAGACAAAACTATTTCTCCTGCTCAAAAAGGTTTCATCTCAGGCAGGCAGATTCTTGATGCTGTGATCACCACACATGAGACTATTCACTCCATGGATAAGATAAAAATCCCTAGGATGGCTCTTAAGCTTGATATTTCTAAAGCTTATGATAGAGTCTCATGGACTTTTCTATTTCAAGTGATCAGAAAATTTGGGTTTAATGATAAAATGTCTTGCTTGTTATGGAACACAGTCTCTTCTGCAAAATTCTTAGTGCTAGTTAATGGTGTTGTTAGAGGGTTTTTCTCATCCTCGAGAGGAATTCGTCAGGGAGACCCTCTCTCCCCTTACTTATTCATCATTATGGCTGAGGCACTAGGAAGATACATACAAGCAGATATAGCCTCAAAAAGGCTAGTGGGCATCAAACCTGCCTCCTCCATTCATCCTATGGTGGTACAGTAGTTTGTGGATGATACCATCTTCTTTCGCATCTCATCGGTGATTGAAGCTAGAAGATGGAAGAATATCTTAAATAATTATGCCAAAGAGTTAGGATAAAGGATAAATTTCCAGAAAAGCAATGTGTATTTCTTCAACACTCCTAATGAAACTTAGACATAAAATCTTTGATATATTAGAATGTGTTGAAGCTGGCCTACCAGCTACCTACCTGGGTCTCCCACTCTTGGTCAAAGAGATATCTTCTAGATTTTGGAATGGAATTGTGGAAAGAACGTAGAGGAAATTTCTTGGTTAGAAGGGGAAACTACTCAGTAGTGCTAGTAAACTGCAACTTCTTCGGTTTTCACTGCAAGGTATTCCTACATACTTCTTGTCTCTTTTTAAAATTCCTACGTATTTTGCTAAGAAACTGGAACAGATCTAAAGGAAATTTTTATGGATGGGAGTGGAAGACAAATAGAGAATGTCTTTAGTCAGATGGGAAAAAGTGTGTCTTCCAGAATCTCATGGTTTACTTAATATTAGGTCCATCAGGAACCTAAAAAAAGCCCTTCTCTCAAAAGTTAGTTGGAAACTGATCCATAAAAATAGTGATTGGGGGAAATAATGTATGCCAAATACATGCATAACATTGATGATTCCAAATTTCTTCAACAGATGGGATTACCCCAGGGATCTATGATATGGAATAAAATGCTAAAAAGTAGAAGCCTTCTCAAATAGGGAATTAGATGAAAACTTGGAAATGGCTAGCATATTAAATTCTAGGATGATATCTGGTTAAAGGACAAGGCTCTCATCACATAGGGAAACTATGGAGAGATTGCTGACTTGACTACCCAGTTTATTGGAGATAGGGTTAGTGATTATATGGAAAATAACAATGGGATGAGGAGCTAGAAAAATATTTTGGATTACTGTGTGCACTGGCTTGAGATTTTCTCAAGAGTTTAGGAGATCCATTAGTGTGTTTAAGAGATCAAAATCCTTCTTTCCCTAGGAGGATGAACAATATTGGTGGCCAGATAAGAATGGATCATTCTCTATCAAATTTGCTGACCATCTACTCATTCCTAAAGCTTGGAATAAAGATGTATGGAAAAAGGTTTGGAATCATAAACTTATTCCAAAAATTAACATGTTTTGGTGGGCTACTACTCATAACAAAATCCTTACTTAGGATAACCTTTAAAAGAGAGGGTTTACTTTGGTTAACAGATGTTTCCTGTGTGGTTTAAAAGAGGAATTAGTTTCACACCTCTTCATCCACTATGAGTTTGCTTGAGAATTATGGGGCACAATACTTAATAACTTTGGTATTGAATGGGTTTGTAATTCTAACCTTAAAGAAGTAATTCTCAGCTGGAACCCAACCTTCACACATCCTTGGCTTATGGAATTATGGAAGCAAGCTCTGCCATGTTTGAGTTGGACTTTATGGAAAGAGCACAATCAAAAAATTTTTAGGGACACTACTAGAAATGCTTCTCAGGTGTTTAACTCCTTTGCTAAGACCATTATGGAAAGTGTTACAACAGCTCATATTCATGTTGTGAAGAAACCCCTATCTCAAATTGAAATCCAAATTGCAGCCAAATGGAAGGTTTTAAATCAGATCCCTGGGTATAGTAACTCCAAAATACTACAGAGACTTAATACTAAATGGATCCCCCCTAAACCTAACTGCATGAAACTCAACTTTGATGGGGCATCCAAGTTGGATGGTAAAGCTAGTGGAGGAGGAATTATAAGGAATGATAAAAGATGGATGTCTATTGTCTATGCTAGTGGAATTGGATGCCAGAGTAACAACTATGCTAAAGTAATGGCTTTACTAAGGGGATTAAAGTTAGCTATATCCGTAGGAATAAGGAACTTGAATATACAAAGAGCCTCTAAGATGATGGTCATAGATGCCATTAATAAAGCTTCAAATGTGGGAATCAAGCTAAAAGACATCATTACCGATATCCAATTTATTTTACAAAAGTTTTAAGAAGTTGAGATTTCCCATACCTACAAAGAAGGCAATAGGGTCACTGATGCTTGTGCCAACCTTGGGCAGCAATTTTTAGGTTAGAGGGTGTGGCGACAATGTGTTCATATTCCCTTAAACATTAGGGAGATCATTGAAAAGGAGATGACTTATTAGGAATGAGGCATATTGATGACCCTGAAAAGACCCCTATTGATACCCCCAACTCCTTTGTGAGCAAGAAGGGAAGAAGAGAAAGGTTGATGAAGAGGAAGAAAATATTAAAGAGACTACAGAAGGGACCCACAAGAATCCAGGAAGGGCCACGGGGGGCCAAGGTGGCAAATCTCACAAGCCTTCCAAAATTAATAAGAAAAGATTCCCCTCTAGAGTGTGAAGGTTGGGGTGGATTGCTGGTAAACTAGCCTCGAAGGCCAGACTGATTAATTATTTGAAAAGTGCTTCAGAAGAAGCAACCCAAGAGGAAGAATTTGAGGAGTTGTAAATCCAAGAAATTTTGGAGGACACTAGAGGGAAGCAGGCTATTAGGGATTTTGAGGTTACTAAGGAGTAGGGTGTTGACACTATGGGAACTATTGACAATAAGGGGAAAATTTATGTCAAGGAAGCTGGTGAGGGCACTGAGAATGAGACTAATTGGAAAATTGAAATTGGGGCTCTGAAGGACCACATTCAAAATCTGGAGAAGGTCTTCGCCAAAGGGCTTCGTAATACAATTCTGTTGAACATGTCTATGCTAGAAGTGGTGGGTAATATTGGGTATGCTGATAAAGTAGAGAATGAGAAACTCAATGATCTTATCAAATCAATAGTTATGTAAGGGGAGACCTCTCTAACTCTGGTCTTCCCATGGCTTGTGTTTTGTTTTTGTTTGTTATTCTTGGCTGTGTCGTCGTCTCTTTAAAGGCATTTTTTGTTTGTTTGCCTTCTTGTCTTTTTTTACTGTATAGGTTTCAGCCCCTGGTTTGCCACCTTACTTAATAAAAAACATTTATGTAATTATTTGAAAATTGGCCCTCAATTAATCAAAATGGTCAAAAAGTCATATTACTGGGTCATAATTTGATTGGAGAAGAACTGGAAGGTGATGTTAGATGTGTTGGGGATGTATTCCCATTTAGGATGCTTCCAACACCAAATAAGAAAGGTACATAATGTGTACCAATGAATTAAAATAAAAGAGTGATCCACAACACTAAATGGTGAAATTATCATTTTGACTTGAAATGATCTAATAAAAGATAGCAGGCCTATAAAATGCATTGCCCTATTTAGGGATACTTTGACCTAAAATAGCACTTTCAAGTGAAAAGTTTGAACCATTTAAGATGTTTTATAGATTTTTATCTAAAATGTGCATTTGAGTGCAATTTGAATAATATTGACAATTTCAACACAAATGGTGTTAGGAATTGGATGTCTACATTTTCCCCCTATTTGAGAAGGTGTAGTGAGACATTTAGGTGAAGCAACATCTTTTCAAAGAAAAGAGTTGTCAAGAATAAATTGGAATAGATCCATGATGCCCCCTCAATAGGACATACTAGGATGGAAGAAAAGGATGGACTCTCAAAAAGAGAGAGAAAGTGAGAGATTAACCCATGGAATAGATCACATCCAAACAAGCTAATGCTGGCACACATGATTACCATAAATGATAAAAATATAAATAGAGGTATAATAGGCCCTAGAGATGGATGGGATGGGAAAGATACAATCCATTAATGTAAGGGATACACTATAAACATATGTAATTTAAGAGTACAATTTGTGTTCTTACAACATTGATCAATCCCAAGATAAGTTACACACTAAAATACTTCCATCATGGGATTTAATGTGGAAATATTAGAATCAAAGGAAAAGACAGAGTGTTCTACTTCAAGAAGGGAAGCACCACTAGAACAGGGTCTCTAGAGAGAATATAATAAGTACTCTAGTAGAGTAGAATTGATCATGATAAAATATTTGTGCCTTAGTAGGGTGAATATTGATCATTGATATAGAATAAAGAATGATTTTTCCCCTATAGAGCTGATTTGATTAGACAGATATTGGGCCCTAACATGGGTAATTGGCAAGAAAAATATCTCAAGGATATAATAAAAATGATAGGTTAAAGTGAGTGGGTACAAATGTACATTGGATGGTGTAATGGCTTAAAATGCCATATAAAACTAAGCATATGAGAATGCATAAAGTGATGAGAGGGATGAAAATAAGAATGGAGATAGCCGAGCTGACTTCAATATAAATTGAGCACTGCCTACATAGTTTTATGGACTCATGTTCCAACATGAACTTTGGGAGAGAATGGAATGATGAATGATGAAAAATGACCAAGAATTGATTAGACTCACAATGTATGCAAAGAGATGCGCATCTAAGCATAGAGAAAGAAGCCTGAAATGCATGCTACCTAGAAGCCTAATTCCATATCATGAGTCTAGGGTTTACAAAGTTTTCTTGAGAATCATTCATTAGAGCTGATGTTGATGTTAAGAATTTGAGACTTGATCATAAAGTGCTTTCTATAGCAAAAGGAATTAGGCATCATAAGTATGAATAACTTATAATGAAATAAGATTCTAATTACACTGAGCCAGTTCAAATGCGAATACCTATAACTAAGGATAATTGTAAAACAATGACCAAAACCAAAGTTATAATGTTTACATTTAAACAAAAAAGACAAAGAAAAAGATAAACATAAATGGACATAACTTGAAATCAAGATATGATCTAAAGTAGGAATAAAATATTTTTAAAAATAAAAGCCAAGAATGTCTTAATGACATGAGACCAAGATATGAATAATCAAGATCCATGTGGACCATCAAGGCATTCTTGATCACAAAAGAGAAAATCAAAAAAAAAAAAAAAAAATACCCCAATAACAATCAAATAAAAAAAATGGTCCAAGAACAATGCAATAAAATAGGATCAAGATATAAACAATCAAGATCCATGTGAATAATCAAGATGTTCTAAAACACAAAAGAGAAAAGCAAAAAAAAAAAAAAAAGACCCCAACAAAAATCAAATAAACTAAATGGTCCAAGAACAATGTAATAACATAGGATCAAGATATAAATAATCAAGATCCATGTGAATCATCAAGATGTTTTGAAACATAAAAGAGATAAGTAAAAAAATAATCAAGGAAACACAAGACCAAGATGAGAGAAGAAGTAATAAAAAGAGAGGAGAAGAAATAAAAGGAGAGGTGAAAAAGCACAACAAAAAACCAAGAAAACTCAAATAAACACACACAAATAAAAACCAAGTTAGTGCAGTTTAAAGACAAATATTCATGCATATGCAGTAGAGGTGTTACTTTGCACCACATCATAATAAAGAATAATGACATGATAATTGTTCCCTAATTAAAAAGGAATAATGAAAAAATAAATTGGGGAAGAGAAAAAGAGTAAGGGGTTGGTCGAGCTAACTCTAGATGTATAAGACAAGTGGACACTGCCTACATAGTTCCATGGATGCATGTTACAACATGAACTTCAGGCCAAATGTAGCTCTCCTAAGAAATGGGATAGTAGAAAAATTATGATTAGATTAACTTGATTAATGTTATAGAAAAATAGAAGATATTAAAAATAATCAAGAATGGTCTGGCAAACAAGAAGCTAATGAGACAAGAAAGAATGATCTTGTAAAATACCAAGTGAGTGGGACAAGATAAAATGAACTGGTGTTTCTACACTTGTAAAATAGCAAGAGCATAGCATGGTGGAATAGAAATGTACACATGTATAGAAATGCGAGACAATGTTTTTGTTCTTTTGTGGATCATGTTCTATTGTTTTTGGTATTTTCAAAGTATTTCTAATGTTTTTGGTATTTTTGGGATAAAATATGCACAAGGTGGGACCGTCTAGTCAAGGAGATACATGTCCTAAGAGTAGAGTTTCCAATAAGATAGATAAGATGGATACTATGGCCCATGATTGTAAATCAATGAGAGTGAGGTTATTAATAAAACAAGAAAGAGAAGTAAATACTTGAACTAAGAAGATGTGGCTGTTCACTTGTCTAAAACTATACAAGACTATCCTAGTTAAACTAATTTACGGAACTACTATTGAAGATGTTCATAATGTTCATGAGATTGGTCAAGGGATAAAAAATGTTCAAGATTATAACATGTCTTACTCAAAACAAAGAATATGCTTCTCAAAGATAGCAATCCATAATGGGATGAAGAATGTGTTTAGAGAGATAAGGGTTCAAATCCTTTACTGTTGGGATTCATGAAAAGTGGACCAGGGTAGTATAAAATGTGTTCAAGGTAAGATAAAAAGGTGGGATAAAATTATGACAACATAAGTTACCCCCAAGTTAGGGGTCTTATAGATAATGGTTCAAAGTTGTTCAAGCATATAATCTCTTAAGATGTATGATTTTTATGGGATCTAAAACTTCTTCACCATTAGGTTTAACTAATCGATATGCTCCTAATCCATAGTTTATTGTGACAATATATGGTCCTAACCAATTAGGTTGAAACTTACATTTCTTTTTGGGTTTAACATTTGTGTTCTTCTAGTTTTCTTTCAAAACCAAGTCACCAATCTCAAATTCTTGAGGGAGGTTGTATCTTCTTCACAATCTATTCTAATAGGCCTATAAGTTTTCTAGGGTAGCTAAATGCTTACCATTAATAGGTTCTAGTTCTTGCAACTGTGAGGCTCTATAGTCTTCATCATCTTCAATGTGCTCTAGTGATATTCATAATGATGGGATCTCAATCTTGATTAGGATGATAGCTTCAGTGTCAAAAACAAGGGAGTATGGAGTAGCTCTAGTTGGGGTGTGATGATTGGTTTTATAAGCCCAAATGGTAAGAAAGGGTTCCAAGTGCCAATTATGACCAACATTATTAATAATCTTCTTTAAGATGGATATAATGGTTTTATTTGATTCCTTAGCTTATCCATTTCCTTACATGTTATATGGATTAGATTTATTGTGATTGATCTTGAATTTTGCATAAAGAGATTTGACATCTTGGTTCACAAAAAATCCACCATTATCAGATATAATATGGGTTGGGATGCCATATCAATAGATGAAATGGTAATGAATGAATTTGGCTATTTATTTCTTGATAATATAAGTGAGAAGAATGGCCTTAATCCACTTGGTAAAGTACTTAGTTATAGTCAAAATGTGCTTATGGCCATCTAAAGATGTTGGGTTAATTTTTCCAATGAAATTGAGACCCCATGTTGAGAATAACCATGGTGTTGTAATCAACTATAATGGTAAGGAAGGTGTATGTATCAAGTTTCCATGCTACTGATAAGGAACACATTTCTTTACATAATTACAAGCATATTTCTCTATTTTGGGCCAATAATAGCCTTTTTTGAGAAGTTTCTTTGCTAGGACTACACCATTGTTATGGGCCCTACACATTCCTTTATGAACCTCCTTTAGTTCCAGCTTGGATTCTTCCAAAGATAAATAATGAAGAAGCATTCCATCATAACCTTTTCAATAAATCATGTTTCTAAGGAGGATATAATGTGTTAGGTGATGAAGGAATAGTTTTTTTTGGTTATTGTAAAGGTTGGTAGGAAATACATGACTATGGAAATAGTCATAAAAATCTTGGTACCATGGTAGCTCAGGTGAGGGATTAGGATTAAAAATGGTGCATATCATCTCTAAATTTGATAGAATATGTGATGGTTAAAGAATATTTTCAATCAGGAATTGATACTCTTTAATACTATCATACATTTGAATCATGGAACCAATTATTGCCATGGCATTGGTATATCTATTATTGACTCGCAGAACTTGCTCAAACTGTAGATATTTAAAATGTCTTTTGAGGTCATCAATAATTTTCTTGTAAGAAATAAGTTTATCATCTCTTATTTGATACTAATCAGTTATCTAATTTATGATTAGCTATGAATCTTTATAGACCTTTAAGTTTTAAATGTCCCATTGTATGGAAAGATAAAGCCCTACAACCAAGGCCTCATATTCGACCATATTATTTGTACACTAAAACTATATATGGAAGGCTTTAGGGATCAAATCCCCTTATGGTGTGATCAACAATATGACAGCTCTAGATCCTTGAGATGTGAAGGACCCATCAAGATGGAGCATCCACTATTCAAGTTCTTATGATGTGTATTCTATCATCATGATAGAATCATCTAGAAGGTCAAAGTTGAGAGGTTGAGTAGCTGTAGTAGGAGCTTCTATGAGTTGGTCTGGAAAAACCTATCCTTTGATTGCCTTTTGATTTTGGTATTCAATATCAAACTCATTGAGGAGCATAATCCATTTAGTCATGCATCTTTGAAGAGCTGATTTAGATAAGAGGAAATTGAGAGGATCTACCTTGGTGATAATAATAGTTTTGTTATTTATCATATAATGTCATAATTTCTAAATGGTGAACACCATATCTAAACATGCCTTCTTAATAGGCATATAATTATGTTCATAGGATACCAATGTGTGGCTTAAATAATAAACTACATGTTCCTTACCATGATCATCATGTTGAGCCAAAAGTACCCCAGTGTATGTTCCATGGTTGATATATAAAGAAGCAATGGTTTCCTTGTGTTGGAGGTCATAAGAATTATGGATTGGCCAAGTATGTTCTATGCTTTTAAAATTCTAATTGATAATCTTCATCCTACTAAAATATTACCCCTTTCTTTAAGAGGTGAGTAAATGGGTGACACTTATCTACCAATTGAGAAATGAACCTATGTATAGACTGGACCTTTCCTTATGACCTCACAACTATTTAAGATTATTTGGCGGAGGCATTTTGATAATATTGTTGACCTTTATAGGTCAACTTTGATCCCTCATTGTGATACAATGAACCCTAGCAATTTTCTTGATGTGAATCCAAAGACACATTTTTTAGGATTTAAATGGACTTTATATGCATGAAGCCTCTCAAATATTCCTTATAGAATGTCATGGTGTCCAACTCTTATTCTTGATTTTTCTAGTATATCATCAACATAGTCCTAAACAATGTCATGTATCATGTCATTGAAGATGACAGTCATTACACATTGATATGTGGATCCAACATTCTTCAAACCAAATTTCATGACTTGGTAACAGAATGTCCCCCATTGAATGTGGTCTTATGGTGATATTTAGGGGCTATCTTGATCTTATTATAATTGAAAAATCCATCCATTAAGGATATCATCTCATACCTAGTAATTGAGTCGACAATCATGTCAATGTTAGGTAGAGGAAAGTCATATTTAGGGTATGCCTTATCGATATCATGAAAATTAGTAAAAAAATGTATGCCTGGGGTATTTTTACATACTGACACTATGTTATAAATCCATTTAGAGTAGTCCATTGGTATAATAAAATTGGCTCCTAAAAACTTTTCTATCTCAGCCTTAACCAAAAGGGTGATGCGTAGATGCATCTTTCTCAACTTTTGCTTAACTATTTTAGCATCAAGGTGAACAACAAGATTATGCACAACTAAATCTAGGTCCAAATTTGTCATGTTAGAGTATTCCCATGTAAATATCTCTATATAATCCTTAATAATGGATATAATATGTTCACATTTTGCTTCAATAAGGGAAGCTCCAAGATAAACAATTTTAGGATCTTCATGGGTTCCCAAATTCACTTCTATTGTGCTCTCCATAAGGAGTGTGGATCCATCTTCTAGAATTATAGGTAACTTATGGTCATGATCCTCTACTTCATCTTCTTATTTTTCTTCCCAAAGATCTAGATAATATGAAGAATTAGAATCTACCTTTTCAGGTAAAGGACAATTGGAAACAACCTCTATAAATTCAAGAGAAAGATTCTCAAATATTTGATGTTGTTCTGAAGAGATGCTTATACTAGCTATGGAACTTGGGCTAGATGGAATTTCTACATCCTAAGGGGATGACCAAACTTTCCCACCTAGGAGTGCCTAAAATAGGTTTTCACTCAAAGGCTTGTCTTTTTCTTTACTTTATCCCTAATCAATAAGTGCCTCAAATAGTTTTTCACCTGAAGATCTTGATGTTTGTTCTTTACTATGACCAAGAAAGTTTGCCTAATCTCCAAAGTAGGTAGAAGAATTCAATGAAAAATAAAAACCCTACTTATGATCACCAATGGGGAATGCATCTCATAGGCCCATGTATTTTTCAATTTATTCTTTATTTTGAAACTCATCGAGGCATATGACTAAATTTCATTGATCCTAATCTATGAGTTCAGGATGGCAAAGGCATAGGTTATAGTGAGGCTTTGCTTTAGGACAGGAAGATCCAATGCTAAAGATATAATGTCCTACTTTAGGAAGGGAAGCACCACCTGGATAGATTTTTTCTTTAGGATGAGAAGATCTAATAGGATGGATTTTTACTTTAGGATAAGAAGCTCTAATAGGTGTTATGGTCAATATGGAATTTGAATCAAATAAATCTGAATCAGCAAGCTCATTAAAAAGGCTATAATGGGATGTTGTGTCACTACTAGGAGTCTTGTTACTAGTTACTTTAGAAAAGTCACTACCAAATGCTATGAGGTCATCCTTTAGTGGTTTAAATATGAGACCATGATTATAATTGACAACTCTAGCTGATAAGGGCTCAAAAATTCCTTGCACCTACGGGCCAAGGCCTTTCCCTGGATAGTCAAGATGATCCATTATCCTATTAGGGATATGATACTTTAGGTTCTGAAAATAATTGCTAAGGCCTTCATAATATAACCAATATCCCTCAATAAAAGCCTCTGGATCTTTATTTGGTGTAATTATAGGTACAAAAACCATAGAAGTTTTTGGTTGCTTCTTCTTTGGTTGTTAAATTTGATTGGGTCTATTAGGAGTTGGGAAGTTTTAGGCTTACCAAATGTTTTAAGGGATTTTGGTAATTGTACAATATGGAAGACATCCTTTAGATGGTACATAGAAATTCTAACATCTTTAATAATAACCTATTTGGCCAGAGCTATAAGAAATGGATTAGTTAAAGTGGAGTAGTTATTATAATTATAAGAGGGAGGCAAAGGGCCTTGGATGGTGACTCGCTGGTGATTAACCATATTACTATAATTTTGGGTCAATGAGGAACCTTTATAAGAAAGGTACTATTTTTCAATATTAGTAACCTATGTAAATGGAGTAGCAACATGATGAAGGGAACTTGATATGGTACTACTAGGGGGAGAGGGTTTTGAACCTATAATGATGGGTTTCATGTTACGAAAAACATGAGATTGGCCATGTGGCTTCATATTAACAATGGCAATATGGGTTGAAAAAATGGATCCCACAGTGTTATTATAGTCATAAAGTACATAATTATAAGCCACATTATTAGTGTGGGCATTATGATCTTGATTATGCTCATTATGATTTTGACCTTGTTATTGGTTTTGATTCTGCCTCTGTCCTTGATTATGACCATTTTGATTATTTCTTGGTGGTGGTGGATCATGTCAAGGAAAGGGGTCTTTGTAGATTCTCATATCTTGATTTGTGCCCTAATTAGGGGCCAACTTAATTTCTAGTTCACCACTTTCAATAAAGTCCTCAATAATATGTCACAATTGAATGTAATGATATGCACTGTGACCAACAACATGATGAAAGTTACACCATTCATTCTCTTTGTACCAGTCTAGTTTTGGCTAATCTTGAGGAAATGGCCTTGATATTAGCCATATAATTAAATTATCTCTAATGAGCTTTTGTAACACCGTTTTAATTGATTCTCCTTACTTGCTAAAGACTCTAAAATTGTTATGAAATATCCTTCATAAAGGTTATCTCTATAAAGTAGGTAGTGGATTTGAGGGAGTTAATTGTATATTTGGAGGAGGCATAACTTGTACCATGTGTACATGTCTTATTTCTATCACCCCATTTCCAACCATGTTCTTATTTTTGTTAAATCCCTTAGACTTATCTTGCATAACTATTTGAGGAGCTAGTGATTAGTCTGATTAGATGCTTGACCTTACATAAATATATTAACAAGGCCCCTAGAAATAAGAGCCTTCTCAATATTCACTCCTTTGTCAATAATTTCTTCAAATGAGTTAGTACAAGCTAACCATATATTATGTGTAACTTCAAGATGAAAATTCTATGTAAAGATATCAACCAACTATTTATTTCGTAAATTGTGTTGAAAGTGACCTACTACTACTCTCCATCTTTGTAGATATGTAGTAATAATTTCACCATCATGTTGCTTGGCTTTGCATAAGTCAACAATGATTAATTCATGTTCTATGTTATATGAGAAATGGTTAACAAACCTTTTTGATAAGCCATTCCAGTACATAAATGATCCCTTAGGTAGTTTAAGTAGCCAATCAAGAGCTTGTCCTACTAAACTTTATGGAAATATTCATAGTAATTACTCACTACTATAAACAACCTCTTGACAGAATATGAAGAATGCTTATATGTGTTCATGTGGATCTCCTTTCCCTTTGTATTTTTCAAATTTGGGTGCCTCAAAATGAGGTGGAAAGGGGTTTTAGAGAATAGATAAGTCAAATGGATATGGGCATATCTCATCAAATTTATACTTTTTGACTCTATTATTCATCTCCAATTTTGGATAAATTCCTTCATAGAATTCCATTCTTGTATGCTTGGTGCATTTGTGGATTGGATAAGATGTTGTTAGGGTGGAATGTGCCCCTGGTTTTGTTGTTATTGGGGTGGAATGTTCCCCTAGTTTTGTGTGGATCTAAATAAAGTGTATACCTTCCAGTCCATGATTTGGTTTTGATTTGCTACTTGAGTTGAGAACATAGGCCGTTGATTCTTGGATTGTAAAACATTCCCTAAATTTGGCTATTTCACACTTTTTTGATTTTGGAAATTTCTATGTTTATTTACCAATCTTTGGGTTGGTTTAAAAGAAGTAGCCAAATTTTCTTGAGGGATTTCCTCAATTTGAACTGAATGTTTATGTTTTTGAGTTTTTAATGTAACAAGAGGTTCTTGATGATTGAATAATGCATGTTCCATATCAAATGGAACACTTTGTAAGGTCTCTTGTGACTTTAACTATTTTTTTAGATTGCCTTGATCCACTATGGTAATGTCCTCATCCAATATTTATTTCATACTTTCAACCACATTTCCTTATTCTTTTGAAGCATTATTTTGAATTAAAGTGGTAACTAGGGAGTCAATTAAGTCTATGACAAGTTGATCTACATATCCTTGACTTATTATCTTGATCTTGGCTATAAGATCCATATTTTTGAGTGTTGACTCTATTTGTATTTCCTTTCCTTTGTTAGAGGAAGAAGTCATGTTAATTAGTGAAAAATATTTCTCTTGCCATCATTTTTCTCCTTCTCTAACTAAGGTATGCAATTATTTTGTAGGAAAGTTGGAAGGTAGTCTAACACCTGATTCTATCAATCTAAGAAGGGTTTCATCTTGATCTTCTTAGGGTTGATATCCATTGTAATCATCTTCAGATCCTAATGTTGTGGGGATATCATAAAAAATAATGGAGTTATCCTGACCATCATAAAATTGCTCACCTTCATAACTAAGACCACAAGAGGCCCCACTATGAGTGAACCTTTGAGTCATGTCAAAAAAGAGCTACTCTATGTGTCTAACTAATCTTTTTAGACCAATTCTTGGCAACCAAAAAAAGTATGCTTTGGCTCTCTCTTAAAAAAATAACCAAGGTACCAATGAGACTATAAGGGAGGGTGGTTTGAAACCACACACAATTTATAAGATTTGGTTCACAAGTTTACTCAACCTTTGTTAAAGTTGAAATCATATAAATTAGAGGAGAGTAAGGTAACTCAAAGAACTAAGGTAAAAACTAGTACACCAAAGCCTAGATCTTTGTGATACACTCACACCATAAAATCTAGCTTCAAGTTTGACAAGTTGACCGTAGAAGTTTTAGAGGAAAGCTCTCTAGATTATGAAGAAGATAAAATGAACTAAGCAACTCAAGATGTAAAAACATACGTGAATCACTAAGTATAAAGCTAGGACCAAAGAGGTAGCATGTCACCACATAATTCTATAAGGATAAAATATGTTCTCGAACTCAAAGTGTGAGTGATACGTAAGATGACTTGAGTTCACCAAGATGATAATGTGATTTTGAGTCTTAATAAATGACCTTCAATCCAAATGGAAAATTAAACCCAATTTAAAACAATCTTAGTGCAAAAATGGTGAACCTAGTTTGACACACCAACTCTTAGAACTCAGAAAGGTTCAATTTCAAATGTGGATTATAAATGAAGGATTTAAACAAATTGGGTAAAATATCTAGATTCAATTGGGCAGCATGACTACACCAAAGCGGATGGCATGGCATAAAGCTTTTGATAACAATTTGAACAAGGAAAAGATGAATTTTATATTTGGACAGCGTAATGCCTCCCTTTCTCAAGAAAATTGAGGAAAATGTGATTCATTTAATTTATTTTGAGTTAACAAGTAGTTTTAGACACAAATCAAAACCAAGTAAGTTAATGACAAAAAACAAACGTCTTAAGTCTAAACTGACAAGATATGGCAAAGTGGGGTCTACTAAATTAACAAGGTTTTGATCATTCTAGGGGAATAAATTGCATAATGACTTTCACATCAAATGATTAAAAGGATAAGCATGAGAATTAGGTGAGCATGACATTAGCTAGTTGTAAAAATTTCTAGTCCTTTTACAACCACTACATCCTATTATTCATTTAGTGTAGTGTGATGTTCAAATATAAATACATTATATGTGTAACTCTAAAGGAGTCAAATGAAGTTAATGCTATGAGGTGAAACCCTAGGTCAAAGCTTCCCTAAAGAATTCATGGGAGGTAATGACATCCCCCTCGTAAGCCAAGTTTGCATGAAAATAAAGAAAGCATAAAATAGAAAGACTTTCGGGTCATTTTCAAAATCACCCAAACTTTGGTGAGTTTTTGGGGAGTGCTTTATGTGACATTATTTCTAAGCATTGGACTAGGCTATTTTCAATAGCAATGGCACTTTTGATTCCAAGGTTTCCCTAAAGGGGACAAATGGAAGAGGATACATGCAACATTCCTCTTTTTTTAAAACAAAACCTAAGTAAACAACTATTGTAAACAAGAATTGATAAGTGTGTTCAATTTTAAGCCCAAATGAAATATTTGATGGTGTTCATTTGACCCCTTGGTCTTAGTTGCAAACTTTGAAAACATTCACCAAAACATCTAAATTCTTTGTTGAATACCAAAATAAAGTTCCTAATTAGTTTTTAAGCATGCAAAGGTGATTTAAAAATGTTTTCATCAAATGTAAAGCTTATTCCCACAACATAAATGTTAGCATGTACTTTATCTTTGAATCTCTTTTTAGTTTGAAATAATGAACTTTGGAAAAATAGCTCTCTGGTCTATGTTTTAAGAAAAACACAATGACTGATGTCAGTTATTACAACCGATGATGGTTACTTTGGCTAACCAAGATCCAATCAATGTCATTTTTACTAATCGATGTTGGTTAAGCTAGGTAACTGATGTTGGTATTACTAACCAATGTTAGTTATTGTGTAAAATTATGGCAAACAAAAACAACAAAATAAAGTTAGAAAATTAATTTCCATGATTTTTAAGGGTCCAAATGGATATTTTAGAGTTGCAAAGATATTATTTAGGTGTGAGATGTATCTTATCCCACCAGGCATGCCAAGATGTAGAGAGGATTACAAAGCAAGTTAGTCAAGCACTAGTATATAAATAATGAAACATGCATAAATAAATAATTAACCAAGCCTATCTATTCCTATGGGAATTACAAAGGATAACAAGAAATAAATAAAATAAAGTAACACCATATTACCTTCCCAAATGGATTCACCATACCCATGTGGCTCAAAAACATGTTCTCCCTTGATCAAGCATCCTTGTCTTTGTCAAAAATGGTGGTAAGCTCCTCCAATGCCTCAAGAACACTATACAAAACCTAGACTCATGATTCCAAATCACTAAACTAGCCTATCAATGAAGCTTGTAAACAAAATCTGTGATCAAATGCAAAACCTTTATGGAAATAATTTAACATTATAACTTTGAAATATTCAAGCTTCTTGAAGATATTTAAGCATAATAACATTGCACCAAAATAGCTTAAAATTAACATCCATGGCCTCTCTATTTATAGATTTTTGAGATTGGTCAGGATCAACCATGACCATCCATCTCAAGATTGAGATGTGTGGCCATGGATAATCCTAATATTTGGAATTAAATATATAATTATCTTCATCATGACCTTGGAATAAGGGGCATTGAAGAGGCATGGGTGACCCATAATCTTGATATTTATGGCATTTATGGCCTAGGGATGTCTTCCTAAGAAATGATGTCACTTGATGATGTAGTTAATATGAATCAATTTTCAAAAATAAATATTCAACAACTCTCATGGAAAATCTATTTAAGCTCTTGATTTGGATTAATTAGCCTTAAACAAGGTTAAACAACATTTGTGCAATTATTTGAAAATTGGCCCTCAATTAATCAAAATGGTCAGAAAGTCATATTATTAGGTTGTAATTTGATTAGAGAGGAAATAGAAGGTGATGTTAGATGTGTTGGAGTTGTATTTCCATTTAGGATGTTGCTAACACCAAATAACAAAGGTACATGATGTGTACTAATGAATTAGAAGAAAAGAGTGATCTAGAGAACTAAATGGTAAAATAGTCATTTTGACTCAAAATGATATGATCAATGTTAGTTAGACCATAAAATACATTACCCTATTTAGGGATACTTTGACCTAAACTAGCACTTGTAAGTGACAAGTTTGAACCATTTAAGACATTTTATAGATTTTGACCTAAAATGTGCATTTGAGTGCAATTGAAGTAAGATTGACAATTTCAACACAAATGGTGTTAGGAATTGGATGTTTATAGTCTTGACACTATCAACTATGAATCTATAGCTGAAGTTGTTACTCTAGTGGTTATGGTGATGAGTGAGATATCCTTCACTAATATGGCCTTTGAGTTTTTGGCTAATGTCTTAGAAACCTCTTCCCCATCTATGGGTTGAGTGGCCACATTTATATCAATGATTTTCTCTATCTCCATCTCTTTTGTGGGGGTTAGGTTTATTATGGAAATGGAAGAAATGGGTACAATGTAAATGGATGTGCCTACCAGGGGTGTGAGAGATGCAAGTGACACTAATGGAGGGGTAGGCATAAGGAATTTAAAAAGTGAAACCTGTGGGAGTATGGAATCTAGAGTTGTGAATAAATTAATCAAAGTTATGGGGACACTCAAGGTTGATGAAATGGGAAAGGTGATGGGTGATGAAAATGAAGCAATATTTATCTTAGTGGTTGGGATGAATAGTATGATTGTAATCAGGATGGTTGAATCCATAGATATATACTGCTATATGGTATTCATGATTAATGAGGTGGTGGTGGTGATTAGGGATGAGATGGAAGGAATTATGGAAGAGGAGAGTGAAATTGTGGAAGAGGGATGAATTTTAGAAGAAGAGAGTGGAATTGAAACTTGAGTGTCCAATTGAATTGATTGAACTATCAGTAATGGAGTTACTAATGAAGGTGTGCTAGTAACAATTGAGGGGGAAATTGCTTGAGGTGATGGTGGAGTGGAGATAAGAGGAGGATATGTTGAATTTGATGGAATTACCATAATAAGAGGATGAAAAATGATAGAGATAGTAGTATAAATTATTGGTGATTCAATGGCATTTGTATCTTTAGATAAAGTTACTATCAACTAATTTGTTACTCTTCCTTGGCCAATATATTTCCCTATTTTAGCCTTTGAATTTTTTTTTCTCTTGTGAGATACCACTAGCCTATCTACCTATTTTGGGACTGTTTTTATACTAGAACCTTCTTCTATTGGTGCCACTCCCTTCTCCTTGAGTGCTCTTAGCTTCTCATTGATGCTTACTATTTCCTTGGTCACCTTGAACCCTTTGGTTCTAATCTAATTGATTGTTTTATTTATTACATTAGTTTTTCTATCCATTAATGAGATGGACTTAGGAATGGACCACCTAACTATTGGAAGGGGTTGAACAAATATCTTATTATCATAGTAGACCTTTTCTACTATGGATTCATCATCTACCAAGTCCTTAGGGACTCGTTCTATGTTAAATGACTTGATTTGATCTAGGGTCATCCTGGAATAATCCTTTAGTCTCACTTTTTCTTCATCTTACAGGTCCTCCCAATACTCTTCATAGTAGAGAACATGGGAGTATGTTGTGATCCCCAATGCACTATTGATGTTTCCATTTACATCATAAAATTACCTTACATCTATAGCCTTCAAGGTCATCTAAGTCATTTTAAAATCTATAAATTTGGGTTTGGATAAGGAAGGGCATGCATACCTCCCTATACTGATGGGGAAATGGATTCTTGCTTTGTGTTTTCTTGATAATAACCTATGAGTCTCCATAAACTACCTTAAAATTTCCATTAAATCCAATTTGTCACTTACATACCTTGGGAGGGTGTAAGGATAACCACTAAATACCCCTACTTTGATGTATGAGTATGTGGGGAATTAATAGGATCCTGAGTTTATGATCTCTAAAGTAAGATCATCGTAGACTTTCTTCTTTTCCATATCTTTATCAAACATGACTATGATGCAGTATATGAGTGCATCATTTATCCTTATGAAGAGTTTCCTACTTGCCTCGAGAGTGAGGTTAGGGTAGTAATTGAAAACCTTATTTACTTGGTCAGCTATTGTATTAATTCTTAGGAAGGCTCTCCCTTTTGATAATATATAGACTAGATATGAACTCATATAGAACTTCCTTGTATTCTAGACTTCCATCAATTACTTGTGGATGGAGTTACTTATCAGTTGTACCCTTTGGATGTTATATACAATCAAAAATACATCATATCTATAAATGAATCCTATCATAGGGAAGATATATCCTACTTACACTTCTTATTGGTTATACATTAGATAATCAGGAACATGACCAATATGTGGATCTGATAGATCCAATTAGGGGATCTCTTACATAAGAAGATTACTAGGGAGGGTTATAAAGCCTCTAGTCAAGAAAAATCATGCAATAACCATAACTAATCCCTATATTTTCATATTAACTAAACTAATAACAAGTAAATCAAATTCTAATTTAGTGCTCATCAAAGATTGTGACATAATATGAGGGTTAGTAAACAAATGAAAATAAACATGCATAGGAGAATCTCAATTAAGCTATTTATGAGTAAGACCCTATACATGGAGAAGAAGAGTAATATTATTCTAAATCCAATACTTAAGGTACTTATAACTACTAATTAAAAGAGCAAAGTTAGAGAATACTTACCTAAAATATGAACCCATCAAGACTCAATATCTCCCTTGGAAAAAGGGGATTTATAGGAGGTTATTTTGGTTGTAAGGATTACTAAAAAAGGTCAAAACATCCAAGACTTCTCCACAAGAATAGATTCTCTAAGTATAAATGCTAAGCTAAGAGTCCTTAAGTAGAATGGTGGAAGAACAAATTGTAAAGAAACACAAATGAATAATAACTCTTGATGTCTCTCTAAGAATGGTGAAATGATCTTGTATATATTGGTAGATTTAACCCTAAGCCCTTCTAAAAGTTTTGGTTGATAGGGTAGACCCATGTAATGTACCTAGAGATGGGTATAATACTAGAATAGCTAATAGAATAGTGAATAGTGGTTTAGTACCACAAGCATTAGAGTAAGAAGTTGTGTAGATGAGAACTAGTATAAATAAAGGGGCATATGGTGTTGTAAATCATCTAAAAAGTTATTGTGCATTGATCTTAAAGAGATAGCCCCATCAAAGTGGCCCAAAATATGGAGTTATAGCTTACTAAAAATTAATATGGGTTAATGTGAGTGTTTTGATCAATATATGAGTCGATTGTTGTTATTTAGTCACTATGTGAGTAAGAGGTCTCTATCATTTGGTATCAAATCCCTTTTTAGGGCCAATTTTTTTGTATTGTAGTAAAATATGAGATTATAGAGATAATTTTCAATCATTGAAGTATTATATTTTGCTTATAGTGTATACAGGTGTGCTTATTAGTTTTTATCTATGAGGGTAAAATCTTTTGTTGCAATTACCATTCTGGCATTGTCTTGGTCTTGTTATTCTAGAATAGTCTTCATCTTTTCATCTTGTTATTATTACACTTATAGTCAATATTGTGTCAAAATATTAAAAAAAAACAAATATTACTTTGTGTATGTTTTGTCAATCTCTACTTAGGGAACTAGTTTGTAGTAATTTTGTTATTATACACATACAATCATTTAAGTGCAGATTTACCCAACTTTGGTCTATGTAGACCTAGGTTTTCAGGATCAAACTCTAATTAAATTTGGATAGTGTGGTTTTTGGTTTTGATCTCTACTCTATATTGGTTGGACCCATTCAATTTTTCTCTTTCTTAACCCACAAGCTTCTTCCAAGCTTTACCCTGACTCGGTGAATCCAACTAGATAACTCCATATTTAGTTACTACTATGTGGAAGATGAAATCTACCTACCTAGCCTCCACATTATGTAATATTATTACCTATGTAATATATGTTGATGCACCTGTTGAAGACTCAACTATGTAAGGATGAAGATCTACCACTCCTATGAGGTTCACACTAGTTATTTTGTTCATCGAGATCATTGACAAGATATCCCTCTACTGACCCTAGATGTCTTATCCTTGGCTTACAACATGATGAGCTCTCCTCAACCTCACCATGGCCTATGTAGTCCCTTTAAAATTCCTTGAATCATTACATCTAGATCTTATCTACTTCTTCTATGATGAATGATTTGATGGTTCCATGGCCTAACACACTCTACATTCAACTACATAGTTTGGCTTGGGGGTACACAACACTATTTACTAATGATGAATGGCATTCGGAGCCATAAATGATATTCTCACAATTGGTATATTTATGCATATCTATTTATACTACTACATCATTGGCCTCAATAAAACCTTGTATGCTTCTCTAAGCTCCCTCTACCTACTAATACACTCAAGCTGCATGATCACCTCTTACAACCTTTCTCAAACCACTTTTCACTTCCACCATAGTTTTGTCACCTACATCCCTAGTTTTTGCCTTGTTATGTGGTATTTAGATTTTAGGTTTCAGTTGATATTTAGGATTAGATTCATTTATTTTTTTAGCTTATGATTTAAATAAATTAGTTTTATTAAAAAAATTTAGTAGTGGTGTATGTGGCAAATTCATTAATTCATTGTCATTTTTTAGGTTATCTTCATCATCACTATGTGTTTAATTTTAAAAATTATTTTATTTCATTGCCAATAGCTAATGTTTCCCAAAGTGTTAAGTCACTTTCTGGTTACTAAGTCTCTTATTATTTTAGTTTACTCATGTTAATCAACACTATTAGTTGTATGGTCATAAACCTAAGTCATGGGCATCTATTAGTTTTAATAATTAATGCTTAGTCTTCTGTGTCTATCTTGTATCATAAATCATCAATATGTGTGATATCATCATCAATTTTAATTGAGTCCAACATAATAAAGACCTTTCATTGAGTCTATCTTGTTATGTTCTAGCTCATATCATTATAAGGATGCATTTTTGGTTAAAACTAACATCTACTTCTATATTTCTCATGGAACTTCATATTTTATCTAGTGATAATCCCACTAGTACATTAATTCAATTTTGACAAGTTGGTATTATTAGGGAATATCATAATGAGTTTGAAACAATTAACCAATGACATCTTTATTGTATTATTAATTCGTTGTTTCATCAACAAACTTCAATATGAGATTTTAGCAGAGGTTTAAATATGGCAACCTCAATCCATGATGGAAGCATAAGGCTTAGCCAATCTCATTAAAGACTATATCAATTGGGAACTCTCCAAAAAATCTTCCTTCTAGTATCCCAACATTACACCACCTTTCCAAGCCATCAAATGTCTCTCTATAGATGTCATTGATTCCCTTTTAGATACACCTAAATAGGTTCTAGATGAGCCCATTTAAGAAATCAACATGCTTGAGCTAGCCCTTAATGAGCCCAAATCGACAATCCTAGAGCCTAAGAAAGGAACTAAGACTTCAAATCCCTCAATGAATAATGCTAAGGGGGATTGCATGTTGGCTTACTAAGTAACGTATTTTGTGCACCCTTATTCTAACTTTGAGGTGCTGATTATCAAGCTTCAACTTTTAGTGATCAACTCTAACATCATGTTTCAATTTGAGGTTACTCCATCATTGACATATATTCACTTCACCCTCATTTTGTAGTGTTTGAGTTCACATTGTGTTGTGCATGCTTCCATCCCAACCCTAGAGGAAGAAGTGGAAGCCTAAATGAATGCATGGTCAAGCCTCCATTTTGTCAACATCCTATTTTATTATGTAATTCTTATCATGTTTTGAGTTCAAAACATTTTTAATGGGGATGGAATGCAATGTACCTAAAGAGGGGTATATTAGTAGAATAGCTAATATAATAATGAATAATAGTTTATTACCACATGCATTAGAGTAAGGATTTATGTAAATGGGAACTAGTATAAATAAAGGGGCATATTATGTTATAAATCATATAATAAGTTATTAAGCATTGATCTTAAGGAGGTATCCCCATCAAAGTGGCCCATGATATGGAGTTATTTCATTCATAAAAGGAATATGGTGTAATGTGAGTGTTTTGATCAATATATGAATAGATTGTTGTTATTTACTCACTATGTGAGTAAAAGGTATTTATCAACCTAGTCGACCTAGTACTGTTATTGACAAAAATTCACTAGGTCACAAGCTAGGTCAGCCAAGAACTGACCTAGACCCTAAATCAGTTTCACCAATAAGAGTATAAGGTTGACCTAGTTGACCTAATAGTATAAACTATTGAAAGGGGTTTGAAGTTAGGAAAAGGGGTATGAAAGGTGGTAAAATAATGGATGAGTGTATAAGAGAGAATAAAATCTTAATGGAATGGTTTTTAGGAGAAGATTGTGTAGATAACAACTGAAAAAAGGGACAATAATCCTACAAAGCACCAATGGTCTAGCCACCCCTTTCCCAGTGCACCCCTTAGGGTGTGCACTTAGAGAGATTGAGACTTGATGGGTTCCTACAAGATGGAAATCATCAAAAATTGATAAATTTTGAAAATATTATGTGTATACATAGACCCCACTAAATTAAGTATTGATCACTTATTCTTATGAGATTTTATCAAATAAAGAACAAGTTGACACAAGAAGAGTGAGTGTTAATAAGTGAGTGTGTTTGAAGTCTCTTATGCATCATTTGGTATCAGATCTTAGGATATATTGAGAGGATATTAATAAAATAGGGAAGATAGAGGATGTGGACCAACAACAACCCAAAGAAGGTTATAGGTAGTTGATGCATTAGTTATTAAGGTGATAAACTTGTAGGCCAGATTGCAAGATATGAAATTAGCTCAGAGAAGAGAGATGAATATAGGTGATGTGAGTGAAGGAGAGGATGAGGTTCCTCAAGAAAAAAATTAATAATAAGTAGAATAAGTTAGAGTGGAGTAAATATTCATTATATTAGTTATAGGTGTGACAAGAAAGAATGCAAAGCCAACAAAATAGAGGTAGAGGAAGAAGTTATAAAGATAGAGGCCAACAAGAAAGAAGAGGACAACTAGGAAATATAAATAAGTGGAAAACTCATTGTAAAGAAGTTTTAATAAGTTTTATAATTAAAATTAAATATAATATAGGTGGAAGATCTTATGAAAGAGGTAGAAGATATAGTGTATTTATAGGTAAGTGCTTCAAATAAAATAAGTTTGTAGGACATAGATCATTTGAATGTTTATAATGAATTCAAACTAACAACTCTTAGAGTGAAACTAGGAATTAAGTGGTTCAACAAGAATATTAAAATGTGGATTCATTACCAAACTATGTTGAATAACATAAAATAGGAGAGAGTTTGTTGATGATGAGATTTATTTTGAAGACAAGTCATGAAGAAAAATAACCACCATAAAGAAAGACATTGTTGAAGACTATGTGAAAAATCAAAGGTAAATGTTGTAAAGTTATAGTTGATAATGGTAGCATGGATAATATTATTTATTTTATGATGGTAAATAACCTTAGATTAGAAATAAAAAATCATCCAAATCCTTACAAAGTCTCTTGTATTCAATGCAATCATCAATTCCTGGTTAGTAAGCAATATCATGTATACTTGCACATTGGTGGTTATAAGGACAAAGTTCTATGTGATATGATACCTATTGATGTTTTATATATAATATTTTGAATTCCATGGTATTATTATAGTGTGATCAAGGAATTTTACAAAGAGAGGAGGTTAGATCAAGTGTTAGTCTATAAAACCATGAAATCAACACACTAACATACTAACATCTCTAATCCTAGATTTTAGGGGGAGATTAATGAATAAAAAACAATTGAAGACACAACTAAAATGAAAATAAAAAAATATATTTACCTTCCTTGAGAATTCCAAAGGATTTATTCATTGGCTTTATTAGTTTATGCATAAGAAGTCTGCATCAATGACATATGGCTAACATCATCTCCTCTATCCACCATCGTTGAATGTTTAGCTTAATTGATATGGCTTGGCTCAATTTCAACATTATAACACTAGGATTTTAGCTTCATGAATCTATTCCTACATTATAACTCTACTTTCATTCAGATCCCTAAATGAAGAGCTATATACTTACTTTTATAGGCTTTCAAATCCCTTGGAATAGGTTAAATATGATAATGGTTGAGTTTATTAAATTTGATTGAGTTTGGCATATTCCTAAGATTATTTTTAGATATTTTCCAAAAGTGACAACTCACCACCATGGTTGAGTTTATTTACTTTGGTTGAGTTTGGCATATTCCTAAGATATTCTTTTAGATATTTGCCAAAAGTGACAACTCACAAAGGTAAGATGATCTTGAATTTTCTTTTTAGTCATTAATTTAATTAGTTTATTAGCTCATGGGTTAACTCAATTAGGATTTGAAATTGATTAAACTTGCTAATTGATTTTGATTAGGGCGTGCAAATTAATTAATTATTTTTAGGTATTTGGTCACTTGTTTGATTTTGATTAATTCAATGTGTGTATTTGCCTTATTTAATTGATTTAACAAGCCAAATTGATTTAATGCAAGGTTATAAATCCAAATTAGAGACTAATATAAATTCTTAGGTTAGGTATTCAATGAGTAGCAATAATTGGTCTAAAGTTAGATATGAAGCCATTAGTGGCCAAATTTAGGTGTCTACAATTGCACCTATTTGGGAAGATGTTACAAGCTATAAGTGTAGTAACATCTTTTTAAATAATAAAATGGTTATTTATGTTTACAACTTAAATAATAATGATTGAACTATAACTTCCCCCTTGAGGGAGTGGTTGGCAAGTGGGTTAGCAAATTGTCCCTTGAAAGAAAGATGCAAAATAAGGGGACCAACCAAATGAAGATGATGGGGTGACAACACAATGATTTACCCAAAGTTGGGCAAAATCACTAAGAAATACAAGTGGGATGGTGTACAATGGTTTTCCCAAAGGTAGTTATAAGAACTATACCTCGATAGTGGTAATGTGGTATGATAACATAATGATTTGCTCTAGCAGGTGATATAATCATTGAGAAGATGGAGCTACCCTATTTAGGATAGAAAAACTAGAAAGGAAAATTGTGATAACACAGTGATTTTCCCTAACAAGTGATATAATCATTGAGAATGCATGTGGGACATTGTATAATGTTGATGTAGTATACCCCAATTATGAAAAATATGATTAATGGCTAACGATTGATAACTTGATACAGAGGATAAAGATGAATTAGGACAACTTGATAGTAGGGAGATGCTCATTTAAACTAACAAAGGTTGAAATTCTTCCATTACTTAATTTCTCTATTTAGGATATGATTAGGATTGTTGCTAATGTCAGTGTCAAGGAGATGATGATGTTGTATTGATGTTGTAGACCTCTCAAATCTATTTTTTTCTTTATCATTTGATGGTAGGCTTCATGATAGAACACAATGGGGGTTTGGCCAAAATATGCATAAGGACTGACTCTCAATATCTAATACTTAATGGAAATTAATTTCATCAATGATAAAAACCATGATGAAAATGTAGACATTTGAATATGGATAGATTAAAAAATAATGTGCAAGGAATCACCTAATGAACACACATAGAATGAATCAAGGCCACAATGCTAAAAGCAAATAAACAAGCACACAAACAAACATATAAAATAGATAAACAAGGAAAAAATAAAGATAAATAAAAAAACAAATAAGTATTAGTATTTATGTTAGTAGAAACAAAATAATGAATATTTCCTCTAAAAACTAGGTGAGAATTGAATAAACAAATAAGATGGGGGAATAGAAGAAAAGGAATGGGGTGGCTGAACTATCTCCATATGTGCTAGGCAAGTGGATGCTACCTACATGGTTCCATGGATATGATGATCCAATAAAACTTTAGGCTAAATGTAGTTCTAGAAAATGGGAATAAAATGATTATTAATAAAAAAACATGATAGATGTGATATAAGAATAGGGATGAACTCAAAAATTTGTGATAGAGTAGGATAAAAGGCCTAAAAAGATGGGAAAACTAAGGAAAAAATGATTTGTTTGTGACTTAGTGAGGGTTTCCAGAATCCTTAAGGCAAAGAAGTGGTCAATGTTTTTGGTTTTACAAAATTATTTTCAAATGTTTTTAGAATTTTCTAAGAATCTCAACTCAATAGAGAATGATAAGACACTAAAATGGCCTAAGCTAGAAAAATTATGAGAACGTTATAACATGAAATGATACTCACAAAATGGAGAGCGTTATAACTAGAAATGATGTTTTCATAATGGTGAGAGCATTGGTTGATCATGAAATGGTGAGAACATGTCTCAAGCGGGATTGAGCTGACCTCAACATGAATCAAACATGACCCACATAGTTTAAAAATGGTTTTAGTTCATAGTAGTTCACCTCACAACAAAGGAATGGGATTAGTGTAGTAGCCAATTCAAACAAAATAGGCATAGTTGGTATCATGGCATAGTACAACATAGGAATGGCTAGGTGATATGTCAAGGCACAATAAACAAATGTTGCCCCTAGTTTTCCCATAGGTGGTTATAACTAGAATACAATTGATAGATCAATGATACCAATTTTCCCTAATAGGTGATATAATTTGTATCAAGACCTATGAACATAGATTTTTCCCAATAGGTGATATGAGTAAGATCACATAAACAAACATGATAAGAAGAGAATAAGAAAAGAAGGATGTAATTGCCAAAAATTCTATCATACTACTCCAAAATACTACCTCTATCTAAATTACTTGAAATAACTACCAAAATTGATCTAATTTTATATGCTAAAAACATGAAACCAATGGATGAGATGAGGTTAAATGGGTTAGGTTGATATGATTCAAAACATGTTTGGTTGAGTAGGAATGGAAAGGTTGGATGGTCTAGCTAAAATGTCAAAATGAGAGGATAGTAGAATAAATAGTTTGATAATGGTATAAATAAGAACATTGATAATATGGTACAAATTGAAATGGTGCTTATAGACAATACATCAAGTTAATCAAGCATAATACCTCTTGAGGTGAATAATATTCATTATCTCATCAAGTTCATTGACATCTGGTGTGGTGAGCATGTATGCTCTAGTACCATAGTCTATAGTGATGATGAAATGACCCACCCAATTGGGTTTGAACTTTTCTTTATGTTTCTTTTTAGCCGTGTTATTCTTTTGGTTCTATTTTAGGACAAGATCCCCAAGTTTAAATGTTATATGTTTTACACACTAATTATATTAACCTTGAAGTTAGTTTTGATAGGCCTATAGATTGTTCACAATATATATGCACTTCTCATCAAGTAAATATAGCTCTTACAGGTGAGTTACTTGATATTCATTATCATCAAGAACATGCTTGAAAGATATGTGTAATAAAGGTAACTCGACCTCAATGGGAAGTATGGATTTAATGCCATAAACAAGTGAGTATGGAATGGCTCTTGTGGGTGTATGATGATTGGTACGATATGCCCAAAGGGTAAAAAATATCTGAAGGTGCTAATCATAACTGACATCATTGACAATCTTTTTGAGAATGTTGACAATGGTTTTGTTTGATGCTTTAGCCTAGCCATTACCTTGAGGGAAATACACCATTGAAAAGTGTTGTGTGATATTATATTCAACACATAGCTTTTCAAAATCATTATTCTTAAATGATGCTCCATTATCAGATATATTGTTATAATGGATACCATAGTGTTAAATGAGATGGTTAAAGATGAATTTGTAAATTTACTTTCCAATCACGTGATGGCTATAGCTTTGGCTCACTTAGTGAAATATTCAATGGTGGTGAGAATGTGTTTATGTCCATTTGATGAGGTGGGGTTTATCTTCCCAATGAGGTAAAGGCTGCCTATAGCAACTGGCCATGGTATCAGCATTTATTTTAAGGTCTTGGAAAGTGTATGAATGAAATTAACATGTCATTGACATTTGTCACATTTATTGACATATGTAGTTACATCTACATCAATTATCAGCTAATAGTAACTAGTACATAAGAAATTTTTAAATAGGACTACCCCACTAGTGTGGGATCCACATACTCCATGAAATTCCCATAACACTAGTATATAGTCCATCAAAGGTAAATAATAAATCAAATTTCCATCAAAACTATGATGGTATTGGGTTGGTTCAAGTAGGGTATAACATTGAGCATTATGGATGAAAGATTTGGTTTATTTTCAAGATAAGTCTAGTGTGAGGATTTGATAATTTAAATATGCATATAGGTTTGAGTACCAATTAGAGTTGGGACTAATAATATAACATATTATTGTAATAATTGAAGGTTCATGAGCTAGTGATGTTAGATTTTCTACAAGAAATTGATACTCACTAGCTATGTCTACATGATGAATTAATGATCCAATGGTAGCCATGGCATCTGCTATTCTATTGCTCACTCTTAGTATATTCTCAAATTGAATGTTTGTAATCTATTTCTTGAGTGTCAACCATTGCCTTGTATGGAACCAACTTATCATCTCTAGTTTGGAAGTGGTTGGTAACTTGATTGATGATTAACTAATAGTAACCATAAATTATTAGATGGCATTTATTCAATTGTACCACCTATCGAAGCCTTGTGATGAGTGCTTCATATTTATCCATGTTATTGGTACAAGGAAATCTTATTTTGAATGGCTTAGGGATTAGATACCCTTGAGGCATTATGAATAAAAGGCTTACCCCCAATCCATGTGCAATGAATGATACATCAAAATAAAACTTCTAGTAATTATCCTTAATAAGTGTTTCAATGATGGTCATGATGGAATCATCAAGAAATTGAAATGTTAATGTCTCTATGTCTTCAAGAGGTACTTCAATAAGTTGATCTATGAGAACTTGCCCCTTGATTACATTTTGGTTTACATACTCTATCTCAAAATCACTAAGTAGCATGATCCATTTGACCATATGGATTTACAAAGATATTTTGGATAGTAGATATTTAAGTGGGTCTACTTTGGAAATAATCATGGTCTTATTTTTCAACATGTAGTGACATAGTTTTTAAGATATGAAGACCATAACGAGACAAACTTTTTTGATGGGTCTATAGTTATACTCATATGCAACCAGTGTATGGATTAGATATTACATTACATGTTCTTTTCCCTTATCATTATGTTGAGATAGAATTTACCCTAGAGAATTATCAGTAGTAGAAAGATATAAAAATAATGGTTTACTTAGTTTTAGAGGCAATAGAACTAGGGGATTTATGAGATAGTCCTTCAGCTACTGAAAAGCCTTTTGACAATCATTATCCTAGTGAAATGTGACACCCTTCTTTAGTAAGTGTGTAAATAGATGGCACTTATTTAATAATTGAGATATAAAGTGTCAGATGGACTGGATCTTGCCTTGTAAACTATGGAGTTTCTTTAGATTAGTTGGTGGTAGAATCTCTATTATGGCTCTTACTTTAGTTGGATTGACTTCAATGCCCCTGTGAAGTATGATGAAGCCTAATAATTTTCTTGATATAACTCTAAACAAACACTTCTTGGGGTTGAGCCTGACTTTGTATTCTCATAATCACTCAAATATCCTCCTTAATGCTACTAGATGGTTGGCCCTAATTTTAGATTTCCCTATTATGTCATCAACTTAATCTTTGATAGTGTCATGCATCATATCATGAAATATGATTATCATAGTTTTTTGATAAGTGGCCCCTATATTCTTAAGGCTAAATAACATGACTTAATAATAGAATGTTACCCATAGAGTGGTGAATGCTATTTTGTGCTAGTCTTTTGGTGCTATTTTGATTTGATTATAACCTGAGAAACCATCCATTAGTGAAATCATCTCATAACCAACTATGGAGTCGACTATCATGTCAGTGTTAGGAAGTGGAAAGTCATCCTTAGGGCTTGCTTTGTTAATGTCATGAAAACTAGTATAGATTTTAATTCCTTTTGGTTTCTTACTGATAGGTACTACATTGGAAATCCATTCAGAGTATTTAATTAGTCTAATACATCCTTGTTGGAAATATTGTCACCGATGTCAAAGTTCTAGCATTATTGGTGATAAAGGCCCCATAGAATTTAAGGTGTTTTTAATATTAATATCTTGGCTAATGTGTGTTAATATTTATTTAATATTAATGATTATATTTTTGGTTGCATGAAATTCAAAAGAGGGCCCATGGAGAAGTCAAAGAGTCATGGGGTAAAGACAAAAGAGGAACGAGACACATTTTCTAATGAAGAGTCATCTTGAGGAATTCCAAGAGTCACCAAGTGAATATAAAAGAGGTTATGGTGAATTTTTACATGAATATTCACCTTAAGGAATTTGAAAGGTCACCCAAATAAAGAGAAAAGAGGAAAAGATGCATTTTATTATGAAGGGTCACCATGTGACTTTTCAAATATAAGGATTCGAAGGGTCATGGAAGTTTTGTGCCATTTTATATGAGGATTGAAGGGTCACAAAGGGTGAATGTCAAAGGTCATTTGGAAAGCTATAAATAAAGGCTTGAGAAGCCATTTGTATATGCAAGAGAGTGCATGGTTTTGTAATTTTTTTATGGAAGAAAAAAGGAGAGAAAAGAAAGAGATATTATAGAGTTATATCATTTGTTGAGTAAGAAACATCGAGAGATAGTTATGTTTTCTATATAAGAGGGGTTAGTGCTCATATGGGTTGGTGATCACAAATCTTTGCAAGGGGTTGGTGCTCACAAATAGTTACTATGTTGGTTCTTGACAAATGGGTTGGTTCTCCTATAAGTTGGTGCTTGTAAACTTTGTAATTTGAGTTGGTGCTCATTCATATACTTGAGATTGTTTTCCATGGTTTTTCCCAATTTGGGTTCCCTTGTAAAAATTTGGTGTCTCTCTCTCTCTTGTGTGGTGCATGTTATTATTTTAGTTTTATTGAATATCTTGCATGTGTGATTAAGTGGTTAAAGAAAAGAAATCAGATTAAGTAAAAGATATATAATATAATGATTCATCCCCCTCTCAGTATATTTCATGCTTAACAATTGGTATTAGAGTAGGTTCCTTTTGAAAAAGTTTTACAACTTGAAGGAAGATCAAGGAAAGCATGATGGCTAGATCACATGAAGTTTTTTCTAAAAATAAGGCACCTTTGTTTGATGGGATAAATTATTCTTTTTGGAGCATAAGGATCAGGAATTATTTTATGGATCTTGGATTCAAAATTTGGCAAGTAGTGGTGGAGGAATATGAAGAGCCACATACACTTGTAATTACTATGCTAGAAAAGAAGGTAAGTGAAAATAATGCTAAAGCTTTAAATGATATTTTATTTGGTTTATGTGAATCAAAATTTGTTAAAGTTATGCAATATAAATCTACTCATGAGACTTAGGTAAAACTTTAGAATATTTACAAAGGTGATGAAAAGGTTAATCAAGCTAAGCTTTAGACTTTCAAAAGATAGTTTGAGAGTTTGAAGATAGAAGAGGAAGAAAATATAGTAAGTTACCTTTTGTAGGTTAATCAAATAGTTAATTAGATTGAAGGTCTTGGAGAAAATTTATAAGAATCAATCATGGTACAAAAAGTTTTGAGATCTCTACCATTGAGATATGATGCAAAAGTTTTAGCATTTGAAGAAATGAAGAATTTTTCCAAGCTAAAGATGGACAAGCTACATGGTATTATTATGACATATGATATATGGACTAAATAATAAAAACCCTCAAAGAGAGAAGCTACTTTCAATAAATCAAAGAAAGAGAAGGCTAAGATTCAAAAATCAAGTGATAGTTCTAGTGATGATGAAGATAACAATGGAGCTCTACTCATTTGTAAGCTTAAAAAGGGCACAGGTAAATATTGAGAAAAATTACCTTTTAAATGTTTTGATTATGAAAAGATCAGACATTTTGTAGCTAAGTGCCCAGATAAAGGCAATGGTGACAATGAAGAAGGAAAGTCTATATACACGAAGAATTTCAAAGGAAAATTTGAGAAAGGATTTGAGAAAAAGAGTTTATATTCTAAAGATCCTAAATCAGTCAAAGATAGTGGAATCAATTATTCAAAAGAAGAGATTATATTCATGGCCATACATGAAGGTGCCTCCACAAGCAAAAGTATAGATGATATAAAAGAATAACATTATGAATTTGAAGTGAATCTAGAAGGAGAACTTGTTTGTGCCTTAGAATATTTAAAATCTCTCGAGAATAATAATTGAAGATTGAAGCTCCATATCGAGAAAAATAAAAAGGATTCAAAGGAAATAATTGAAAATATACAAACACACTTTGAAGAAGCTAAGAAGAATGAAAAATATCTAATGGCACAGTTACAAAAAGTAAGTAAAGAATTTGAAAGGTATGTTATTGAAATTTCATCTTTAAAAGTATATCTTGAGAAAACACATAAAGTAATCAATGATAGAGTAGCCAATGATTCAAATTTTGAGAATAGCAATAATATGTTGAATAAGATATTAGAAAGTCAAAGATCAATGTCAGATAAGATAGGTATTATATTTGAAAAAGAGAAATGGGAGGCCACTAGTTTTATAGAAAAGGTTAAAATAGAAAATGAAAATAGCTATGTTGAAGCTCTTACAAAAGAGGAAATAAAAAGGGAAGAAGTTAAGAATATAAAAGACATCTCAAATGAATAAGGCTAGAAGGAAAAGAGATACAAAAGGCAATTAGGTCAAAGATACACAAATAGGTCCTATTTTTATGGTTACTATTTTTATTGTAATAGATATGGTCATAAAAAATGGAATGTCAAAAAAGGGATAATAATTTTAGAAATAAGGAGAAGGAAACTCATGCAGAGTCAAGAGAAAGCCACAAATCTTTTGCTATCATGCTTTAATGAAGAGGCCATAATATGTTATAAGAGTAACAACTTCAGATAGATAGCCTGGTATTGTAGAAGTGAGTTCGAGTTAGTCAAGAAAGACTAGGGTTTTAAGGCTCCATTCATCAAGAAGAAATTTCAAACAAGTTCATGGTAGAAGAAACAACCTGAAAAGTCTATATTGGTATAAATAGCTTTGAATGCAAGAAATTAAGAAAAGCCATGGTTCATTGATAGTGTATGTTTGAGGCACATGATAGGAGACAAGAGCAAGTTCATAACCTTGAATAAAATCAATGGTGACATAGTGAAATTCAGAGATAATACTACTACCAAAATTATCAAAAAAAGTACACTAAGTTTGGATAATGGTAAAACTAAAAATAAAAATGTTTTATATTTAGAAGGTCTTAAGCATAATTTTTTGAGTATAAGTCAAATGTGTGATCAAGGGAACACACTAAAGTTTTATGTATAAGTAATGAAATTAGGGGAAAAGACTCATATGTGTTGGTTGTAGATGCTCAGAGAACATGGAATAATTTTTATATGTTATCATACATCAAAAATTAAAGATATTGTTTGACTTAGATTGAAGAATGTTATTTATGGCACTGGAGAATGGGACACATAAATTTTGAAAATTTTGTCAACATCAATAAGAAGCACGTAGTCAGAAATCTTCCAAAGATTACAAAGCCATCCAACACGCTTTATGAACCTTGTCAGCATGGGAAGTAGGCAAGAAGGTGATTCAAAACAAAAGAATACTCAACCTCACAAATGTTAGAGCTTGTTCAAACTAATTTATGTGGACCTATGAGAACTTAAACCACTTAATGTGAGAAGTATTTCATGTTTCTTATTGATGATTTTTCACATACGACTTGGGTAATGTTTTTAAATTAAAAATCAAAAGCTTTTAGACTTTTCAAAGCATTCAAAGCATTAGTTGAGAATGAAACTAGTTTGAAGATTAAGTGCCTATGATCAGATCAAGGAGGAGAATTCATGTCAGATTAATTTATTGATTATTATGAAGATCATGGAATAAAGAGACATTATTCAGCAGCCAAAACTCCATAGAAAAATGGAGAAGTTGAATAGAGAAATAGAACAGTTCTGGAGATGGTGAGGATAAAGCTAAATGAATCCAAGATACCAAATAAATATTGGAGAGAGGTAGTTGGTATAGCAGTGCATATCCAAAATAGAGAATTATTGAGAGTCAATAGTGATAAGACTCCTTATGAGCTATGGAAAAATAAACCAACTATAATTGATTATTTCAAAGCTTTTGGTAGTAGATGCTTGATAAAGAGAATTGATGAAAAATTGGGTAAGTTTGAATTTAGAGCAAATGAAAGTATATTTCTTGGTTATTCTTACAAAATTAAAGCTTATAAATGTTATAATAAAAGAACCAAGAAAATAGTTGAAAGTGCAAGTGTCAGGATAGAAGAAGATGAAGCACAAAGAATCAGTGATCTAATAGACATTCTTGAAATCATTAAAGAGGAAGATTTTGAAGAATCAGATGAAAATGAGAAGGAGAAAAAGGACACCAAAACCCTATCTAAATATATCCATATAAATAATAATAAAAGTGACATCATCAGGGACATAAATGAAATAATTTACACCAGAAGAATGACGGTAAGTGAATGTGAGCAAGTTAATTTCTCTTTATTATCCAAAATTTAGCCTAGAACTTTTTCAGAAGCTAGACATGATACGAATTAGATTAAGGTAATGGATGAAGAATTAAATTAGATAGAAAATAATGATACTTGGGAATTAGTGCCTAGACCAAAAGATCATAATGTGATAGGAACATAATGGGTTTACATAAATAAGTTTAATTAAAATGGAAAAGTGGCCAGGAATAAAGAAATATTAGTATGTAAAGGATATGCTCAGATTGAGAGAATAGATTTTGAAGAAATTTTTGCACTAGTGGCAAGGCTAGAAGCTATTGGAATGTTTCTTGCATATGCAGTGTTTAAAAATTTCAAAGTGTTTCAGATGGATGTCAAATCTATCTTTCCAAATGGGAATCTAGAAGAGGAGGTTTATAATGAGCAGCTTGAGGGATTTATTCTCTCAAATTATAGTAGCCATGTATGGAGATTGAAGAAAGAATTGTATGGATTAAAACAAGATCCCAAAGCTTGGTATGCGAGACTTGGTAAATACCTATAGGATCAAGGTTTCAAGAGAGGATTTGTTGACAGTAATCTCTACATCAAAATAGAAGGTGAGCATTAGTTGATTATTGTGGTATATGTTGATGACATAACATTTAGAGGTAACATTGAAAAGATGACAAAAGAATTTTTTGATAATATGCAAAAAGAATTTGAGATGTCTATGCTTGGAGAATTGTCATTTTTTTTAGGGTAGCAAATTTTTTAGTCAGATAAAGGAATTTTCATATCTCAAAGTAAATATTCCAAAGAAATGTTGAAAATTTTTGGTTCAAAGGATTGTGCACTAGTTGTTATATCGATGGGTATAGGGAACAAGATGAGTAAGGATGAAGATTCACCCATTACAGATAAATCTTTGTATATATATATATATATATATATATATATATGTATATATATAGACATATATACATATATACACACATATATACATATATATACACATATATATATACATATATATATACACACATATATATGTGTATACATATATATGTGTGTGTGTGTGTGTGTGTGTGTGTGTGTATATATATGATTGTTAGTATTTTATATTTGAAAACATTAAGGATATAAATTATGCATGCAGTAGGCATGGTTGCAAGATATCAGGTAGCCCCAAAGGATAGTCATGTTCAATTAGTGAAGAGAATATTCAGATATATCAAGGGGACATTTGATTGTAGATTGCGGTATCCCATAGGTAGAGATTTCACTTTAGTTGCTTATACATATTCAGATTGGGTAGGTTGTTTAGATGATAGGAAGAGTACCGTGGAGGAGCTTTCTTCCTCTATGATAGCTTAGTATCATGGCTAAGTAAAAAGTAGAATTTAGTATCACTTTCTATAGCTGAAGCAAAATATATTGCAATGGTATTCTGTTTTACTCAAATTCTTTGGATGAAGCAAACTTTGAAAGATTTCAAATTAAAATATGATGAACATATTTATATTTTTTTATAACATAAGTGATATTAATATTTTTAGGAATCTAGTGATGCATTCAAAAACAAAACATATTCCTATTAGATATCACTTATTGAGAGATTATGCTACAGATCAACATGTTAAGATGGAATATAATAGTATTATAGAGCAAATTGTAAATATTTTCACAAAGGCACTACCAAAAGACACATTTGAGCATTTGTGAGAGAAGTTGGGAGTAGTTTCCTTTACTTCATGCCATTGAGGATCAACATCAGTTGAGGGGGAGATAAGTGTTAACTCTAGGATAATCCCTTTACCATTGATGTCAAAGGGGGAGAAGAATAGAAATAGGTATAGGTGCATAAATAGGTGCAAAAATAAGTACAAATAATAGGTACATGTTACTACAATAAGGGGGAGTTACTATATGTTTTTTAGAAGGTAGTATGTGAAAGTTGGCATGTGCAGTGTAGGCTTCAATATATGGTAGTTTTAGTTTGAGGCTACCATTAATGACAAAGGGGGAGATTGTTGGAAATATTGTTATTGATGTCAAAGGTCTAGCATTATTGGTGATCAAAAGCCCCATAGCATTTAATGGTGTTTTTGATATTCATATCTTTGCTAATGTGCATTAATATTTATTTAACATTAATGAATATATTTTTGGTTGTATAAAAGTCAAAAGAGGGCCCATGGAGAAGTCAAAGAGTCATGAGGTAAATAAAAAAGAGGAATGGGATGTATTTTCCCATGAAGAGTCATCTTGAGTAATTCTAAGAGTCACCAAGTGAAGACAAAAGAGAGCATGGTGCATTTTTCCATGAAGATTCACCTTAAAGAATTTAAAAGGTCACCAAGATAAAGACAAATGAGGAAAGGATGCATTTACTTATGAAGGGTCACCATGTGACTTTTCAAATGCAAGGATAAGAAGGGTCATGCAAGTTTGGCACCATTTTCTATGAGGATTGAAGGGTCACAAAGGGTGTATTTCAAAGTTCATTTGGAAAGCTATAAATAAAGGTTTGAGGATCCATTTATATATGCAAGAGAGTGCATGTTTTTTTAATTTTTTAATGTAAGAAAAGAGGAGAGAAAAGAATGAGATATTGTAGATTTCTATCATTTGTTGAGTAAGCAATATTGAGAGATAGTTATGTTTTATACACAAGAGGGGTTGGTGCTAAAAAATAGTTGTTGTGTTGGTTCTCAACAAAGGGATTGGTGCTCCTAAAGTTGGTACTTGAAAAATTTGTAATTTGAGTTGGTGCTCATTCACATACTTGAGATTATTCTCCATGGTTTTTCCCACATTGGGTTTCCATCTCCATCTCTCTCTCTCTCTCTCTCTCTCTCTCTCTCTCTCTCTCTCTCTCTCTCTCTCTCTCTCTCTCTCTCTCTCTCTCTCTCTCTCTCTCTCTCTCTCGTGTGGTGCATGTTATTATTTTAGTTTTATTGCATATATATAATGTGTGATTAAGTGGTTAAAGAAAATAAATCAAATTATGTAAAATATATATAATATACTAATATACCCCTTTCTCTATATATTTCATGCTTAATAATTCTACTTCTAAGAGTTTATCCAACTCTTTATTTACTAATATAACAATGCAAGGATGCATCTTGCATATCTTTTATTTTACTAGTTTGGCATCAACATTGACCATAAGGTGGTGAAAAACCAAGGTAGGGTCAAAAATAGACATGTCATAATATGCCAAAACTTATATATCTACAAACTCTCTCAGTTGGGATATGAAGAGTTCATGTTCCTTCTTAGTAAGGGATGTACCTAGCTTGATCCACTTTGGCTCATATGGGTACTTGATGTTAACCTCTATTATATCTTTGACTAGAAGAGTGAAGCCATCATCAAGGATAGTTGGTAATGATTTAAACTGATTGGTAACATTAGAGTCCTCTGTTAAGATTGGTTCTTCGACAAGCTCTCCAAGACATGATGAATCAAAATCTCCTAATGGGAGATCAAAACATGTGAAAAAGATAGTCATAAATCCATTTATGACTTGATCAAAGCCTTCCTACCTTTAAATATTGAATTTGGACCCATTATCATGTTTATTTTTAGCATCCTATTGAATGATTTGATCAAAATCTTGTTGCTCTTTAGAGTTGAACTTAGATCCATAATCAACTTCATCATTTTTAGTTTTTTGCATCATTTTTTAGAATATTGATGCTCTTCAGTATTAAATTTAGACCCAAAGACAAGTTCATCATTTTTGGTATCCTAGTATATACATAAATAAGGTTGAACACCCCCATCTAGTGGCACCTAAAACAAGTTTTCACTACTAGACTAGCCTTTATCTTTACTATTTCCCTAGTCAAAAAGTGTCTTAAATAAGTTTTCACTTTGAGACATCAATGTTTTATTTAGTTAATTTTGGCTAAGGGTGTTCAACCATTCTCCAAAATAGGCTCCAAGATCCAATTTGATTTAGAATCTTGATTTATGATCTCCCAATAAAACATTGTCCCTAAGGCCTAGAAAATCACATAATGTTTCATCATTTTGAAACTCATCAATTGGTATGTGTGTCTCTTATTGGTCCTAATATATTAGTTGGGGATAATATAATGGTAGGGGATTGCTATGAGAGATTGGGTGAAGGGTGAAAATGGTGTGATTATCAAATAGGTTATTCTAGGCTAAGTCATTGAATAAGCTATGATTAGACTTTACTTCATTATCAACATCCTTATCACTAGTTGATGGCGATGAAACATGAGTAAGGTATATGGGGTCACCCCTAGGTGGTTTAAATCCAAGTTCATAGGGTCTTTCATAATTGGTCATAGAAATAGGTTCCAACATTCATTATAGGTTTGGCTTGAGGCCCCTTCCTTCATAATCTTGATTTTCCATGATGCGATTGGGAAATAGATACTTGGGGTTCTTGTAACAATTGGAAAAATTATCATTATAAAACCATAACTCATCTCCTTTGAGAGGGTCTTATTCTATGACAAAAGATGGTATGAAAATGACTGGTCTTAGATTATGAATGTGGCCATTGCCCTTTCTTTTCCAGTGCATGTGTGGCATAGCTTTAGGTCTTCCAAAAGATTTTGTGTTCTAAGGAAGCTTTGTAATATGAAATGTATCATGAGTCAAGTACTCTCCTAGGTCATTAGCCAATATGGTAAAATGATTGGATACTTTAAGAGGTAGCATGTAACTAAGAGAATCAAGGGTATTAAGATCAATGTAGTTATCCTTTGGTAATTTAAGGAGTATTACATTCCCCTTATTCTAATTATTAGATGGATTCATGCCAAAATGGTAGTTATAACTTTATAACTTAGCCTATAGATGTTTACAATTCTCATATGGATGTAAATCTCCTAGAATGTTAGCCTCCATCCTTGAATGGGAGAAATTGATACATTGGTGTAATGTCAATCTGACTACATAGATCTTATGTAACCAAGGCCTACCCATAACATATTTGATGACAAATCAAGATCCAACACATGGAAAAGGTATCATGAGTCAAGTGCACAATGATAATTATAAACCTAATGGTGCCCTATGATTCATGCTCTTGATTATCATATACTTTGATGCTAATTATTTATACTTGGAGATCTATTATTGTATACCTACGAAGCTTGATGAGATTGAGAGACACTATGTTTATACTTGATCCATTGTCTATAAGGATACATTTCACTTTGTGTTGCATTATATATACTTCAATGTATAATGGATTGTTATGAATTGGGCCAAGAGATGGCATATCACTTTGGTTGAATGTGACTTGTTGGGTTGGAACTAGGTGTCCAACCAAAGCTTGAAATTGGTTAGGTGATATGTCATTCAAAATAGTGGATTGGCTAAGGTATTCACTCAAGATTTTCTTATGGATTGTTGACATGTAAAACAAATCTAAAATGGATTTTTATGCTAGCATCTTTTTTAATTATTTCACTATATAAAATATCTTTTCTTGAACAATCATAAATGCTTTTTTTGAGGTTAAATGATGGGTTGGATGATGGGTGAAGTGGTAGGTGGTTATGGGCCTACTATGGTAATTTTAGACTGCCATGTTGTGATTACATAGTCAAGATTATATATAAGACTATTGTTGTTAACCGATGATGGTAAAGGGGAGCCAAACAAGGTAAGTCTCAATCATTGATGCACTTGAGTGTGGTCATGGGTGAATGATGAGTTATCATTACAAGGACTTAATGTGGTAATCCCTACTTTCTAGTTTGCCTATGTGTGGTCCCAAGCCAAAGAAGGGTTATCAAAATGATTAGATTAGTTTGGTATGACAAGCAATGGTATTGTTTGGTTGAAATTTAGTCTAGGATTGATGGAAATGGTGTTAATGCTACCTCCTAAGATATGACCTACAATTGATATATAGTCATGTGAAATAGCATGGTAGGTTTGTTGGTTGTGGCCACTATTTTATCCTTAGTTTTGTATATTATTTTGGATTTATTGGTTCTATTAATTTAGCCTTTATTTTTGATGTTGTTGTTATTGTTATAGGGGATGATTATTATGTTGAGGAAATGGGTTTTGATAGATGCCAATGTTTTGATTGGATATGAAAGTTCCATTATCTAATGTGATCTCTCCATTATCCAACATATTTTGAATGACATGTTTTATTTTCACACAATGTTGTAAATTATGGCCTTTGACCCCATGAAACTTACAGAATTGTTCTAGCTTATACCAGTTTTCCATGTATATACCCTCATGACATTACTCTTTTGGAATAAGGTATCTGATTAGGTTATCTGCTATGAGCTTTCAAAAGGATACTTCAATGGGTTATCTAAGGTTGGTAAAAGTATGATGAATATGTGGGTTTTATAAATTCAAAGGCTATTGTAATTATTGAATTTGTTACATTGGCCTAAGTTGTGCTTGTTGTGCATGTTGTGCATGTTGAAGATGTTGTTGGGTAGGAGTAAGATGAAAAGGTGGTGTTTGCTAAGAAATTTTTTTTTGCACCATTTAGATATGGTTTGATTCTATTACTTCATTCCCAAAAACATTCTTATTATGATTAAATTGTTTTGGCCTATCATTATTATTGGCTTATGATGGTTGCGATGCTCTCACTTTGTTTGGATTTTAATGTTGATTATTGGTCTAATTTTTATTTTGGCCATTGTTCCAATCGGTTGAGTTTAGTTTTATGATCCCTTTGTTAATAAGGGATATTTTGATCACTAAACCCTTATCGATGATCTCTTTAAACGTATGCACACATTTCAGATCCAAACAGTACGATATTTCACTATGTATATTTTTGGTAAACACAACTACTAGTTACTTGTATAGTAGATTGTGGGTAAAGTGGATGGCAAGAGATCTCTATAATTATAGATAACTTGTGAAACTTTCACCTAGTTTTTGTTTTGTTTGTATTAAGTCAACCAATGAAATCTCATGCTCAAGATTGTATGAGAAGTGTTGTATAAACTGATCTGATAGATCATCAAAGTAAGAAAATTGAGTTCTTTGGTAGTTCCAAAAACCATTTAAGGCCTATCTAGATAAACTCCTTGGAAACAAAAATAATAGATAGATTTCACTATATACCACTGGCTAATATGTAACAAAGAACTCTATCAGATGTGCTTTGGGATCACCTTTCCCCATATATTTGTCAAACTTGGGTGGCTCATATCCTAGAGGAGATGAAATCTATAAGTAATCCATGTTAAAAGGATATGAACATACATCATCTAATTTAAAATTTTTAACCTATTTCCTAGCTTGGATGGTAGAAATTGCATCCTTCATTGTTGTAATTCATGTTCAAGGAAACTTATTGGAATATTGGCCTAGGTTGATGGTTGGGCATTCAAAAGTGGATGAATTGGACTAGGATATGATGGAGGGATTTTTAGATTAGGTTAGATTATCTAGGTAATGGTCAAAGAATGCACATGCATGGATTAGGGTGAAATTGTTGAAATTATACCTATGGTAGTGTGAGATTCTAGTTGGGGTTTGGATATGTATGACTCATTTTGTGGATATTGGGGATGGGATAGAGGGATATAACCATAATGTGCTTGTTGTGGTTTAATAAGGACTTGATGTCAACTATTCAAACCTTGATATTGAGTGGGAACATGTGAGCTAAGACCCTATCTCTAAACATGTGGTACGTTCTACATATAAGGAAATTGCTACCTAGAAAGTACATGAGGAAAATTGGAACCTCTTTGTTGTGCTAATACCTATTGAGAAGTAGATGCATGTTGGATATTTGGTATTTATGCTTAACCATTATGAATAGATTTTTGATTATACATCATTTGATTTTTGATTGGTATATTAGCTTGTGAAGGAAGAGGTATGTTTGTTACTACATGGTGAGGTGGAACATTGGCTACCCCTTGTTGAGGTGGTAATGTGTTTAGCCTCTATTGCATTGAGATACTTGATTGTGCCTTTTATTATGGAATACTACTCATCACATTTTGGGGAGGATTAGGATTTGACATGTTTTATTATGATGCAACAATGCTTATTGGCTGGCTACTTAATCCTATTGGTTATGTGCTTGAAGAAGTGACTAATTGAGGATTGGAAGCAGTTAGTTTGGCTTGGGACATAGAAGCTCCTACTCTCTAATTTTGAAAAACACTAATGGTACTAGTTAAAGGCACATTTTGTTGTTGATTGATTATTTATGTGCCAACACCATTTTGGTTTAAATTAGACATTACTTGCACATTATCCCCTATGTTTTTCTCAATATCATGCATAGAAAGCAAATATATTTATGCTATAATTGGTGTATTGAACATGGGTTATATTAAAGAATTTTTCATAAATGGGTCTAAACCCTACTTTTCTTGACCTATTAATTTTGTTAAAATAATTTTTTGAAGATATAGATTAATAAGAGGTGCATTTGACAAGGCCATATTAGTGAAGTTACATGGTAAATTGAGATATGTTTGGTATGCTTAATGCATTTTATCTAAGTGGTCATCCATGGGACCTCTTTGTGGGATAAGCAAGGGTTTTTATAAAGTATTGGTATAATGGAATTAGGATTTCTAGAAGAGAACTATCCATGAGTTTGATTGTAAAACATGTTGGAAGGCTCTCTTTCTAGATTTCTTAAGTTTTCATACCCTACCTCTATGGTTTTATTAGGATCATACATTGATGACATTACGATGTGATAAGATTGTTGTTGAGCACTTTTTGTAATTGATGGTATGATAGATAAGTATTGGGTCGTTATCACTTAATCTTGCTCCGTATATGGAGGTGTACTAACCAAATAGTTGGCCAAAGGATCTTGATTTTGTCCCCCTTGGTTGAATGTTTTAGGGTAGATAAGAATTTATTTCCCAAATGACATCATCTTTAGTAGGATTTTCCATAAAGTCACCTTATGTGAAAGGATTTCTAGATCTAGAGTTATACATAGTTTTACTATATGTATAGTGAGCCATGTTCAAATTAAATAACAAATATTTCACAACAAGAAAAGGGATTAAGGTTATATAAACTATAGAAAAGCTATACCTTTTTGAAAGATAAAGGGTTCAAACATGATCTAGGTTGGTCAAAGGTGGAGTTGAATCTCAAAAAAGTCTATGCAAAGACTTGATAAGCATACTGTATCATCAAATGACAAATGATAAGTGTCTGATACATGCAAAGGTCACACAAAATGACCCAATAATGAAACTACCAAACTTTAATGTTGAAACATGTTCCAAGTAGGTCTAATCTACTAAAGGGAAAAGTGGCTAGGTCTTTTTTCCAGATGTAGAGTCAAAATCTAGGCTCAAATAGTATATGCAAGGAATAATGGAAAAATAGTGGTGAAAGCTCAACGTAAAAAAGATGATTGATTAATCTAACAAACTTGGAATAGTTTAACATAGACAAGGTACATGACTCTAGGCATAAAACATAATCTAATTGGTATAAGATGCTAAATAAGAGATGTTTGAAGATAAACTGGTTTTATAAAAATAAAATCACATAATAATATAATTTTTCAAATGTGAGTGATGAATTAACCCAAGTTATATAATCAAAAGAGGAAGATATGGGTATGAACCCCATGAATTGAGGTCTAATGAACTTGTAATCATTAATCAAGGACTAAAATAAGGATAAGCTATGACTTTGATGACAAAGAGATAGAAATAATTGAATAACATGACCATGCTAATCCAAGATTCAACAAGAATCAAGTTATTGGTTGAAAATAAATGATAATAAAGATGCAAGATGAAACAAGATAAGTCTTTTGAAATAAAATGGGTAGCCTAACAGTGTTAACACTCCTAAAATATGATGTGACAAATGGTTTATGTTTCAATACTTCAAAGGCACAAAATTTTTAAATGATTTAGGAAGCATAATGGTTCCCTCCTTAATCAAGTGCTACTCCCAATTTTTTGACACAAAAAGGGAATGTTTGCTAAGTTAAATCAAAGTGTCATACAAATGATGTAACACTTCCTCAAATAATGGACTGATGTGGAATCATGACTCATCAAATGATATAGTTTGAAGAATATAAGTTTTATTCTAAAAAACCAAGAAAAAATGACCAAAATACACCAAGTATAATCATCCAAATCTTAGAAAGGTTATGGCAATATGGGATTGACTAAACTAATTATTTTTTCAAACATTTCTAGATGGATCAAATGCATATGACTTTCACATCAGAATAAAGAAATAACTGTACTTTAATTAGGTGTCTTTGGAACTTCACTTGTTACAAAAAGGTCTCACCCTTTTTTCAACCACTACATCCATCACTTGCTTAGTGTAGTGTGATGTTCGATGTGTAGATACATCCTGATGATTAACCCCAACACTAAAAGGTGGTTTAACCACCAAAACCTCTGATCCTAATGGGGGTGATGAATTCAATGCTAGGAGATAAAATCCTAGATCAAATCTTCCCTAAATTACTCATGGGAGGTAATGAAGTCCCCCTCACAAGACAAGATGCATGAAATAAATGACACAATAGAAAGACTTTATGTTTGCCTCAAGATCACCCAATACTATTACAAGTTTTTTCAAGAGATATTTAAATGAAATTATTTCCATGCCTTGGACTAGGCTCTAAGTGTGATGAGATGACACTTTTGATCCCAAAATTTCCTTAAAGGGGATGGATGGGAGACCATACACGTACGTCATTTTTCACAAAAATACATAATTAATAAGCAAGTTTACAAATATTTGAAGTGAAGTTAATTTTATTTCACCAAATTGAAAGTGTTTAATTAGATTTTTTACTATCCCCTTGGCTTTAAGAAGTTAAAATGGAAATAATATCAAACCACCTAAAAATAGGTTGGCACTTTTGATCCCAAAAGTTCCCTAAAGGAGACAGATGGGAGAGCATACACACACAACTCTCTATTAACACAAAAAAGATTAGAATAAATAAATAATGAAAATAAAATAAGTTTTTTTTTTGAAGTGTATTAAATTTTATAGCACTAAACAAAATGTGTGGTGGTTTTCTTTTAGTCCCTTGGCTTTAAGTTGTGAATTTTGAAAGAAACCACAAAAAACTTAACCAATAAAACACCCTAAAATTTTTATTTAAACACCAAAATGAAAGATTCATATTTTTTTAGACATACAAATGAAGTGTAAAAATACTAATTTAGATTGAAATTTTTTTCTCCAAATAGGTCCTACAAATAAATGCTTATAACTTCATTTAACCTTGAAGCTTATTTATCAAATGAGACAAGCAACTTTGAAGGGTTAAATTTGTTGGCCCGAAGGCAAAACCCCAAAAAAAAATAAAATGTTAGGTTAGGAAAAGATTATAAAAAATATCAATTAAAAAATAAAATAAAACTCAAAAAAATAAAATAAACCTATGAAACATGCAAACAACAATCTAGAAGGTTAAAAACAAGAAAACCGAATAAAAATATCATAAAAACATGTAGTCAGTGTTTTAGCCATAACTTTTAAAATATACATCCATTTGTCATGAAATTTTTGGAGGTTATTTATAGGTATATGGTGCACACTTATAAAAAAATAGATCAAAATAATGAATTAAAAAGTTATTATGTTTATACTAACCATTTTTACCAGAAAAATAAAAAATAGAAAGTGACAGTCACTAAAAGAGTTATAAATTCTAAAATATAAAGAGATTGTTTTTAAAAATATGATATAAATAAAATGTTTATATATAATTTTTGAAAAAATATTATAAATAAATATTGAGTAAATAAAAAAATATTAATTGTTTATGGGTCATTTTTACTCTAGCAAAGCAAAAACAATAAAAAAATTAAAACTATGAATACAAAGAAATTTGTGGGTTGCACACTCATGAAGATAGTCCCACCAAACGTGCCATCTGTGATAAATTAATTTGAAAAATATAGGAGGTTATATAAATTTTTATTTTATAAAACCATGAAATCAACACACTAACATATTAACAATCTCTAAGCCTAGATCTTAAGGGGAGTTTAATGAACAGACAATAATTGAAAACCCAACTAAAATGCAAAGAAAAATAATATTTACCTTTCTTGAGAGCTCCAAATGATTTATTAATTAGATTTATTGGTTTATTAATAATAAGTGTTAATAAATGACATATGGATAACATCATCTCCTCTATGCACCATTATTGAATGCTTGGCTTGATTGGTATGGCTTGGCTGAATTTTAGTATTATAGCACTAGGCTTTTAGCTTCATGAATCTATTATTTGATTATAACTGTAATTTGATTTAAATACTAAAATTAAGAGATATTTGATTGATTTTATAGGTTTTAAAATCCATTAAAATGGGTTAAATCTGATCATGGTTGAGTTTATTAACTTTGGTTGAGTTTGGCATATTCATAGGATATTATTTTTGATATTTTTCAAAAGTGACAACTCACAACCATGGTTGAGTTTATTAACTTTGGTTGAGTTTAGAATATCCTAGGATATTGTTTTAGATATTTTCTAAAAGTGAAAACTCACAAAGGTAAGATGTTCATGAATTTCCTTTTTATTAATTGATTTAATTGATTTATTAGCTCATGGGTGAACTCAATTAGGATTTGAAATTGATTTTAATTAGGGTGTAAAAGTTAATTAATTGATTTTAGGATTTTTTTTTATTTTTTTTATTTTTATTAATTAAATGTGTGTATTTTCCTTATTTAATTGATTTAATAGGCCAAATTGATTTAATGCAAAGTTATAAATCCAAATTCGAGACTAATATAAATTTTTGAGCTAGGTATTCAATGATTCACAAGAATTGGTCTAAAGTTAGACATGAAGCAATTGGTTTCCAAATTTAGGTGTCTAAAGATATAATATATATTTATGATGGTAGGGGTAATACATACACCATTGAGAAGGATTACATCAAGCATAAACAATTTCCCTTGCAGGATAGTAAAGTATGGAAAGAGGTATAAATTATAGTGTTGATTTTTTGTGAGAAAGAGTATTTTCCACAAGGAATTAGTTGAATTATTTAGTATAAGGAAGGATCAATTGAGCATAATATTTAAGAGGAATAAGGTGGAGTACAAGTTCCCAAAGAATGGAGAGAAAAGAGTGTAGTAGTTGAAAAGAGTTTAGAGGTATTGATTGCAGGAAGTCCAAAGTTAATACAACCAACCAAGAATGATGAGGTGAGTAAGAAATTATGTGAATCTCAAGGGATAGGTGTTACATCTAACAAGAAGTCTGATTTGTTTTTGGAAACCTAATTTTTGTCAAAATAATACTTTGAAAGGTTGTTTATAGACTTATCTTATCAGTTATCTTTGATAAAGATCTTGGGCTATCTAGAAAGATTTTCTAAGAAGATTTGTATGTTGAGATAGCTTGATATGGAATGTGAAATGAATATCAAATTGATAAGTGCATATAAAAATTTGATCAATCAAGTGATAAGTGGACAAATGAAGGAAGTAGAAGAAGGAAGTGATAACAAAGAAGAGTTTCAAGTTGATTATGAACCTAGTGAAGGCAACAACCAATGGATGAGAAGTAATGACATCATCCACAAGGAGGTTAATATGAGAAAGGAGATAGTCTATAGCCAACTTAAACCACAAGTAGCCATACAAGAGGTAGTAGTTTCAGTCAAAGAGTAGTCAAAATTTAGAGAGTAAGAATGTGAAATTCATGAGAGAAAGAAAGAAGTTGTTTTATTTGACTTGCTTCTTTCATGTGTAGGTATTTGGAGGAAGGAGAATAAGAATAATTTTATAGTGACCAATTTGGATATAAATATACAAAAGGATAACCTCAAAGGAGGAGGAAAGATAAAATTAGTCAAGAAATAAGGAGGTCTATGTTTCACTCATATGCCTTGGGATTGAGGAGGATATGAAGTTGAATATCTAGAATGAAGAGAGATACTAAGGATAAAATCAATATAAGAACAGCTAAAATTTCATGGAAAGCTTCTTTTTTCTCCTCAGTAGTGTGATTTAATATTATCCTTCTAAGAATGAAATTAGTCTTGTCTTGTTTAATTCTGGAGTGATAAATTTGTTTAGGGATCATGTAAGTTGATTATATTAATATAATATTTTTAGGAGTCATAAAATACACTTCAAAATATTATCTAAGTGCCAATGTTTTTTAGATAAGTTATAATTTAAATTTGCCATTTTCTCACCAATTTCACTAATTTGAATTTTTTAATTTCTTATCAAGTTTTGGGTCCTTAGTCATGATTAGGAGTTTTAATGATTTAGTCTTCTTGGTTAGGATCATTAATGGGACAATGTTACTCCACTAAATACTTGAGTCATATAATAATTACTTCATATAAGTGTGATATAAATTAGGTGGTTTGAGTCTCTCAACATTCTTGAGAGGGAATCTAAGAACCATTGGAATAGTTATAGAACATACAAAATTGTAAATGTTTATGTTTGGGATAGTTTTTGTATGGCTTTATAATATATTTGAATGATAATAATAACTTAAATCAATAAAATCACTCTTAATTTTGTGAATATTGAACTTTAAATCCCTATGTTTCTTGTATTCTATGTGAATGATGACTGAGTTTGCATTATGAGATGAGAATAATCTATGGAAGTTGATTGATTACACATATAAATTGTTAGGCCCCAAATTGTGGTAAATGAAGAAAAAAATTATATAAAATAGGTTTAATTAATTTAAAAAGGTGTATGGGGATTATAAAAACCCTAATCAATCGTTACAGTAGGTTGAAAGTTGTTTGAATGTTTAATATTTCAAATTTATCCTTTTCATGTTGACATAGGAAGTCTTAACCCTATGTTAGGGTTTTAAAGCAAGATATTGTTTTATAAGAGTTTCCATTGGTGAAAATAATGAAATTTGGTGAACACTTAGGTTTTAAACTACTCTAAAGGATTTTAGAATTTATTTCTTAGTATGGACTTTTGTTTATGGATTTGGAATGACTATGTGTATAATAAAGTAGAAGAAACCTAATTAGGCCTTCAAGGTGTCTACAAAAGTGAATTTTGAATATATTTAATACAATAAATTTCATGTAAAGTATTAATTTAATATAGGGTGTTCAAGTATCATCTTAGTTTATTAAGGTCAATTAACACCTATCCATACAACTGAAATTAGTGAAAAAAGGCTACTAGAGGACTAAAACAAACGAAACAAGTAGTAAGTGATTGAAGATTTGTGCTTAGAGGTTGTGTGGTTTGGTGATAATATCAAAGAGTACTTAAATGATAAATATGATGATCCTAAGAATCTTTAAAGAGGCAAATAACTTTGAATTAAGTATTCAGCACTTATGCTTATGAGCCTTTGTTAAAGAAAGAACAAGTTGACATAAGACAAGTGAATGTTAATAAGTGAGTGTGTTTAAATTTTACTCTACATAAAAACCTTATGAAACATTTATAATATGTTATCAATACCTCATCATCAAGCTACCAACTAGAGATAGGCTAAATCAAAAAAATACCAAATAGGAAATATGTAATCCAAACATACTTTAACAATCAACAAACACTTCGAGATATAATCAAATAATAAAATATGAAACCTAATCATCAATATATAAACTATAAACAAAAAACAAAGAATCAACATTTAGTAAAAAAAAATCAATAGACACAATTTTAATAGAAATAATCTCTTGACCTATAGTTATCCTAATCACTATGTCACTAAGATGTGTTATTCTCATGGGTTTAGTTTTCTATTAGGATAATACATTCCAAAAATTATCCTCCTATCCATAATTAAGGTTTTTATCATTATCCCCATATATAAAATCACTTTTATTACATTTTTGATGATTAGATATATCATTAGAAGCTAGGTCTCTCATATTTGTCTCATAATTCATGACTTAGTTTTTGGGCTAAAAATGAGGACTCTTGGTAACTATATTTTAATATCCTCTCTATTTTTGATATTTATCCTTCATTTACAATGATTTTATCTCTTTATTCTCTTTAAATTTTGGATCTACTTCCTTTTCCATGATGGTATCTCAATTTACTTGTCATTATCCCTATGATGGATCTGATCCTAATTTAACAAAATCATTAGATTATCCTTCCTCTTGGACTTTAAGTTATTTATTATTAATTTGTTTTTTTCCTCAACATGTTTTGTTTTTAACTTATGGTTCCTCATAAAAGAAGGCAAATTTTCATAATCTAACATCTGAAGTCTTTCTACATATTTTGAAACCAACTTTATAATGTAAGGTAACTCCTTATTTGAAAAGACATTTACATAAAATATAGCATACACAATGTATCCTATATTTAATAACTAGGTTAAGGGAGATAAAATACCCAAAGGAATTGGATATTCCCCTTATAACTCTATCTTCCCAAAATTTAAATGTGAGGCTTGGTAACTTAAACCATATAGGTATTTGAATAAAAAATCCTTATTCAAGGTCCATACCTAAATTACATTTTTTAAGAGATAAACCATTTTCACCTAGGAACTAGGGGCCTCTTTTCATGACCCTTGAAAATTACTCATAATTATAGAAGGAAATAAGAAAAAAATAATTACTCATGGATAAAATATCTACCTAACATTTGGGATTCAACTTCATGTTAACCCATTCTTTGAATATGTCAATTTTAGGTATTATTCATTCAAAGTTAACCCAAAAATACTTGGACCATATATATTGTGATTTATTCACCACTAATGCAAGTATTTATAGTAAAATGACCCTCTTATCTATCTTAGCTTTCTTGTCTTTGATCTAAAAATCTACCATCTCTTATTTATTCCCAACCACTTTATCTACCTATCTCAGACATGAAGATCCATTATTTAAGTCCCTTTCTCTAAATTATCAAGAGGGGTAGATCCTCTAATCCATTTGAAATATTTTTAGTTATTAGATATATCAAAACCATAAATTTTTCCCATCTTTCATACATCTTCTATAGCATAACTTTATTTAGTATTATGTAAAATGTTAGCATATGTAGCTTTGGTTATAGATATGAGTATTAATCCTTATTTCCTCTTCTTTGGATTCCCAATAGAATTTATATTTAGTGTCGATGTTAGTTTTATATCCTTTCTACCAATACTTATATTTGAGGTCACAAAATTGGAATACATCTTTTCTTGCCCATTCCCAAATTTAAAATTCATGTCTTCCCCTAGCTATTCTATGATATTTCTACATGGATATTTTATTTTTAGGTATATATATTTTTTCTTCATTTATTCAATATAGAATTCATGTTTCTAAAATATTCCCTTCTATAAATCCCACCCAAATATTTCATCAATTTTCCTTTCCAAACCCAAGATCTTTTGACTCTTGAATTTCATTTTCTAATTTTTTGGTTTTGTTCATTTAATGTTAATATTATATATAATTCCTAATGGAATTAAAAGTGTGTGTTTTAAATTGATTAAGTGATTTTATTTTGAGATGTTTTTTTGTTTTTAAATGTGACACATTATTTAAGAGTATTCCTTTTTTCAAGTTATAATTATAATCCTTAGAATTTAAGTTATATGGTAAATTCACATAGTGTGAAATCCTTTTCTCAAGTGTGCAAGTAAAGGCATTATGTTATGGAGGAATGTTGCTGAAATTTACACATTAATAGCATTATTAAATGAATTTAAAAAAAATAAAGTGTCGCATTTTTATTGAAATTTTAAATATCAATTTGAGTTGATTTTGTTTTTGTTTGTTTCAAGTCCATGCATACTCACTTATTTGGTAGCTTTGGTATGAATTTTATCTTGGTTAACAATCACTCAAAATTTGTCTCTATTTCAAATAATTTCTCTAAGACCTTAAAAATAATGAATGAATTTATAAGGTCATATATAAAAAAATTGATTTACAATCATAATTAACCTATATAATATTGATGTGAAAATTACTATTGATCTTGTTGTGGGTTCATAATAATTTATGCTTGACTTTCATATCATGGTTAATAATAATTTTTCATATTCTTATATTTTAAATATATTATCTATCCTCCTTGAAAAATATCTAATGAGAAACTTAGTATAAATTTTCATAAGAAATTTTCTTAAACTTGGTTTGGACTTTACATTGAGGCATTTTGTCTTCTACTCTTCTAAATTTCAAGTAGGGATGATGACTTCTCATTTCCATTTTAGAATTAAAATACACTAATAACCATTTTGTATCTTTTTTTACCATGAAAAATAAACTCATAAGTATTTATATGGAGGGGAATTTTGTCTTAGCATGTATGTTTCGATACTAATTTTTTTTATTACAAGAATTGTTAAATATGGAAAATGAAGTTTCAATTTCTTAAGGTTAAATTGTATTAAAAGATTGGATGTCTATTTTAGTTCCTATGAAATGATGTAAAATATTTATGAATTATAAAAATACATTGAAGGTGATTAATTCTTTCTCTAAAGGCAATGCTAATATGAAGGAGGTCTAGACTTTGAAAATTAAATTATAAGGGTTGGGTTAATTTTTTCTCCCAACTTACTACTATTTTGATGTTATATTTTGGTTGGCATAAGATGGTAGGTTTTATAAAAGTGTATGATAAATTATTCACTTTGGATATATGTAATGACCAATATTTTTTAATTCTTATTTTAATGTTATAGAAATAATATTATCCTACTTTGGATTTGTGGATGTTGGTATTTTTTTGAAAAAAATGGCAGAAATGCAAATGTTTGCGATATAAGTACATTATACTACTTTGTAGTTATGGATGTTGGTTTTTTTGAAAAAAATGGGGAAAATGTGAATGTTTGAGTCTCTATTTTAGTATTTAATTTTTTTTTGGATTTTTGTTATGTAAACTTGCCTAAAGTAGAGACTATGATATTGGAATCTTTTAAAATATTTTCAAGTATTTTTTTTCATTTAACATAAGGGTGAAGAAACCTCCAAAATTATTATTTATTGATTAAAAACAAGAAGGAAAAATGATTTTATATTATTATTATTTAGTTGAGTTTGAATTGACATAATTTATGGTATTTTTAGATTAATTCCTAATTTAATTACAAGTGTGTTTTCCAAATTGATTAAGTGAATCTAGTTTCGGATGATTCCTTTTATTTTTTTGATGTTTCACATTATTTAATAGGATTCCAATCTTTGTGTTTATAATTACAATATTTATATTTGATAATATTTTTTATTTAAAATTTAAGTGGTCAATTCACATAGTGTGAAATCCTTTTATCAGGTGTAAAATTATAGGTGTTATGTTATGGATGAATGCCATTTTAATTTACACACTGATTGAATGCATTTTAAAAAAATAAAATGTCTCATTTATACTAAAATTATAAATATCATTTTGAGTTGTTTTTTTGGTTTATTTAAGGTTCATGCATATCACTTATTTGGTAGCTTTGGTATGAATTTTATCTTGGTTAATGATCACTCATAATGTGTATCTATTTCAAATCATTTTTATAAAACCTTAAAATAATGAATGAATTTATAATGTCATATCTTAATAAATTGATTTACAATCATCTTTAACCTATATTGAGGTGAAAATTATTATTGATCATGTTGTGGATCTAGAAAAATTTATGGTTGACTTCTATATTATGATTAATTTTTATTTTTAATATGATTATATTTTAAATATATTATATACCCTCCTTAAGAAATATATGGTAAGAAACTTAGTATAAATTTTCATAAGAAAAATTCTTAGACTTGGTTTGGACTCTAAATTGAGGCATTTTGTCTTCCACTCTTATAAATTTCAAGTAAAGATGATGACTTATAAATCAAATTTAGATTTTAAATACACTAAGAAATAATTTTTAGATTTGTGGATTATGCATAATAGACTCATAAATATTTAGATGGAGGGGAATTTTGTAATATGTATCTTTTGATACTATTTTTTTTTTCATTAAAAGAATTGTTAAATATGGAAGTTGAAGTTTCACATTTTCAAGGTAGTTTTGTATTAAACTATTGGGCATATATTTTAGTTATTATAAAATAATGAGAAATATTTATGATTTATAAAAATACATCACATTTTATTAAATCTTCTTCTAAAGGTAATGCTAATATGAAGGAGGTTTGCACCTTGAAAAATAAATTATGAGGGTTGGGTTAATTTTTTGTCCTAAATTACTACTATTTTGATGTTATATTTTAGTTGGTATAAGATGGTAGGTTTGATAAAAGTGTATGTCAATTATTCACTTTGGCTATATCTAATGACCAGTATTTTTTATTCTTATTCTGATGCTATAGAACTAATAATATCCTGTGATATAGGATTTTAACTCAAAAGAGGAGGTTAGTATAGAGTTAGTCTATAAAAAATAAAGAATAAACTAACTAAAAATATAACATATTTTAGGATTGATCATGGGAGGATTTTAATGAATAATAAAAATGAGAACTCAACAAAACATGGAAGGAAATGAGAAATATAAACATAAAAACACAAATTCCTTACCCAATCATTGATATCTCCAAATGGTAATTCGATTGGCTTGCTTGGTTTATGAATAATAAGTCTTCAACAATGACATATGGATAACATCATCTCCTATGAGAAACATTGTTGAATTCTTGGATTGATTGATGGCTTGATGGCTTGTTGGCTTTGGCTCAATTTCAACATTATAACACTAGGCTTTTAGCTTATTGAATCTATTCCTACATTATAACTTTACTTTGATTGAGATCCTTAAATAAAGAGATCTAATATTGATTTTATAGGCTTTAAAATCCCTTGAAATAAGTTAAATCTGACCATGGTTGAGTTTATTAACTTTAGTTGAGTCTGGCATATTCCTAGAATATTCTTTTAGATATTTTTCAAAAGTGACAACTCACAAAGGTAATGAGTGTGTTTTAGGATGTTCTAAGAAGCTCTTGAATTTATTATTTAGTAATTGATTTATCAATTCATTGGTGAACTCAATTAGTATTTGAAATTGATTTAACTTGCTAATTGATTCTGATTACAATGTGCATGTCAATTAATTCTTTTTGGGCATTTGGTCATGTGTTTGATTTTATTAATTCAATGTGCATATTTTCCTTATTTAATTGATTTACTAGGCCAAATAAATTTAATGCAAGGTTATAAATAAAAATTCAAGATTAATAGAAATCCTTAGGTTAAATGTTTGATGATTGGTAAGAATTGATCAAATAGTCTGATGCAAAGTCATTGGTCACCAAATTTACATGTCAATAGTTTGCCCCTATTTGGGAAGATATTATGAACTAAAAGCATAGTAACATATTTTAACAGAATAAAATGGTCTTTATGCTTATGATTATAATGGTAATGATTGAATTGTAGTTGTCTCCTCAAGGGAATGTTTGGCAAATGGTCCTTTGAAAGAATGAAGCAAAAAGAGGGGACCAAAAAATTAAGATGATGGGGTGAAAACACAATGATTCATCTAGGTTTAGAAAAAATCATTGATAAATGCAAGTGAGATGGTGTACAATGGTTTGCCCATAGGAGGTTATAAGCATTATAACCTGATAGTGGAAATGTGGTATGATGACATAATGATTTGACCCAACAAGTGATATAATCATTGAGAAGATGGAGTTATCCTTGTTAGGAAAGACAAAAAAGAAAGGAAAGTTGAAATTAATTTCATGCTTAACATTGAGAAGATGGAGTTGTCCTAGTTAGGGAGATGCTCATCTAAACTAGCAAAGGTTGAAATTATTTCATTACTTAATTACTCTATTTTGGATATGATTGGGAGTTATGATGGTGTTAGTGTCAAGGAGATGGTGATGCTGCATTGATGTTATAGACCTCTCTAAGTTGATTTTTGATGTAGCATTTGATGGTAGGTCTCATGATGGAATACCATGGGGGCTTGGCCAAAATATGCATAAAGACTAACTCTCGATTATGATACTCAATGTAAAATAATTACATCAATGATAAAAACCATGATGATAATGTAGACATTTGAATATGGATAGATTAAAGAATAATATGTAAGGAATTACCCAATGAACACACATAGTCTGAATCAAGGCCACATTATCAAAAGCAAATAAATAGGCACTCAAAAAAACAAGAAAATAGATAGAAAAAGAAACAAACAAGTGTTAGTCCCTATGTTAGTATAAACAACATGATGAATAATACCCCTAAAAACTAGGTGACAACTAAAAAAACAAATAAGATGAGGGAATAAAAGAAAGGAAGGGGGTGGCTGAGATGTGTCCATATGTACTAGGAAAGTGGATGTTGCCTACATAGTTTCATAGATATGATGATCCATCAAAACTTTAGGCCAAATGTAATTCTCCCAAGAAATGGGAATAAAATAATGATTGATAGAAGACATGATGGATGTGATAGAAGAATATGGATGAACTCACAAAATGGTGATAACATAGGATAAAAGGCCAAAAAGGATGGGGAAACTAAGAAACAAGTGACTTTTTTGTGAATTAGTAAGGGTTCCTAGAATCCTTAAGCTAAAGAAGTGGTCAATGTTTTTTTTGGGTTTTATAAACAATTTTAAAATATTTTTGGAATTTTTTAAGCATCTCAACTCAATCGAGAATGATGAGACACTAAGATGGTCCAAGCTCACAAAATGGTGAGAACATTTATAACTTGAAATGATGCTCACAAAATGGTGAGAGTGTGGCTAAAGGGGTACTAACATGACCTCAAAATGAATAAAATGTAACCCACATAGTCCCAAAATGACTTTATTTCATAGTAGTTCACCTCATACTAGAGGAATTCGACTAGTGTAGTAACCAATTCAAATAAAATAGGCATAGTTGGTATGATGGCATAATACAACACATGAATGGATAAGTGATATGTCAAGGCATATAAAAAAATGTTTCCCCTAGTTTCCCCATAGGTAGTTATAACTAGGATACAACTGATAGATCAATGATACAAATTTTCCTCAGTTACTGATATAATTAGTATCATGACCAGTGAACATGGATTTGCCCTAGCAGGCAATTTAATTAGGCTCACATAAATAAAATTGATAAGAAGGGAATAAGAAATGAAATATGCAATTGTCAAAACTTTTGTCATACTTCTCCAAAATACTACCTCTATCTGAAATGCTTGAAATAACTACTAAAATTGATCTAATTTTGTATGCTGAAAATGTGAAACCAATGGATGAATCAAGGTCAAATGAACTAGGTTTATAGGATTCAAAACATTTTTGGTCAAGTAGGAATTGAATGGTTGGATGGATAAATGATATAATAGTGATATGATAGTATTATGTTAGGATGATAAAGAATAATGTTGAGAGGGTTGCCCCCAAGTGGTAAAATGAGACTGGTTGGGTATGCGACAACAACAAAAGGAATGGCAAATAAAAATGGCATATGAAAATGACATGGTACATATTTTTGGTTGATGATGGTTATTGGTTTTTTTATGTTTGTGGATTATATATGTGATTCTATTATTCAACTGATGTGGAGATGCATGTCCTAATCTATAAATGATATAACCAAAATAGTCAATCATGTTAATTGCTAGCCCACACCTTGTATGAATAGCTTCTATATCAAGAATTAGCTATAGATTTGGATGTCAATAATGTTGTGATGTTTGTTTTTCATTGATTATATTCCCTTAAAACACTAAGATAAGGTATATTTGTAACCTATGTAAAGGAAAGTATGGCCATAGATGGTAAATAAAGATAAATGTGGAGTTATAGGTTTGATTGGGAAATGTAATGGTGGCTGATAATGGAATGAATAATGTCATGGAAAAAAATTAAGATTAGGATGCTCATGCACATAAAATGTTGTTTATTGTAGATTCAACATAATTTTGGATGTGGTAGGGCTAAATACTTCTTCTCTCGATAAGACCACTAAATTATTCTAGTGTTTGGACCTAAGAGTAGCTACCATCTGATTAAGCTATAGGGTGAATTATATTTTGATTTGATCTTTGATAATGTCTTCATCAATTAGTGAATAACTTTTATGCTTAGATATTGGCACCTCGAAGAGGTATCTACCAATGAATTTGTCTTGATTATCCAATAGCACCTTCAAGAAGGTTTCACTAAGTAATATGGAGTTGTATCTATTACGATGATGTCTTGTTGAATATTTGGTATTCGAGTTTTATTTACCAATGAAGTTGTCTTGACTTTAGACTATTTTATGCCAAGTTCTAGAGTATCTATTAGTCAAGTTTTACTTTTAAATTGACATTCAATTTAGCATCAGAAGTAGAATCAACATTAGTCTCACCATTGGATTTAGAGTTTGTTGAGTCAGAATCAGATTCAAAATCAGAATACATTCATGGTTGTTATGACATTAGTTACCCATGCCTAAAAAATCAATTTGAATACATTTTTGATCTTTCTAGAATTTTTGAGAATGATTAATTTAGCATCGACACAAGTTCTCCTAGTATCTTCTATGAGGATTGTGCATCTTTACCTCATCCCATTACCATTTCACATACCATTAACATCAACCATCATAACCATATTATTAGCATTTAACCTCCCACAAGTATCAATTGGGACTGATAGAATCACACCTTATTGAATTACATCCATGGTAACATATCAGATGAAAAAATCAAGGAGGTTAAGACTAAAATCATATATCAGAATAACACTATCTTAATGAAACCTTTTTAGATATGTTAGGGGGAAATCAAAGTTATAACTAAGCATCTTCTATTGAAACCATTTTGGAGGTATTAGAATAAAATCAAAGTTAAAATTCCAATAGATTTGTATCTCCAAAATGATTTATGCTAGATCTTGACATACCAATCAAAAATTACTAAAATACACTAAGTATAATCATCCAAATTCTAGAAAGGGTATGAAAATGTGGGGTTGACTAAAACTAATTAGTTTTTAATCATTCTAAATAGATACCATATCTATCAATTTTCATGTTAGAAAACAAAAGAAGAAACACATAATTTGGGTCCATATCATATGGCTTGTTATAAAAATATCTTTCCATTTTTACAACCACTACATCCATCACTTGATTAGTATAGTGTGATGTCCAACATGCTCAAACATCTAGAGATTAGCCTCTACTAACAAAGATGGTTTAGCGTCTCAAACAATCATCCTAGCGAGGGGGTCCTAATATATATACCCCTTTAGAGAGTGGTTGAAGATGATGTCAAAATATGAAATCTTGGTTCAAAGCTTCCATAAAGAACTTGTGGGAGGTAATGAATTCGCCCTCACAAGCCAAAATGCATGAAATAAATGACATAATAGAAAGACTTTATGGTCACCTCAAGATCACCCAATACTATTTTGAGTTTTTGGGGAGGGATTTAAATGGAATTATTTATATGCTTTAGACTAAGCTTAAAGTGTAATGATATGGCATTTTTGATCCCAAAAGTTCCCTAAAGGAGACAGATGGGAGAGCATACACACACGTCTCTTTTTGCTAAAACACACAATCAACAAGAAAGTTTGAAAATAATTAAAGTGAAGTTAATTTTGTTGCACCAAATTGAAAATGTTTTATTAGATTCATTACTAGCCCCTAGGATTTAAGATACACAAATGGAAATAATTTCAAATCACCCAGAAAGAAGTTGGCACTTCTAATCCTAAAAGTTCCCTAAAGGGGACGGATGGGAGAGAATATACACACAACTCCCTATTTACTCAAACAAGTTTAGACTAAAAAAATAATGAAAAATAAATTCAAAAACATTGAATTGTATTCAATTTTATATCACTAAAAAAATATATGTGGTGGTGTTCTTTAGCCCCTTGGCTTTAAGTTGTGAACTTTGAAAGAACAATCAAAACATTTAACACAAACATGCAAACCTTTATTTTTAAACCCAAATTAGAATGCCTAATTAATTTTAAAACATCCCCCAAAAAGTGTAAAAGAGCTAATTAATCTTTTTTTAAAGATTTTTCAAATGATTCCTGCAAGAAAAAGGTCAACACTTTGTTTAGCCTTGAAGATTATTTATCAAATAAGACAAGTAGCTTTGAAGGGTAAAATCTATCGACCTGAAGGAAAAACCACAAAAGATAAATATGTTAGGTTAGGTAATGGCTAGAAAAAATCTTAATAAAAAATTCAATAAATCTCAAAAGATAAAATAAACATATGAAACATGCAAACAACAAGTTAGAAGGTTAAAACAAAGAAAATTGAACATAAATCATAGATATTTATATTTAGTATTTTAACCATAAATTTTAAAATATATATCCACTTTTTATTAAAAATTTTAAGGTTGTTTATAGGCCTAGGGTGCACTTTTTTGAAAAAAATCAGGTAAAAATAGTTAATAACAAAAACGTTATTAGCTATATACTATATGTTTTTACTAGAAAATTAAAAAATATAAAATGACACTCACTAAAAGAGTCATAAATTCTAAACTATAAATCATATTTTAATAAAAAATTGATATAATTAATATGAAACTAGTATTAACATCTTATCAGAAATTTAGAAAAAAAATAGTAAACATGTTAAAAATAAGATCTATTTTAATAACTTGTTCAAAGATATGGGGTACGCGATCGTGTTCCACTGGGCATGCCATTTGTGATCTAGGATTTTGACTCAAAAGAGGAGGTTATTATAGATTCAGTCTAAAAAAAATTAAAAATGAACTCACTAACAATCTAACATCTTTTAGGTTTGATCATGGGGGGAGCATAATGATTAAACAAAATGAGAACTCAACAAAACATGGAAGGAAATGAGAAATATAAACATAAAAACACAAATTCCTTACCCAATTCTTGATAGTTCCAAATGTTAATTTAGTTAGCTTGCTCAGTTTATGCATAAGAAGTCTTCATCAATGACATATGGTTAACATCATCTCCTCTATGCACCATTGTTGAATTCTTGGCTTTATTGATGGCTTGATGGCTTGATTGATTCAATGGCTTGATGGCTTTGGATCAATTTTGACATTATAACACTAGGATTTTAGCTTCATGAATATATTTTTGCATTATAAATCTACTTTTATTGAGCTCTTTAAATGAAGAGATCTAGGGTTGCTTTTATAGGATTTCAAATCCCTCAGAATGGGTTAAATCAGACCATGGTTGAGTTTATTAACTTTGGTTGAATTTGACATATTCCTAGAATATTATTTTAGATATTTTTAAAAAGTGACAACTAACAAAGGTAATGAGTGTATTCTAGGATTTTCTAAGATGCTCTTGAATTTCCTATTTAGTAATTGATTTATTAGTTCATGGGTGAACTCAATTAAGATTTGAAATTGATTTAACTTGTTAATTGATTTTGATTATGATGTGCAATTCAATTAATTCTTTTTAGGAATTTGGTCATTTGTTTTATTTTGATTAATTCAATTTGTGTATTTGCCTTGTTTAATTGATTTAATAGGCTAAATTTATTTAATGTAAGGTTATAAAGCCAAATTCAAGACTAATAAAAATTCTTAGGTTAAATGTTTGATGATTGGTAAGATTTGGTCTAATACTCTGATGCAAAGCCATTTGTGGCCAAATTTACATGCCTACATATCCTACTTTAAAGTTGTGGATGTTGGTTTTTTTTTAATGGAGAAATTGTGAATGTTTTAGTCTATATTTTACTATTGGAATGTTTTTTGGTTTTTTTTTTAATGTAAACTTGCTTAAAGTATGAGGCTATGATGTCAGATTATTTTTAAATATTATCAAGTGTCATTTTTTAAATTTAATATATGGATGAAGGAACCTCCAACATTCATATTTAATGATTAAAAATTACAAGGAAAAATGGTTTTATATTAGTATTTTTAGTTGGGTCTGAGTTGACATAATTCTTGTCCTTTTGGATTAATTCTTAATGAAATTTCTAGTGTGGTTTTTATATTTATTAAGTGAATATATTTTGGGATGATTCTTTATATATTTTTTTATGTTTCACATTATTTAAGATGATGCCTCTTTTTTTGGTTATAATTATAGTCCTTAAATTTGATATTATTTTTTATTTCAAATTTAAGTTAAGTGGTAAACTCAAATAGTGTGAAATCCTTTTATTAGGTGTGCAATTATAGGCATTATTTTATGGAGGATTTTTTTTTTCATTTTCACATTAATAACATGATTGAATGCATTAAAAATAAATAAAGTGTCCCTTTTTAATTCAAATTTTAAATATCAATTTCAGTTGATTTTTTGTTTGTTTGTTTGAGGTTCATGCCAACTCACTTATTTGGTAAATTTTATGTGAATTTTTTTATGGTTAATGATCACTCATAATTTATCTTTATTTCAAATCATTTTTCTAAGACCGTAAAAATAATGAATGAATTTATAAAGTCATGTGTCATGAAATTGATTTAAAATCATCTTTAACCTATAAAATATTGAGGTGAGAACTACTATTGATCGTGTTGTTGGTTCATAATAATTTATGATTTAATTATATATCATTATTATTATTTTTTCATATGATTATATTTTCAATCTATTATCTATCCTCGATAAATATCTAGTAAGAAAGTATAAATTTGCTTAAGTAAAATTCTTACACTTGGTTTGGACTCTACATTGAGGCATTTTGTCTTCCACTCTTCTAAATTTCAAGTAGGGATAATGAATTATCATTCAATTTTAGAATTCAATAACACTAAGAACCAAATTTTAGCTTTGTGCACCACGTAAAATAAACTCATAAGTATTTAGATGGAGGGGAATTTTGTTGTAGCATGTATCTTTTGATACTAAATTTTATTCATTAAAAGAATTGTTAAATATGGAAGTTAAAGTTTCAACTTATCAAGGTAAAATTGTATTAAAATATTGGACATATATTTTTGTTCTCAAATAATGGGAAATATTTATGACCAATAAAAATACCTCGCAGGCGATTAATTATTCCTCTAAAGGGAATGCCAATATGAAGGAGGTCTACACTTTGAAAATTAAATTATAAGGGTTGGGTTAATTTTTTTGTCCTAAATTACTACTATTTTGATGTTATATTTTAGTTTTCATAATATGGTAGGTTTGATAAAAGTGTATGTTCATTATTCACTTTGGCTATATCTAATGACCAATATTTTTTTATTCTTATTCTGATGTTATAGAAGTAACATTATCCTACTTTGAAGTTGTGGATCTTGGTTTTTATTGAAAAAAATGGGGGAAATGTGAATGTTTGATTCTCTTTTTCACTATCGGAATGTTTTTTGTATTTTTGTGATGTAATACTATGTAAATCATGAGGCTATGATGTTGTAGATATTTTTAAATATTTTCAAGTATGAAGTGAAAGACTCTTCAATAATATTATTTGTTGATTAAAAAAAAGAAGGAATAATTTTATATTACTATTTTATGTAAAAAATTTAATTCGACTATAAAGAGAATTTTTATTTTTATTTTTAGAGCTAACATGTTAGAGTAGCATTGTTTAATTTCAAAACCTTTGTATGATTATAAAATATTTAGTTATATGTAAGATAATCACTTACTTATAATGTTATCATGTATTTAAAAGGTTATCTCTTATATACAAAATCATTTTTTAAATTGGAAAATCATCTCACAAAATAAAAAATAATAAATTTGCATGGCTATGTATTGTGGGCATAGAAAATCATCACATGGATGGAAAAATAGTGAAATATTGTAAAGTAATGACAATGATGGAAAACATCATGGGCTTAAAAAAAGAATTGCATTGAGGAAAAGTGTCATGAGCTTAGAAATACATTGCATGATGGAAAATCATTGTGATAATATAAAATCATCACATGATGGAAAATCATCACAGGTTTAGAAAGTCTTCATAGGAATGAAAAATCATTGTTACTTAGAAAAGCATCTTTATCTCATAACATTTTTTAAATGTATAAAATGTAAAAAGTGATTACATACATGTTTATATTGGATCAATAAATTTACCCATAAATTTTATTTTTGTGTAGGGCGAATCACCTATTTATTGAATAATTTTATACTCACTTAATTATCGAACAATTCCAAAGTCACTACCTGCTAAGATGAAAAATAGTGTTTAATTTAGAGTATATATATTACTTCATTTAGTACATTTGGTTTGGGTATAAATTATATATTTAATAAAAATTCCAAATTTATCTATAAATTTTGGTGAGTTTAATCCCAAGGCCCATGTAATTTATGGAAATCTAGATATTATTTAAATTCTAAGATCAACAATTCATTGGAAATCTAAAAACAAAATGCCATTGGAATTAGAAATTGTTTGGCTATTCAAAAATAAAAAATAAATTATATGTTTTTTTGGAACTATTTTATGTTTCTTGAAGTTCTCAACATATCCAATCCTAAGTCAATGAATACCAATATTCATCTAATTATGAATGTTATCTATTTTAATTTTTCTCGATCCATTACTTGTTAAAATGTAACACGCAAGTTAATGAGAGAAAAAGATTTTTTTTTGTAATAAAATGTTCAACATGTAGTGGTGAATTTTTTTTACCTACCTTCATAGTTCATTAACACCTAATTATACCTAGATAATCCATCTAAGAGGTACATCATATCATATCCATTTATGATATGTAAAATGTCACCCACTTAACATAGAGATTAATTATCATTTTTTATTTGATATGTTAAACTCAAGTTTTATAGGAACCTAAAAACCACATTTCATCATAAAATTAATAAATACAAAATAAGAAGTAATCAAGCGTACACAGCCTACCAAACACAAAGAGTCAACAAAGTTTCAGTAAAACATGAACCAAAAAACTAGATTAAAATAGAAAGACACATGTTATATTTCCTTAGAGTTGGTATATTTCATGTTACCACATGTATTTTTCTTCACAATACTGCTTATCATACGTGTAGTTTAAGTTCTATGGCCTTATTCCACATTAAGTTGAGACTTTGTCCTTCTCCATCATTGATTTTCCTTTCTTAGTGTTGAATCTCCTTAGGGTGATGGTGAGAATTTATTTCCCTTTTCTATTCAAGGTTCCCTATGGATTTCTTTTACTTCCACCATTTTTTAGTCCCCCATCCCTTCCCTTAACCTATCTACTTCCTACTTGAAATTGTTCCATTATTTCATTAGTGACACTAGCTACCTACCTATTTTATATAGATTATCATGGAAATATACAAATTTATACATGTATCCCTCTAGAAGATGAGCTGAATCATCATCCTTATTCCATAATTTTTCCATTTTTAATTTTTGGATTTCAATGTTAGGGTTTTCAATTCATCGGGCCATTAAAATTTTTGTTCATGTTATTCTCTGAGAGAAAATAATTCTATAATTTCCTTTTGTCCTTGTTTCCAACCTCCCATAGGTGAATAATGGGGGAGAAGCCTCATCCTTTCTACACTTAATTAAGTTGTTCTTATTAGATTTATTCTCTTCACTATTATCCATGATATTGATTTCTTAGTTCCTCATGGGGGTCCCTCTTTTAGTGAGTAGGATAATTAGTCCTCAAAGGATTATGTTTGCAGAGGGTTTTTCTTGGAAGGATAGGACTAAATATTATAGTGACATGAGGAGATGACATGGAAAACTAATCTGAAGCCCTATAAAATGGTTTAGCAATAAGAAATGGTGTGAAAATATATGAGTGAATGTTCCTTATAAATCCAGGTAGCACATTACAGGTAAGTAAATATATGTCCATCTCCTATGAAGATCAACCTTGGGAAATCCCTTCTTATTGATTTGGAATTGACATCCATCTTGAAGAAAGCCTATATGATATCCTATTTCTACCTCTTATCTTTAAAGGCCTTAGTGCCTTCACAAGATATACTTGTGACATCCTTAATGAGATATTATGTTAATACTACTTTGAATCCCCTAAAGACAACATGGTGTTGTTTCCAACCCACCATAAAATCCCTAGCCAATATTTTGGCATGCCTTTCAATTTAGGGCATAAACTCTATGAGTGCACCCATTCTCAACTTTCTCTAATTTTTTTTTATTTTATTTGACTTATGCATAGTAAATGGGTTCACAATGGTCCCAAACTCCCATTATGCTATCGATCTTGTTTCTGCTTAGATGTTGAAATTTATAGAGGACCAAGTATTAGTTTGAAATTCTATTATTTTATTTTATTCAATAGCCATTACTAGGATGCTTTTTAACATGATGTGCTTCACCATTGTATTTGAATTTATTGTTATGACTATGACACAAAGTGTGTTTTTAACAATGATTAGGAATGATTATCTTTTTCATGTGCATCCCCTTTGTAAGCTTAAGAGGCTTAAAATTACAAATCATTGTTGATCAAGGGATAGATACAAGATGGCATATTGAGGGTTTTGATTGACATGGAGAATTTTAAGTTGAGTATGCCCATATTTGTAAGTGCATTAGCTACCATGTTGCACTCTCAGTAGATGATTGAGATCAAACACTCAGTTGAGTGAAGGACAAAACTAGCATCTGTAATTATTTGAATGATAGTGCAGGATGGTTTTACCTTTACTAATAGGCACTAAGGTTTTTGAGAAAATACCCTTATACATCTAGTTTAGGAATGTTAAGTTGTATATCTACTTGGATGCTCTATAGGGAAGCTTTAGGTAGCAACTATAGTCCCTAACTCATCCCTAATGACTCCATGATCCAAAGGATTTTTTAGAAGTTCCTTGATTTTCTTTAAACATGTTCCATTGTGTAGAGCTTATCATGAGATTTTTGGTAAGTATTGGAATGCAAAAAATGGCCATCCTATGCTCTAGTTATCATTGGTCAAAGTTTGGTGAACAAGTGGTCAAAGCTAGTCAAACTAGAAAAATTGATAGTCATGGAATATTTATAAACCAATTCCATGGTGTATAACTCATCACAAGATTTGTGACACATTTATAATGGACCAATTCTGAGTCTATATGCAAAAGTTATGGCTAGTCAAAGTTATAGTCAAATTTATGGTCAAACTTGATAAAAATTATGATTGGCAACATAGACCAGTTAAATGCTAGCATGTGTGCAATTTAACATGGGATATGTGGAAAAATTTCTAGGTGACACATGTCATAGACTAGTCAAATGTGGAATATCTAAATAAATAAATAATTAATTATTTCCTTCGTCCCACATATGAGCCTTATTTAAAGGCATAAATATTGGTGAATCCCATATATATGGGATAAGTGGGGGGATAATGTTAAATCCCACAAAAATTGGTCTTGGGATAATTATGAATATCATTTAAAATTGGAAAAGTATAATCATCCAATCCCACCTTTTATGGACTTATAAACCTATATAAAGGGTTTGGAGGGGTCATTTGAAAACATAATCAAAATGTGAATAATAGAGTGTGAAGAACAACACTCAAGACTTGAGAATAATCAAGTAGAGCTAAGAGTTGAGAGTTAAGATCTAGAGCCAAAGCTAGAGGACATTAAAACATCTATTTGTATATCGAGAACCCCTATTAGGGATAATTGATGTATAAAATTATTTTTGGATTAATAATCGATTGTTTCTACCTTTGAGTAGGACTTAGATATGTAGCCTAGATTGGGTGAACTCTATTATCAATTCTAGAGTTTTTTTGTCTTTATTATTTCCTTCAAACTTTCATATTGCTTTTTGTTTTAGTTATATTTTTGATTTTAAAGGATTCATAAGCAATTTGATGGGAAATTTTGATATTTAAATAATATCCATTTTTAAACATTTTTTTAATAAGTGGGGGTCACTACCTATTTATGGATCAGTTTAGTATTAGAGCAGTTAAATTTAGTGGCTTAATTTTAGTTTATATTTGATATTAGTTTAGTTTTGATTTAGTATTTATAGATATTTAGGATTTTTAATCTTTCATTTATATTGTGCATTATTTTGGAAGTACAAGTTATTTAAAAATAGCTATGGGTAAAACCTTAAAAGGAGAGAGGTTAAAAGAGCTTGAAAGCATCAACAAAAAAATCCAAGATGAGAATGCTTTCCTAAGGTGCAAGCTCTACTCCCTTGAACAAATTGCATGCTTTAAATCAAAGCTAGAAACTAAGGATGAGCTCTTGATGAGATTGTAATGTGGTGAATAGAAGAAGGATTTGCCTTCCATATTAGATGCAAAAACCATGATATTAAAATACACTATAATTTCATCACCTTGTTGTTCTTCCTCCCATTCAGATTTAGGTAATGTTTTTGGTGATTTTGAAAAACATACTAAAGGCAATGGATCAAAATTATTAATTAAAATGTGATTTTATGGAAGAGGCCTTGGTAAAAATGCCCAAGGTATTTCTAACCCAATATAGGTAGAGGATCATCCTTGTTTTACAATTTTGGGTTATTCTAGTGTAGGAATAGAAATTAGAGAGTGCTCTAATAATGTTAAAGGGAGACAAGATTCTAATAGTCAAGTGATTACCCCGCTAGTCCTATAGGAAGATTATTTATAGGGAATTATTGATTCATCGTCACAAGATGAAAGATGTAAGAAATTTTAGAAAAGAGGTAATGAGATTCCACCTCCTCATTCTTACATAAATTATAATCACAAACATAAAGAAAATTTTAAAACTTATGATGATGCACTCTTTTAGTATAAATAATATGGTTTTAATATACAAAAAATGATGTATGCTTTTCCATGTACTTTGTGTGGGTTAAATAATCATTTTTTTGCCTATTGTTGGAAGAGAAAGTCATTCTTGCAGAAGTGGTTTCCTGATGAGCTTAGTGATAAAGACCAATCTTGTCATTCAAATGTGAGAAATGGAAAACAAGTTTCCTCACCTAGGAAGAGGAATTTTTGCACTCATTATCATATGAGTAAACATTGGTTGGTACAGTGTTGGAAACTTGAACCATCATGCCATCCTAGAAATAGTAAAAAAAGATGGTAAATATGCATGTTATAAAGGTAAATAAAGTTGTTAATTGAAAAACAGTTACTAAGTGAACCCAAGTATTTATTGAGTAAATAAAACTACCTAAACAAGATAATATGATAAAATGGGTTGGCAAGAAGTTCCTTAATTTTATGTTTGCATAGCTAGAATTATAGAGTAGCATGCAAATTTTTCAAAGCATCTTTGGGATTTTTGATGATTAATGAAAGGAAACTTAGCCAGTGTTTTAGATTTGAATATTTTTGGAGAAGTCAGATGAGGAGAAGCTTGCAATAAGTTTATCATTCTTGGTTTTTCTCACATTTTAATAAACTTCATTATGAAGTTAACAATAGTATACATAGGTTGTTTGGGACATGTTTAGTGTACCTAATTGATACTTGAAGTTAAAGTAGCTATTGTTATGAAATTTATTCTGATGATAGAATGTGTAGGATATAGTTTAAGGCCCATAAATGGGAAATATTTTGACTATAGTTGTACTAGGTGATATTTTGTAGTTACAAGTAGTTCACCACTTTGGGAATGCAACTAGTAGAATAGACAAATTCTACTATCCCCACATTATATAGGATGGTTTATTAATTGTTATATCACCAAATCAGTAAAACACTTATCTCTTTGATATTGAGGTGTCTTTTTCAAATTGATAATTTTGTGTGATGGTGTGCTTGTAGTGAATTGATGATTTTCCATAGGAAAGGAATGGCATAGCCTGCCCATATTAGAATAGAAGTTTCAAAGATCACATAGTCCACTAAAAAGATCTCCATGAGGCATTGAAAATAACCAAGTCTAGTACCAAGAAAATAAATGTTTCATATTTTGGTGGAATAAAAGCCTTCTCAATGGGGAGGCATGATCTAGAGGATTTTTTCAAAAGTTCCTTGGTTTTCTTTAAACTTGGTCTATTATGTAGAGTTTATCAAGAGTTTGATGGAAGCTATTGGAACACAAAAAATGTATGTCATATGCTTCACTTATAATTGGTCAAATTTTGGTTAATAAGTGGTAAAATCTAGTAAAATTGTAAATATTGATGGTTATGGAATGTTTTTGAACTAGTTTGATAGTGTAAAAATCATCACAAGCTTGTTGATGCATTTTAAATGGATCAATTTTGAGTCCGTATATGAAAGTTATGGCCAGTCAAAGTTATGGTCAAACTTGGTAAAAGTGATGATGTGGTAACATGAACCAATTAAATGTTAGCATGTGGGAAATTAGCATGGGACATGTGGACAAAGTTTTAGGTGACACATGACATAAACTAGTTAAATGTGGAGTGTTTAAATAAATAAATAAATAAATTATTATTTCCCTCATCCCACATATGAGCCTTATTTAAAGGCATAGATAATGATGAATCCCATATATATGGGATAAGTGAGGGGGATAATATTAAATCCTAAAAATATTGGTCTTGGAATAATTATGAATATTATTTAAAATTGGGAAAGGATAATCATCCAAGCCCACCTTTTGTGGACTCGTAAACCTATATAAAGGGTTTAAAGGGGTCATTTGAAAACACAATCAAAGTGTAAACAATAGAGTGTGAAAAACACTCAAGACTTGAGAATATTCAAGCAGAGTTAAGAGCTAAGAGCCAAAGCTAAGAGCTAAGAGGTAGAGACAAGAGCTAAAACTAAGAGCCAGAGTTGAGAGCTGAGAGTTAGAGCTAAGAGATAGAGTTGAGAATCAGAGCTAGATCTAAAGGACATCAAAACATCCATTTATAGATCAATAACCCCTACTAGGGAGAACTAATGTACAAAGTGATTTTTTCATCAATAATCGATCGATTCCACCTTTGAGCAAGACTCAAAGACGTAGCCTAGATCAGGTGAACTCTATTATCAATTTTATAGTTTCATTTTCTCCATTTTTGCGCATAAATTTTCATATTATTTTTCTTTTCAATTATATTTATAAATTTAATTGATTTATAAGCAATTTCATGGGAAATTTTGATATCTAAAGAATATCCATTTTTAAATAGTTTTTTTAATAAGTGGGGGTCACTTACTATTTATAGATCACTCCACCCCCCCTAATTTCCCAAGATTTATTTTAGAATATCTGTCAAAATTTACCTTCAGCCAACTCATATGGGGCATTCCCATTTCATGAGACTCCTATCTAAAGTTGGCCTAGTTGGGGGGGGGGATGAGATTCCACTTATTAAGGATAACCTACTTAACCTTGAAATATTCTAGCTTGTCATTCGGTATTTTCACCCACTAATTCTCTATAATAGTGGATTAGATCCTACATAAGGATATCAAAGGGTTGGAAAATTTATTGTGGAAGATATTGGCATTAATTTTAGACCAAATAAGTCATAAAAAATTGGGTAGGGATAGATACCAAAGGAAGACCAAAGAGGTGATCTTCTAATGAGGTTTCCATTGGATGATGAGGTCCAAGATGGAGTTGGGCTTGACCCAAGATAAGTTAAATAGTTGAAAGAGGACATTATAGATAGAAGAATCAAATGAAAAATCAAAGAATAGAGGGTTCACTAATTCAAACATTGAAATGGAAGGAGCACACCTATTGGGGATGGTCATCGTGATGGAAGTAGCTACTGAGAGGTGGGGGTGAATTAGTAGTTAATAATGCATAATTAATTCCATAAAATCATTCATCATATAGTAACATGAACATGAAATCTTATACATATAAAGAATGAATAATAGAAAACATCATATGAACATATCATTTATGTTGGAAACCCTCTAGGGGAAAAATTCCACTTAAAAGAAATGAATGCCATCACTAATAGTCTTATAGAAAATAAATTCACCAAAGTAATTCATTACACATCTACCAAGGAAATATGGGATAAATTGAAGAGTATTTTTGAAGGAGATTCAAAACTTAACTTTTCTAAGTTGTAGACACAAAGAAGGTAATTTGAAAGTCTCAAGATGAATGAAGAAAATAATATGGCATCATTTATATAAATATTTAATAAGGTTGTGAACATCATCAGAGGTATTGAAAATAATATTAAAGAGACTACTATTATTCATAAGGTATTAAGGTCTCTTCCCCCAAGTTTGATCTAAAATCATTTGATATTGAGGAGAGTCATGATCTTACTCAATTAGCGATGGATCAATTACATGGCATCCTTACTGCCTATGAGATGAGGAATAATTATGAATGTGCAAGGTATGCAATTGAAAATGAGTCATTGAAATCTAATTTAAATAAGGTATTTAGTAAGGTAATGTAATTTGTGAGATTTGAAAAGAGCTCAAGTGATATAGATAAAATTTTGAATGATCAAAAGCATGTAAGTGATAAGACTGGTCTTGGATACAAAAAACAACTAGAAACTTCAACTCAACACAAGATAAAGACCAATGTGAAAAACGTGGATTATCCTTTGAAGTTAAATCATCAAATAAGGAATGAGGGTGATAGTATAATAAATATAAATTAGATCAGATGGCCAAATTATATGAGGTATGCAAATTTTAATGGTGACTACTATACATGTAATTTGTTTGGGCATAGATCTAGAGAATGTATAAGACCTGCTAAGATTGAATTTGCTTAGAACTATGATGGGGGTAATCATTTAAAAGATGTAAGCAATGTTGAGTGCCTCAACTATCATGACGTTGGAATTTTTTCAAAAATTTATCCACTTAAGGAAATATAAGATGAGTTTCCTTCAAAATATATTGAGTGTTATAACTATTATGAACATGGTCACATTGCTAAATCCTACAAGTAAAGGCCTATAAGATAGAATAAGTTTTATCAAGATCCTAGAGTTAAATAAAGAAGACAAGTTAATATGTGGAAACAAAAGGTGGTAAGTATGAGTCATGATGAAACTACAGGTCCAAGTAATCAGTTTGATATGGCAGAGAATGCTTCTAAAGTTGAAAATTTTCAAGAGGTCTCATTATCTGCTCATATTGAGAATGCAGAGACTAAGCTCAATGTGAAAACCAGGGTGTTGGTTGAAGATAGTTATGAGGTATGTATGGTTCCAAGTTAATATTTTATTGCTATTGAGCAAGTACCTAGTGATGAGGATCTAAGTTGTAAGGAAGATTCTTCAAATGAAAAGGTATGTAATGAATCTATGTTGTCTCCATGTATTGTGTATTCAATCATTGAAGAAGAGGAGAATGTTTTAGTGGATGAGTAATTTATTTCTCTTAAGACAAAGAAGAGGAAGAACTATAACTATCAGATAACCAAGAAGGAGAAGGAATATGAGGAGTTATGGGCAATTCCTAGTTACACACCATGGTAAAGCTTTATGGTGTATAGGAGGTCTTTATATATTATTCTTAAGAGGCTCCTTCTAGTGGCGAAGAAAGTTTTTATTATCATAGATGATATTCCCAATTAGAGAAGGTATTTGGTTAAGGGGGAGCAATGAGTTAATGAGCCCATTTTAGAGGTTTGTAAAGGAGCTGAAGCGCAAAGTTAGATTAAGTGGTTCTATGTGGCTTAATGAGATTGATACAAATATCAAGAAGTGTTTGATGATAAAAAAGGTCTATTCATTTATTTATGGTGTGATCTAGATGTTTTTAAGGTTTGAAGGTATGTATGTGCCAATTGAGGATTTTTGTTTGGTCTTAGTTTTTCTCTATTTATTGGTTCAAGGGAAAGCATGCCTAAAATGTGTTACAGGATGTATGGGTTACCAAAGTTATGGAAGCTCAATTTTTGGTCCAAAAATATCTAATAGGTGTCTCTATATGTATAAGAAGTTTCAAAGGTAGACATTGACTGGAAGGAGTTGTGTTGACTTTATTTGTTTTAAGATTCTAGGGTTTTGGGTTCTACTAGAAAAGTGGTATGACTTATGAGTTGAGGTATAAAGATTATTATTTTATTGAATGGGCCAAATGGGTGGTTAAATAAATATTCATCGAGTTTTTAAGGTTTGTGTTTCTCAAGTTATTCTTGTTTATGTCAATATGGAGGGCTAATTGGGTAGTAATTTATAGATCACTCCACCCCCCATAATTTCCCAAGATTTATTTTAGAATATTTATCAAAATTTACCTTCATCCAACCCATATGGGGCATTCCCATCTCATGAGACTCCTATCTAAAGTTGGCCTAATTGGGGTGGGGGGTGGGGGGGGATGATATTCCACTTATTAAGGATAACCTACTTAACCTTGAAATCTTCTAACTTGTCATTAGGTATTTTCACCCACTAATTCTCTATAATAGTGGATTAGAGCCTACATAAGGATCTCAAAGGGTTGGAAACTTTATGGTGGAAGGTATGGGCATTAATTTTAGACCAAATAAGTCATAAAAAATTGGGTAGGGATAGATACCAAAGGAAGACCGAAGAGGTGATCTTCTAATGAGGTTTACATTGGATGATGAGGTCCAAGATGGAGTTGGGATTGACCCAAGATTAGTTAAATAGATAAAAGAGGACATTATAGATAGAAGAATCAAATTAAAAATCAAATAATATATGGTTCACTAACTCTAAAATTGAAATGGAAAGAACACACCTATTTGGGATGGTCATCCTGATGGAAGTAGCTACTGAGAGGTGGGGGTGAATTAGTAGTTAAAAATGCACAATCAATTCCATAAAATCATTCATCGTATAGTAACATGAACATGAAAGCTTATACATCTAAAGCATGAACAAGAGAAAACATCATATGAACATATCATTTATGTTGGAAACCCTCTAGGGAAAAAAACCACTTTAAAGAAATGAATGCCATCACTAATGGTATTACAGAAAATAAATTAACCAAACTAATTCATTACACATCTACCAAGGAAATATGGGATAAATTGAAGACTATTTTTGAAGGAGATTAAAAGTTTAGGTTTCTAAGTTGTAGACACACAGAAGGTAAATTGAAAATCTCAAGATGAATGAAGAACATCCTATGGCATCATTTCTATAAATATTTAATGAGGTTGTGAACATCATCAAAGGTATTGGAGATAATATTAAAGAGACTACTATTATTCATAAGGTATTAAGGTCTCAATCCCCCAAGTTTGATCCAAAAGCATTTGATATTAAAGAGAGTCATGATCTTACTTAATTAAAGATGGATCAATTACATGGCATCCTTACTGCATATGAGATGAGGAATAATTATGAATGTGCAAGGTATGTAATTGAAAATGAGTCATTGAAATCTAATTTAAATAAGGTGTCTAGTGAGGTAATGTAATTTGTGAGATTTGAAAAGAGCTCAAGTGATATAGATAAAATTATGAATGATCAAAAGCATGCAAGTGATAAGACTGGTCTTGGATACAAAGAAGAACTAGAGACTTCAACTCAAGACAAGATAAAGACCAATGTGAAAAACGTGGACTAGCCTTTGAAGATAAATCATCAAATAAGGAATGAGAGTGCTAGTATAATAAAGATTTATTAGATCAGATGGCCAAATTCGATGAGGTATGCAAATTTTAATGGTTACTACTATACTTGTAATTTGTTTGGGCATAGATCTAGAGAATGTATAAGACCTGCTAAGAATGAATTTGCTTAGAACTGTGATGGGGGTAATCAGTTAAAAGATGTAAGAAATGTTGAGTGCCTCAACTATCATGATGTTGGAAATTTTTCAAAAATTTATCCACTTAAGAAAATATTAGATGAGTTTCCTTCAAAATATATTGAGTGTTATAGCTATTATGAACATGGTCACATTGCTAAATCCTACAAGTAAAGGCCTATAAGATAGAATAATTTTTATCAAGATCCTGGAGTGAAATAAAGAAGACAAGTTAATACGTGGAAACCAAAGTTGGTAATTATGAGTCATGATGAGACTACAGGTCCAAGTAATTTGATTGATATGGTAGAGAATGCTTCTAAAGTTAAAAATTTTTAAGAGGTCTCATTATCTGCTCATATAAAGAATGAAGAGACTAAGCTCTTTATGAAGACCAAGGTGTTGGTTGAAGATAGTTATGAGGTATCTATGGATCCGAGTTAATATTTTATTGCTATTGAGAAAGTACCTAGTGATGAGGATCTAAGTTGTAAGGAAGATTCTTTAAATGAAAAGGTATGTAATGAATATATATTGTCTCCATGTATTGTCTATTCAATCATTGAAGAAGAGGAGAATGTTTTATTGGATGAGTAATTTATTTCTCTTAAGACAAAGAAGAGGAAGAAGAACTATAACTACCAGATGACCAAAAAGGAGAAGGAATATGAGGATTTGTGGGCAATTCCTAGTTACACACCATGGTATAGCTTTATGGTGTAGAGGAGGTCTTTATATATTATTCTTTAGAGACTCTTTCTAGGGGAGAAGAAAGTTTGTATTATCATATATGATAATACCAATCAGAGAAGGTCTTTGGTTAAGGGGGAGTAATGAGTTAATGAGCCTATTTTAGAGGTTTGTAAAGGAGCTGAAGTACAAAGTTAGATTAAGTGGTTCTATGTGGCTTAATGAGATTGATGCAAATATCAAGAAGTGTTTGATGATAAAAAAAGGTCTATTCATTATTTATGGTGTGATCTAGATGTTTTTAAGGTCTGAAGGTATGTATGTGCCAATTGAGGATTTTTGTTTGGTCTTAGTTTTTCTCTATTTCTTGGTTCAAGTGAAAGCATGCCTAAAATGTGTTATAGGATGTATGGGTTACCAAAGTTATGGAACCTCAATTTTTGTTCCAAAAATATGTGATGGGTGTCTCTATATGTACAAGAAGTTTCAAAGGTAGACATTGACTGGAAGGAGTTGTGTTGACTTTATTTGTTTTAAGATTATAGGGTTTTGGGTTCTACTAGACAAGTGGTATGACTTATGATTTGAGGTATAAAGATTATTATTTTATTGAATGGGCCAAATTGGTGGTCAAATAAATATTCATATATTTTTGAAGGTTTGTGTTTCTCAAGTTGTTCTTGTTTATGTCAATATGGAGGGCTAATTGGGTAGTAGGTTTGTCAAGAAAGTATGTTACAGATGATGATATATGTGTTGAACCTAGTGTGCTTGACGGGTAATATGACAGTGATATATTTATGAAGTTTTAGGGTGTGAAGTTATGTCTATTGAAATATGTGGGCTCTGTAATTTATAGGTAAGACTACAAGAGGACTAGACTGGCCTATTGAGAAGAAGAGTGATTTTGTTTACTTTATCCAATAGAATAAAACATGATTATATTCAAGGTGAGTTCTCAAATTGGTTTAGAAATTTTTTTTGATTATTGAATGGTATGATGCTTCGTTGATGGTCATGGGAGTGTCTTGAGAAAGAAGGTTGTTAAGCCTATGTGGTGGTTCTTCATGGTGTGTGGAGATCTGAAGATGCTCAAGTGGTACATTTGATCAAAAATATTAGGGGGAGTTTCTCTCAAATGTCTCATGTTAATTTACGTCAGATCTTAGTATTTTGTGTGTTATATCTTCATTATTATTTTTATTGTGAATAAGAGTGTTGGCATGGAGCAAGAGGAAGTTGTCAAGACAAGAAGAAGTTGCCTCAAGGTAAGGGGGAATTTTTATCATATTTATAGTATGGTCCTTTCCTATTGAAAGTATTTTTAGGTCCTCAATCTTAGATTATTCCCACTTTTTCATTGTGTCAAAGGGGGAGAATGTTTTTGTTGAGGAGAAAGTTCTTGTTTGTGAGAGTTCTTTGAAGATAGAGAAATTAAGCCATATATTGATATATTGATGGTTGTTGACATCAATGACAAAGGGGGATATTATTGGAGAGTTATTATGATGATGTCATAGTGGTGTCTTAGAGGTTCCCTAGTGGAAGAATTGCTTTGATAATCTAAGTTACAATGACAAAGTGTGCACTGTGCTTGTTCTTGTATGATAAAGTGTGCAATGTGCTTGCTCTAGTGTTCTTTATGTATGGTTGGTTAATCTTCAATATTGATATAGCTTGAGAGGATAAGGGATAAGTATGAAAGATTGAGCATGTAAAAGGGGTATTATAATATGTGATCCATGATTAGAGATATTGTGTGTATAATTGGAATTCATCTGGTTCATATTTCTCATCTAGACACTTTGGGTCCAATAACAAAAAACTTAAGTAGGTAGTTTGATGAAATCACCATTTCCATGTGTGAATGAGTTAAGGGGAGTTGGTCATATGGTTATGATCACTATAGTTCCTAGATATTGTATGAAAAATCTCAAGTCATGTGTTGAAGCATGGTCTAAGATATGAGGATGAAGATTTGGCTTCTCAATCAGAATTCACTATTTTCCCATAGGCAAATTACAAAGCGGCCAGAAAGAGCTAAGTAAGCATGTTGATGAGGTTATAATTTTCACATGTGGATGTTTAAGAAGAAGGTTATCATATGGGTTTGTTCATTTTTGGACCTAGTTTATTTGTGCTTAATTATACATCATGTGATGTAGTGCATCGAAAGATATGCATATGAAAAGTCAGGCTTCTAGGTAGATTGACTATGTTTTCCCATACTTAGCCAATTTTTTAGTGTGGTAGAAAGAGTTGAGTGAGAATTTTAATGGTGTTATATCTTGCATGTGTGAATGTTTCATGATAATATAATCATATGGGTTTATTCATTTTTTATCATAGATGATTTGTGCTAAGTTTAAGATCATGTAATGAAGTACAACAAAAGTTATGGATGATCGAACTTGGCCTCTCAAGTAGATTTGGACTTGGTTGGCTTTATGATAGAAGTTTATGAGAAGGCATGTTAAAATTTTTATATCTTTCATGTGCAAGATTTACAAGAGCAATGGGTCACATGGTTGGACTCTCCTAAGGAATGATATCATCTGATCCAAATTTGAGATCCTATAGGTAAGCACAGAAGAAGTTATTGAGGTACAAAAATGGATACTAATGTATATTGATAGGGTTACCATAATCATTTTTAAGAGTGTTAAATATCAATCAAGATTAATGGTGCACATTGATTACAAGGAGTTAGGAGGTAGTGAGATGAAGATAGATGCATGATGTTTAACATATGATAAAAGGTACATGATAAGGATCCAATGAAAAATAAGAATTCATACAGATTGATTGATGATAAGAATTGATTGATAAAGTCCTAATTAATCTATAGAGATCAATAGAGTGTATTGAGTCAACTTTTTGAGATGTCATGAGATGAGGTCAAAGTGATAAAAGTTTAACATCTGAGCATTGGTGCTTATGATGTTAGGGTGTGGAGCTAAAAGCTTCACCAAGGAGCATTCATTGGCAGTTTCAGGTCTACACAGACACCGGCATTAGTCAGGAGCGACCGACGTCGGTCAGGAGCAGTTGCAGAGATGCCGATGTCAGCAGTGGGTCAGCTGATGACGGTTACAGACAAGCAGTAGAAACTGACGTCGGTTACCTGCGTGTCCAGAAAGCTATTTATGTGGACAGAAGTGAGTGTTTGCTTGATGAGTTTGAGTTGTAGTCTCAAGCTCGCGTCTCTATTGTTGGCAATACTATTTTTAGAGCCCTTGTTCAAGTGGCTTAACTGCTTGTTAGAAGCACATGCTCAAGTCTCCTAATTCTATATGTAGAATTAGATCTTCCTAGCTTATTGTAGTAGTTTTATAGTTGGGTGAATTATTTGGAGTAATTCATTGTATGAGAAGAATAGTACAGAATTGAATCAATCCAGGTTTGTTGGAGTTGATTGTTCTTGAGAGAGAGAGCTCTTCAAGAATAGAGATCTAGTGAGAGATCTATACATCTAGGAGAGGTGTGGAAGAAAGAAGATTCTTCAATTGTATTCCTTTTGGAAAGAGTTTGTTAATATAAGTTTTTAGGGTGGTTTCTTGTATCTCTTGTTCTTGCTATTATCTCATTCTAATTACTTGTCAATCTGATTTAATTCTGCATTTATTGCTTTCACAATTGTAATCTATTGTTGGTTGATCCCCCAACAAGTGGTATCAGAGCCTTGGTTGCAGGTTCAGAGCTTGATATCCAATAAGTGGTATCAAAGTTCAGGTGCACTAACAGGTGGTTCAGATCTGTGTAGTGTGTATTGATTACAGGTTCTCACAGGGGTTTTTGCAGGAATTTCTGTTTGAGTGGGAGAAGCAATGGCAAATGAAAGTAAATTGAGAATGGAAAAGTTCAATGGCAAAAATTACCAACATTGGAGAATGCAGATAGAGGATTATCTGTATCAGAAAGATCTCTACTTACCATTAGGTGGGGTTACAAAGAAGCCCAAAGACATGGAGGATGAAGAATGGGAAGTTCTTGACAGAAAGGCTCTGGGGTCTATAAGATTGAGTCTAGCATCCACTGTGATATCTAATTTATCACAGGCAAAATCTATGGTAGAGTTGATGACTACGTTAGCAAATTTGTATGAAAAACCCTCAGCTTCTAATAAGGTATATCTTATGAAGCAGTTATTTGATTTGCATATGAATGAATGTGGATCTGTTTCTACTCATCTGAATGATTTCAATGGAATTGTGAATCAATTAAGTTTAGTGAATATAGTGTTTGATGATGAAATAAAAGCTCTTTTGATATTATGTTCTTTGCCTGAAAGCTAGCATGGCTTAGTAATGGCAGTAAGTAATACTGCATCTGCATCAAATATTTTGAAAGTAGAGGATGTTGTTAGTGTTATCTTGAATGAGGAAATACGCAGGAAAAGCACAGAAGAGGCATCTGGGAATGCTTTAAGTTTTGAGAGCAGGGGAAGGCAGAAAGAGAAGAGCAAGAAAGGTAGATCAAGATCCAAATCAAAGGGGAAAGGCAGATCTAAATCCAGAAATGGTAGAAGGCCACAATGCTGGAATTGTGGAAAGATGGGGCACATAAGCAGAGATTGTTGGTCAAAGCCTAAGGAGGACAATCAGCACGAAGGAAAGGAAGAAGCCAAGGTTACAGGTATTGCACAAGATGCTTTAATTTTCTCTCTACATAATAATATAGAATCTTGGGTATTAGATTTTGGTGCATCTTTTCATGCTACTCCTAAGAGGGAATATTTCAGTGACTATATCCATGGAGATTTTGGAATAGTGTATCTAGGGGATGATGAGCCCTGTAAAATAATTGGCAAAGGTAAAGTGCAGCTGAAGATGTAGAATAGCAACACATGGGTGTTGAGAGATGTGATGCATGTTCCTAGCTTGAAGAAAAATTTGATTTCTACAAGAAAGTTAGGGGATGAGGGTTGTATAGTAACTCTCACAGTAGAATCTTGGAAGGTGACCAAGGGTGCACTTGTTATGGCCAGAGGTAAGAGAGAAGGTGCTCTCTATTTGTGTAATTGTGTTACTAACAAATCTCCTTCTGTATTATCTACTTCAGATGTGGATGCTAAATTGTGGCACTCAAGGCTTGGCCACATGAGTGAGAAGGGGATGTCAATTCTTAAGTCCAAAGGTATGATTTCAAATTTAAAAGGCATAGATCTAGAGTTTTGTGAGCACTATGTATTTGGAAAATAGAAAAGGGTTAGTTTTCTCAAGACTGGGTCTACTAAGAAGAGGCACAAGTTGGAGCTTGTTCACACAGACGTGTGGGGACCGGCTCAGGTTGCTTCCATTGGAGGATCACAGTACTATGTATCTTTCATAGATGATGCTACAAGGAAGGTATGGATCTATTGTATTAGAAGAAAATTTGATATATTTGAGACTTTTAAGGTTTGGAAAGCTATGGTTGAGAATGAAACAGGTAAAAGATTAAAGTGCCTGAGATCAGACAATGGTGGTGAGTTCTACAGTCATAAGTTCAAAGATTATTGTTACATGCATGGAATCTGTAGGCAAAGGATGGTTCCAAGGACACCTCAGTAGAATGGTATTGCTGAAAGGATGAACAGGACAATAATGGAGCATGCAAGATGTATGAGATTGCATGTCAGTTTGCCCTTACAATTTTGGGCACAAGCTATTGACACTAAAGTATACCTGATTAACAGAGGACCCTCTACAACTCTAGATGGTGGTATTCTAAAAGAGGCATGGACAGGTAAAAAGGTTGATCTCTCATATCTCAAATTTTTTGGTTGTGAAGCCTTTGTGCACATAGATAAGGAAAATAGAAAGAAGCTTGATGCTAAGTCTATGAGGTGCACATTTATTGGCTATGGCTCAGATGATTTTGGTTACAGATTGTGGAATCTAGAAACTAACAAGGTAATTAGGAGCTGTGATGTTGTTTTCAATGAAAGAGTGATTTATTGTGATTAGCTAAGGAAGCTGAATCAATCTAAGTAGATCAATGGTGAATTAGACGAGGTGAAAGTCCAAGATGAGCTCGCGGGAAAAAGAAATAATCACTTATAGGAAAACACAGAGACCGATGTCGACAAGGTAGGAACCGGCATCGGTAGAACAGAAACCGGCATCGACCGTACAGAGACCAACGTCGGCAGGACAGGTACCGAGGTCGGTCACGTAGAACCGACGTCAACTAGTAATAGGTCTATAGGTGATCGAGGTTGGTCATTGTCAGAGAATTTGGGTGGACAGCGTGTTGTGAACGAGTCTCAGACACCCATCAGGAGGTCAGAAAGGGTGAGTAAGCCTCCAATTAGATATTCTCCTTCTTTATTTTATCTATTGCTAACTGATGGTGGAGAACTAGAGAGTTTTGAAGAAGCAATACAGGTGGAGTCCAAGAGTTAGTGGGAGCATGGCATGGTTGAGGAGTTGGAGTCCTTAAGAGAGAACCAAACATGGGATTTGGTTGAATTGCCAGCTGGTAAAAGAACACTCAAGAACAGATGGACCTACAAGTTGAAAGAAGGTGAGAATGGATAGATGAGATATAAGGCCAAATTAGTAGTAAAAGGATTTGCACAAAAGCTAGGTATCAACTTTGGTGAGATTTTTTCTCCTGTTGTTAAAATGACTTCTATAAGGGTTGTATTGTCTTTGGTTACTTTTGAGGATTTGTATCTTGAGCAGCTAGATGTTAAGACAACATTTCTTCATGGAGATTTGGATGAGGAAATTTATATGGAACAACCAGAAGGATTCGAGGTCAAGGGTAAGGAGAAGTTTGTGTGCAGATTGAAGAAAAGCTTGTATGGCCTCAAGCAAGCTCCTAGGCAATGGTATTTAAAATTTGACAGGTTTATGACTGAGCACGGCTACAGTAGGTGTCAATCAGACCATTGTGTGTATTTCAAGATATTTGATAACAGTAGATATATTATTTGATTATTGTATGTAGATGACATGCTGGTTGCAGGATCACACATGCATGATATCTCTGAGCTTAAGGTGAAATTAGCTCAAACATTTGCTATGAAGGATTTTGGAGCAGCAAAGAAAATCCTTGGCATGAGCATTAAGAGAGACAGGAAAAATCACAGGTTGATATTGTCTCAAGAAGATTATGTGGACAAGGTGTTGAAACGGTTCAATATGCAGGATGCTAAACTAGTAAGCACACCTTTGGCTGGACATTTTAAGTCGAGTAAAGAATAATGTCCTAATTCATATGATGAGGTAGAGTACATGAGTAAGGTTCCATATTCTTCCGTAGTAGGGAGTTTGATGTATGCAATGGTGTGTACTAGACCGGATATTGCCCAAGCAGTGGGAGTGGTAAGTAAGTATATGGCCAATCTAGGTAAGGAACATTGGAAAGCAGTTCAGTGGATCCTTAGATATCTGAGAGGAACCAGCAGTAGGCACTTGTGCTATGGAGGTTCAGATACTTCTCTACATGGTTATGTAGATTCAGATATGGCAGGTGATTTGGATGGTAGGAGGAGCACTACAGGTTATGTTTTTACTGTAGGTGGAACGGTGGTTAGCTGGATATCTAAGTTGCAGAAGATTGTTGCCTTGTCAACTATAGAAGCAGAGTATATTGCAGCCACAGAAGCTAGCAAAGAGATGATATGGATGACACGGTTCATGGATGAGCTTGGTAGGGAGCATGAGAGTTGCAGATTGTATAGTGACAGTCAAAGTGCAATCCATTTGGCTAAGAATTCAGCCTTTCATTCAAGAACAAAGCACATATAGCTAAGGTATCACTTCATACGACAGGTATTGGAAGATGGTGAGTTGAAGCTAGAAAAGATCCATACAGATAGGAATCCTACTGATATGTTAACCAAGCCAGTTACAAAGGAGAAGTTGAATCTTCATTCAACTTCTGTTGGTCTTCATGATTGAGTTGAAGATGGAGGAGCTAGAAGATGTTGCTGTACAGGTACTGGTGCAGCTATTTATCTCCAAGTGGGAGATTGTTAGGATGTGGAGCTAAAAGCTTCACCAAGGAGCATTCATTAGTAGTTTTGGGTCTACACAGACACTGGCGTCAGTTAGGAGCGATCGACGTCGGTCAGGAGTAGTTGCAGAGATGCCGATGTCGGCAGTGGGTCAGCCGATGACGGTTACAGATAAGCAGCAGAAACCGACATCGGTTACCTACGTGTCCAAAAAGCTATTTCCGTGGACAGAAGCGAGTGTTTGCATGATGAGTTTGAGTTGTAATCTCAATCTCGGGTCTCTATTGTTGGCAATACTATTTTTAGAGCCCTTATTCAAGTGGCTTAACTGCTTGTTGGAAGTACATGCTCAAGTCTCCTAATTCTATATGTAGAATTAGATCTTCCTAGCTTATTGTAGTAGTTTTGTAGTTGGGTGAATTATTTGGAGTAATTCATTGTATGAGAAGAACAGTACAGAATTGAATCAATCCAGGTTTGTTGGAGTTGATTGTTCTTGAGAGAGAGAGAGCTCTTGAGGAATAGAGATCTAGTGAGAGATCTATACATCTAGGAGAGGTGTGGAAGAAAGAAGTTTCTTCAATTGTATTCCTTTTGTAAAGAGTTTGTTAATACAACTTTTCAGGGTGGTTTCTTGTATCTCTTATTCTTGCTATTATCTCATTCTAATTACTTGTCAATCTGATTTAATTCCGCGTTTATTGCTTTCACAATTGTAATCTATTGTTGGTTGATCCCTCAACATATGATTTAAATACTGATCAAGATTGATGGGGTGTATTTGATCTGAAGCTGAGATGACATGGGATATGAGTAAAGTTTCTAAGGTTTAACTATGACTATTTCCATTTGAATATTTTAATTTGGAAAGGAAATATTATTTTCTAGTTTTTAGACCATATCTTTCAATAGAATATGAATTTACTATTGTAGTGAAAAGTAAAGTGGTAGAGGAATCCAAGGGTCATCTGGCTATATGGATAAGAAGATTTTAAAGTGTGTACAAACAAAGTTATTGAGCTTCAAAGTTGATTATATTTTCATTTATGTTTTGCAAGTGATCCGAGAAGGATATTCAAGCTCATATAGCTGATGTTTAAATGTTTCATGGTTAATTAACTATTAAGTAATGTTTTAGACTCCATGAGGATGATCTGCATGAATTTTGAAGGTTTGTCTAATAGTATGAAATATTAACAAAGGTTTTGAAGTCAATTGTGTTTTCATTAATAACTAATGTGTGAATAGAGAAGTGTTTGAACTTAATTAGACTTTAGAAGAAAAGTGTTCTGGTGACTATGATATTTTTAAGATGTCTTAGGGACATAAGGAGTGGACCTATGTGTTTGTTATTGGCCTTGTGTTCTTATTATGCTAGAGAAGTGTCAAAGCACTGAGTGGGTCTCTATAGGACCTAAAAGGGACATAGGCCTATTTTGAAAGGGGATTGTGCTTAAGTATGCCCCATATGAGATGCCTTAAGGGTGAAGGCATTTTTTGTGGCCAACATGAAAATATATATATATATATATATATATATATATATATATATATATATATATATATATATATATATATATATATATATATATAGTGGAGCCAAATGTGTTGGGTTCTAGATTTTATAAGTGAGAGACTTGGATGTGAGAGTTTTGGAGAGTGAAGGAAAGTAGAGGAGAGTGAGTGTACCAAAATAATGGGTTAATTAATAGAGGAGTTCAAGGATTGTGTGTATGATATTTAGATCATATTTATAATGTTATAATAGTTTTCTTTTTATGTGAAGTTGTGTGAAGAGATCTGCCTATGTGAGAGGCTTGTTTGATAAAGAGAGAAAGGTTTTACAGGGGTCCGGTAATCAAGATGCCCATCATTAGATGTTGTAGACATTAGTTCTAAGTTTGGAAGTGTTCTTTCCAAGGAGGGTCTAAATGACTTGATCTTCCTTAGGGGAATTTTCTCCTTGTGAAATATAGTTTCACTAAAGACCTGTGAGCAAGACTTAATCAAGGTTATAGGTCAGAAGGACTTGGTCGAAGGTTCTTGATTAGAAGAACTTGATTAGTCTCTTATTTATGTTTATCTTATAAGATAGTAGTCGAAGTGTTTGTAGGCTTGAGAGTGGGTTTTGCTCCTCAAAAGGGTTTCCCATGTAGATTTTGTGTTGTATATGTGATCTTGCTTATGTTTATTGTCCAATGCTATGAATGATCTATATGATTAATGAATGTTTGAATTGAATGCTTAAGTATTTGTAAAGTTCTAGAAATTTAATTGGATTATTTTCCACCACTGATTCATGCCCCCCTTTTTAGTGGATTGTACCTCTATCAATTAATTTAAGAATGAAATAATTTTCATGAAACTAAAAAAATATTATATGAAAATAACATAAACTCAAGTTCATAAAAGACAATACAAAATTTAATTGTAATATTTTTGTAATTAATCATCATGCTTTAATATTACTTTATAGGTTTTATAAACCTAAATAGTTTTATTTATTAATGATCTTATCATATTAACTAAAATGATAACTAACCAAAAGTATTAGATTTACTAAAATCTATAATTCACAAGGATCTTTCAATATATGGGAACTCAAATTAATCAACCAAAATTTAAGATATTAAATATCAAAAACTTTATAATCAAATAACTAAATCAATGCTTAAACCCAACATACCATTTGAAGGTTTGAAATCACTTCCTAATCTAATTTTATTATTTCATCAAATTTTAAAATAAATACAAGAAAAAAGAGAAAAAAATGGTATATATTTTAATAAGTATTTTAATAATATTTAGAATAAAATTTTCTTAAAAAAACTACTAAAATTTAATCTCTAAATAAAAAAATATATTTTAATGCCAAACAAATCTTAAAATTAACTAAAATAATGTTTTCTAAAAAAACAAATAGACAAATTTAGATGTATAAAAATATTCTCATGGTAACAATTTCTTACAATTTAGGTGGCATGATTCCACATAATACATGTCAATAAACCATTTATTACAAAGTCTTCGATCCACATTCAAAATATCTGAAATAATATTTAGAATGGTAGTCTTGGATTTTTAAATGAGTATAAAAAGAAAATCAATTTTCAGAGTAATAGATGTGACAACATAATATAGTCTATTTACTTTTCCTTTAAGTTATCTAAGAATTGATTCAACTATATTTATGAAATCCTTTACATACCCAACTTACTTTCTTAGTTTCATGGAGTATAACTCTCAAAAAGGAAAATAAATTCTTGAATGTAATGGGGAATGCCTCAAACATTCCTTCCATGCAATCTTATTAGTCAGGGAAAATTAGAGATCCAAAATTTAAAAAATAATAATAAATTTGGAGAGGTTAAGTTTTAATTTTTTCTTTAATTATTTAATGAAATAAAATATCAATTTAATATTCATTATTTTTTCTTTCTTTTCTTCTACATTCTTTAGAAAATTTTCTACGTATAATAATTATTTTGTAACTTAAAAAAAATTAAACAAATCATTATGTTTTTTACCCAAAAGTAAATTTTCCATACAAATCTCTTCATAATATCTACTTTTTTTATATTATCATTTGAATTATGTATTTTTTTCTCTAGTTTCTTAATCTATTTAACATTGAATATGTATTCATCGAATATTTAATTCGAGATTATATCACCAAATGTTTTAACAAAAGATATAAATTGGTTTCTTCATTTTAGATATATCTTCCACAATTTGAATCAAAGTGGAAATCAACTATTCACATCCTCTATTCATATTTTCCATAGTGACCTTATTGATATTTTTATGCTCATAATTTATGATGACCTTTGGCTCTTTATTGATAGCCATATTGATGTTCTCTTTCTTTCTTTTATTATATTATAATTTTATCTTCTAGTTTGATAACTAAGAACTTGAAAGGCTTCATATATGATTTATTTGTGAGATTTACTCAGCTTATGAATATATTACAATTATATAAATACTTATCATCTCATAATTTAATACCTAAATAGTAGGTGTTATTTTAGGAAACTTATCTGAAACCAAAAAAAATGAATCATCAATTAAAAAATAGTGAGTTCATTATCAATATTGGTATGCGTAAGTGACCTTAAAATCTAAAATTTAAATTAATGATGTCTCAAAAATCAAGTATGTTATCTCTTCAATAACTAAGTTAGTTACAAAATTTCAACTCCTTATTTTAAATCAAAAAAATATTACTTGGATATTTTATATTATGTGTTCATTTTAAGATGAACAATTCTCCCTACTTCTATTAACCGAGTTATAGCTTCTTGATTTTCCACTACATTCATAAAAATATCATACTCTGAAAAAAGATCTTGTATACAACTTAAATTAAAAAGGAGATCATATTGAATAATTTTGCATCCTTTAATTTTTATAATGAATAAATAAATTATATTTAATTAATATTAAATTTAATTAAAAAAACTTAAATTATTCTATATTAATGCTAAAATAATTCCCATAAATAATTAATAATAAATTTTTACAATAATTAATCAATATAACATATAAAATGTAAATCAATAAAAAGGTATGGATCTCCTTCAATCCTAATAAATGTCCATTCTCTAAATTAAAGTTAGTTTCCAAGGATGTGTATGGTATTTCTCATGTTGAAGGAAATTGTGGGGAAATATATACTATTAGTAAAATTAAAAACCATAGAGATAAATTTATCATAAATGAAGGAATGTTTTTCAAACAAAGTATGGTAGTACAAAACATTATAAATGGCATGGATATGTTTCTTTTCTATTGAGGATTATTGTAAAAGTAATTTAATTTAAAAATATAAATATAACAAAATAAAATCAATGAAATATGATTCTATGTATAAGTTTTCATCTTTATTACAATATTTAAAAGATTTGATTAAATATAAAGAAATAAACTCACTTAAATTTGATATAGTTCCTACTTATAATATATTTTGTAACAATGGAACACACAAAACATTTAATAGCTCAATCATATTTTATTCATACAATCAAATAAATAAACTCGTTTCTTCTCTAATTAAAATATATCAATCTTATTTTTCCATCAATTATTGTTATCTTTTCAATATTCTCAAAACTTCATAATTACATGATTAGATTATCATTTTAATATCAATTATATATTATAATAAAAATTTGACTATTGTAATCTCAACATTTTCCTAAGATATTATACTAAAAAGAATAGAAATCATTCTTCCACTTAACATTCATAACTAATTATTTATTTCCTTATAATAATCATAAAAATATATTATGACTTATTGTAAAGGTAATACCTATGATTTAATCATTTCATTGTGAAAATATGTGCTCCAAATCTTCCTATTCCTCACTATACTCATCCATAAAATTCATAAGTTTATTTTCATCTTTGAAGAAATATCACAATTCATTAAAATTTGATTTATTATGTATACGTGAAGAAAATGTGTTGTCTATCAATTCTATGTAATTAAATGTAGTTTCAAACTAATTTTATTCTAATTTTACTAAATTTTTCATTTTAATTTTAATGATGTTCCTCTATATATTTATCAAAGAGATATACCAAATGAAATGACCTTTTGAGGTGAAGTGGCACTAAACATTTTATTCAAAACATCACCCAACATTTTAATATCATTTATTACTAAAAATAAATCATCACACTTATATTTTACCATTTGATATCCCTAAGATAACAAATAATTATAACTAAATCATATTTAAATAAATAAAAAACTATAAAAATAATGTGATAGTGGTAGCATTGCACTATAAAAATAATGTGATAGTGGTGGCATTGCATTTAGTGAGATGGGGACACATGGTGACATCCCATGTCATATAATATTTTTAAGAATATATAAATTATCACTCAAATAAATCTTTTTAGTTGTGGGATTATGAGATCATCATATGTGACACTAACTTGTGTAGTGGGTACATGACCTTACTTTATTTAAAATATTTATTACATAAACAAATATTAAGATACATTAATTTTATTCAATTAATTAAAAAATCGAAATGGAGTCTTGAATACTCAATGGGGATATGTGAGATGGAATGATAATGTTTGGTGTAATTTATTTCATGATGGTAAACATAGATATAAATTGATATTTTAAACAATAAGAAATGGGATTTAAATTAATTTAACATCTAATATTTAAAATTAAATAGAATGTGAAATATAATAAAATAAAATTTGAGATTATTTATAAAACATTTAAGATTTGATAATGAAAATCTAAGATAAAATTTGATTTGAATAAAAATATAATTAATTATTTAATTAGGATAAAGGTAAAATTTAAATCTATAAATAATAGAATAAATGATAGAGTTGCATTTTATATAATTATAAACTTGTGTTTATATGTTTACAAGGATTTAAAAATATAAAATTTTATCTTAAATTCAAAAATAATATCTTTTTCATTTTTAAAGTTAAAAATTGATTACCTAAATTATATTTAAGACAACTAGTAGTATACACATGATCATCACCAAATTATAGATTAGGGGAATAAAGGCACCTATTAATCCCAAACACTATCCTAAGAAAATAATAATATGCAAGGGATCATTATTTATGACCAAGATATGTAAGAAAAGAGTGATAAATGTGAAGAAACATATAATCCCAAACCCTAACCCCATTTAAACATAAAGATGCAAAGAATAATTACTAATAGAGAAGATAGGTGACCATGATAATTTATTTGTTTATTTATTTATTGAGACCTTGTCCCATATATTGGACCCGCACAAGTAGTAAGATGTGATGGCTCATTGGTAAAAGGGATCATCTCCATGAGAATAGATAAGTGACCATGATACTTTATTTTTTTTATAGATTGAGCCCTTGTCCCATACATTGGCCCCACACAAGTAGTAAGATGTGATGGCTCATTGCTATAAACTAGCATAGAAAATAAATAAGATTTAATTAAATTTTATTGATATAATAAATTACTAATAATTAATGATATCATAGATGATTATATGGGTTTAATAAATTATCTATGTAACCCTCTCATTGATCATGCCTATCGAGAAAGAAATGGGGTGGCTGATTTACTAGCCAATTATGGAATTAGTCTACACCTTTTATTTATCTAGAATGAAAGTAGCCACATCCCACTACATGTCACCAAGGAAATTCAAAATAAATCCATCATGGAAAGATAATTGAAATATATCTTATTAATTCCCTTTATTTTCATGAATAATAAGTTTAACTAAGAAAAGGTAGACTCTTGTCACCATTCAAACAATCTTCTCTTAGGCCAGCATAGACTAGGGGGAGATAGAGATAGGCTCAAGTTGATGTCATGCATGAAGGGTTTATATAATAAGAAGTTTTGGTAGAATATGTGCAAGGGAGGTGTGATGGAATAAATATATCAAATCATAGGGCATGATGTAGACCTTGATAAGGATTTTGTTACAACATGGAATAAAAGAACTATGGAGATAAGAAGTATCAGAATCAATGTTACTAAGGAGATTATTGGAGAGGTAATTGGGATGTCATGTGAGGGTTAAAAATAATTAAAGGACCAATAAAATAATATGGAGTTGATGTAGATATCTTTTAGGATAAATTAAGCATTGAAAACTAATAAAAAAGGGTTTCTCGTGAATGGACCTGTCAAGGTATTGGCCATAGGTGTGCCTTCAAATTATGAAATGCCTTACTTTAGAAGGTAAATTTATTATTATTTTATTGTACAATATTATTATTTTTAACCATTTCAATGTTTTAAAATCAATATGCCTTATTATTTGTTTAAGTATTTAGAAATCAAAACCCTTATTTTTCAAATTAATGAAGTGAACACCATCATCCACCAAGGGCTTATCTTCCTAATTATGAAGGATGTTAAGGAATTATGTGGGAATAACTCCCATTGGGAGGTTATTATATGGGGGAAGACTCCCTTGAATAATAACCAACCATGGACTCCCCCTTCCTCCTCCTATCCCTTCCCCTATAAGCCCTGATTCCATGAGCCTCATAGGGGATCTTCCTCTCCAAATAATAATAAATAAACCCAAACTTATTCTTTTTTATGAAGGAGATATTTAAAAATATTTTGAAAAAGGAAGGCCCCCTTATTTGAATTAGCTATGAAAAATAAGAGATAGTTGGATGACTTTAATGGTAAACTTCATGAAGCAAGACTAGGTCTGGCTAATTTGATCAAGGAGTGGAATTCTATTAATAGGAAAGCCATAAAAATGTTATAGGATTTTGCACAGGTGAGTAAGGTAGAGGTTCTTCCACATATACATTATTATTAGAAGGAAGAGGTTCATCTCACTCCAAAACCTTACTCCAAACCACTTAATGTGAATGCCCTTAAGAAGATCTAAGAGAAGAAGCCTTGAAAGAAGCTGAGAATGATTTTATTGGACACTGTGGAAGTCCTAAGTAACAAGACTCAGGCAAAGATCATTAAAAAAAAGATAATGGGTAAAGTTGAGGACAAATATTTTGACAAGGCACTCACAAAGGAAACAACCCTCCTTGATTAATTTCTCTCTTTTTTTATTTTGTCTTCTACACTAGTTTTTAGCTAGTTGTTTTCATTTTGGTTGTACTATGTTTTTTAGCCCTTGGGGATTTTTATGTTATGTTTTGATACTAGTTAACTTTAGGTTTTAGTATCCTTGTAAAAATTGCTTATTTACTTAAATAAAAAATAATTAGTAAATATTTACCTTACATTAGATTATAGAATAATCTTTAGGATACAATCCCTGAGTTTATAGGGTTTGCTAAGAAATATGATTGCAATTCTCATGACTACCAAAATCAATATCCAACATAGGGTAGGATTTGAGAGAAAATTCTGACGGAACTATTTGATATTAAATATGTGAATCTATGATGTTTATTTATATATTTTTTATAAGTGAAAAAGAGTCCAAGTAAACATAAAAATAGGAAATAAATAATAAAATTCATATATAATGTAAATTTATTGACTAATGTATATAAAATTCAAGGGAAATTATAGAAGTGAAATGTCACTACATGAATTTAAATTTTAGGTGAAGTATTTTACTGATTCATCAAACTATTTTCTCTTCAATGTGCATAATAAAAAGGCCCCATTATCAAAAAAATTTAATATTAAATATAGACCAAGACATTTAAGTCAAAATTTCTGATTATAAATTCTCAACACAAGGTCACCCATTTAGACAAGGTGAATAAGATAATTTTTATTATAATGGAGAGTAACACAAGCTAATAATTTCTCATGAACTTGGGAAACTTTAATCCTCTTTCCATATAAATAATCGATATCGATAAGATAAGCTGCCATATACTCATCATGATTTAGAATACCTATTGACGATTTTAACCATAAGTCAAAATAGGTCAACCCCCTGTAGTCCAAAACTTGATATATGGGTATATTTTAGTGTTATAGTGTGTTTTATAGTTCATTTTATGTCATATTAGCCTTGGTCATAGTCTAATTTAGTCCTTATGTCATTTTGAGTCACTTGGGGGGTCATATATGGGTCATTAAATGAAGTGCTACAATTTTATAAGATAAAAAAGTGTTATAATATCCTTATCAATGTACATCATGTCAATCCATATAATATTACTTGTTATTAATTCCATTACTAATATAAACTTTAAGGTGTTAACTAAAACTCAAGAAAATAAGTGTAAAAGAGGGAGTTTTAAAGGTTGTATAGCCTTTGGGAGAGAGTGTCACATGTGAAAATATTTTTGAATGGATATTAAACATACTTGGACTCATTTAAACACTTTAAATTCTTTGAAAGTGCCAAAAATGGGTTAAAACCATTCTATCTCTCTATCACTCCATTAGGCAAGCAAAACTAGTCAATAAGTTTCTTCTTGGTATGGCTAATAGGAGGCCATCTAGGTAAAATGATATTGGTGGTAGATACTAAAATTTATCATATTAAAATTATTATTTTTATTTCAAGTATTTTCTTCATATACTTTATGAACCATCCTTAACAAGTTGACTGTCTATTTATGATTGTTGTTTCCCATGCCCTCTAAGTTTTACTCCTGTTTAAGCTAGTCCATACAACTCATTTTATAAATTTACTTTCATATGATGTGTAATTAATTATCTTATGTTTCACATGTTTTTTTTTGTTATTATAAGTGATTTTATGGGTCAAGTATTTCAAATTTTAGGTTGATGTCACCAAGTGAGTTTGTAGTCAAGTTTCACCACTTGCAAAAGGTTTCTTTCTCTACAATGGTTTCATGTGAATGTGATATAATGTGATTAATTTTTTTAATGTTGTATAAATCATCTTATTTCCATTATATATCTCTCAATATCATTTATCAAGGACACAGTCATATGAAAACATAGTCAACCTTATACTTGTTTCTAACTATAGTCATGGTGCCTTGAAGTGTGAAAACATCCCTATAAGGTAATGAAGAGTTAAATTAGTTTGTATACCTTATTATAAGCATTATAAATCAAGATATATGCTCTAAATGGCACATAAATATTTTTGAAAGTCAGTGTAAACTAGATACATTATCATCTACCATGAATAAGCATCTATAAGTGCATGTAGAAGGATAGCGTGTCTAAATGGGTGTTAAAACTTGTTTGAAGCATGTGAAGTTTATTATCATTAAATTTAATACCTTTGATAATGTTGGGATATTTTTTAATTCTCATAAATCATACATATATCACATGACCACATTCACTACCTTGATGTCACCTATATCAACACATACAAGAGATTGAAAACATTGAAATGAGAAGTATTGAGACTAGTTTGAACTTTTTCAAGGTGAGACTAGTTTGAAATTTGACTAGTTAAAATGAGAAGAGGACATTTGTGAAAATTTAGAACTAGTCTTAAGTTCATATACCATGACCACATTGAGTATCTCAACTTCATTAACCTACAACCTAAGATGTCTACCTACAAGTGGATTATACAGAGATCTAAGGGTTTACATGGAGGAGTCTGATTTATATACCTTCATGATGTTATGATAGTTTAATGATAGCATGAAAAACATGTTTGATAAATTAGGTAGGAAATCAAGTTAGAAGAAGTCATGTTTAAGTGAAATACTGAGCTTTAGGTACAAGTTCCCTGAAAGTCCCAAACTAGAGCCCTAGGCCCTTTTGAAGTTGTCATATGATGAACAAACATGATGCCTAGATGAGTTTATATGCACCCAAACTATATCCCTATCCTATGAGAAGATACTTACAAAAATTAATGAATGTGTGACTAGAGGAGAGTGGTGTTTTAGGGCCTTAAAGTTATAGATCTGTTCACTAAAGTTTGGTAATGATGTCTACAGGTTTTGAGTTTCAAGTAACCTCTGCACCCAAAGATGGAAATAAAAGAATCTATCACCATGAAAAGTGTTTATAGGTAAGATATATGGATAATTAGGATTTAAATATCATAAATTAAGGTTTGATTACTATGTTTTTGGTCTATAGATACACCTATAGGTGTCTTTTACCCTGAGACAACTCACTTACAATTGATTGTAAAATCTCATAGGTTCATGAGGTGAGATTAAACATGGAAAAATATAAAAACAAGCATTTTAAAAGTTCAAAATGTTTATAATAATTATATAAGGATCTAAATTTAGGTTGTATAGACTCTAAGGTGGTTACTCACCTATAAGATCCCTATGTTGTTCCAAGATAGTCAACTATAGTTGACTGTGAGATAGAGCATGATGTGATGGGTGTTGAAATAGCTTGAAACATGAGGTGAATAAATCCAAATTATTTTTAAAAGGAATTATATAACTCAAATTAATATTGAGGCAATATCATAAGGCCTAAGTCATGAAATATCAACTATAGGTGCCTCTTTTAAGCAAGAAACATAGTTAGCACCTCTGTCAACTCAAGTACAAGGTCTAAAATAAAGGAGTTATCAAGGAAAAAAGAGTGTGTGGATGATATAAATATTATTTATGATGTTTTACGTCATGTGATACCCTCATAATATGGATACAATGCAAAAATGGCCTCAAACATACACCTACAGTCAAACTTGATACCCTACACACAGTTAGTCATTCGATAGTTTGCCTTGTGGGTTTGATGGTGTTTGGAGGTTATAATGGTAGATTAATACCTTGTAAAATTTTATATATTATCTCCATAAATTTTATAAACTCACCAAATAATCCATTTTCCTATGGCAATAGTAGAAGTTCCCTCTATTTTATCTCATATAGAGGGCACTTCCTAGGGGTACAAACCTATAGATTTTGGAGAAAGAAGATGACAAGGTGATTTATGGATTAATGTGGTATTAAATAGAGATTTTTAAAGTTGTATAAAATCTATAAAAACATAAATAAAAATTTATAGTGGTGAGAAACAAACAAAGAGGTCCAAACCTATAGATATATAAGCTAATTCTACAAGGTCTTGGTTAGGCCTAATGGCTAAGGGGTTACTAATACCATTTATAAGATTATATGATAATTATAATCCATTAAATCATGTTTTAATGGTATTTTTAGGTATTTTTGAGCTATATTAATGTAGACAAAACTACTAGTAAGCCATTTCTTGGTTTAAGCCACATTAGGCCTACAAGGAATGGAGAGCAAATCTCAAGTAGGAAAATTTAGAAGCTTATACCTACTAGGAAAATTTGAATGGGATTATTATGATTTGTGGTATGATGAAGGAGGAATTGAACATTTTTTTTATATAATTTTTTTGCAAATCCAATGTTAGACCTTTATGAACAATCATTAGAGGTTAAAATCACATTAAACCCTCTTAATCCCTTGCCACAAACCTAGTTGGGAAGATTTAGTATGAGATTCATACATATGGAATGGAATGGATTTGTAAATTATTGGAGGTTTTACAATACTCTCCATGTCTCCTCCCCATCAACTTGATTTGTGCCCTACTTATATAGATAGGGTGGAAAATTGATTTTCTTGACTATTTTTGGTGTTGTGTAGGTATGGAAAGTTTTCAAATTATGATATACATTTTGGGAGAAATATTGGGACTTAATATAACTCAAAATATTAATTTATTGACTCAGAGAAGTGTAAAAGTGCCTTCATCTCAGCCAGTCAAAACTAGCATAGTGAACAAGCTAGTGAGAGAGAGAGTGAAAACCTCAATTGGGAGGCATTTTATGGTATAAATAAGGAATATAAGTCCATTGTGTGTCATAATATGTGTCATTAACTCCCTTATATGAATAATATTTGAAAACTAAATCCAAATTTGGTGCCAAGTGTGAAGCGTGAGGGAAAGAGGAGTTATTTGGACTACAAGCAGTGATAACTTATCTCCAAAATAATCTTGATGATTAGGGAGACCTGAAATAATTTTAAAAGCATGTATAAGACCCTTTATCATTATTTAAATCATCACATATATCCCTAGTGTATTTTTTATGTTCCAAGAAGGCCAAATGATGAAGGTAATTTTATGAGCAAGCAATGAGGAATCATATGCCATATTTTAGGAGTTTCATGTTTTTAGGGACATTTGTCCACATATAAATTTCATGGTATATTCCATTTTATTCTCTCCTACATATGTAACTCATTTTCTCAACATGACACATATCCTAGTGACTCTTGGACTTCATTCTCTTCTCTTCTCTCTCAAATTCTATAAGTAATAGACATGTTGGCTCTTGTAGAGATATACCACACCATCTATGGTGAAGCATTTATAGAATGAAATTGTTTTTTTCCCTTTAAATAAATAATTCAAGTATTATTTTGAGTTCATGAACAATTTTTTAAGTGTGCAAAGTGATTCATGGTGAAGTTAGTGATAATCTTGTATCTTTGCTTTCTTTATCCTCTCTTGTTTATGCAAGAGTTCCTATTCTAACAGGTCATATAGAGTGTATTAAAGTATTTTATTATATTTTAATGTGTCTAATTTTTCTTATAGTGTGAAATATACCATCTAGTTCACTTACCTTGTGTTGTCTCATGCACATCACCTCTATGTTGAAGCACTTATGTCAGAACCCCATAGGACTTGGAAGTTGGTTTGTAGATCTTGTTTCATTATGATATAAGTATGATGGTTTTGTGTAAATAATCTTGGTGTATTCACCCCCTTATATTAGTTTCATTTCATGCACACTTATATCTTTTTTCCCACAAACAAGTAGTTAAATAGGTGATAAGCATTTCAAGATATATTTAGGGAGCTAGCCCTTAAACCTAGAGGTCTACTTATACCTATAGGTACACACACATACCTAGGATTATTCCAATATTTACAAAATATGGATAATGATTGAACACCCTCCTCTATGGTGCAATATTTGGTGACAACAATACCTTGAAGAGAACCATGGATATTAAGAAGTTCTACCTCCAATGGATGAATGAACTCAAAACCAAAATGTAGGTAATAATATTTTTCCTCATGGGAATGTAAACACTAATTATGTAGTATCATAAGGTGGGATAAAACATGAGCTACTATTATCACTTAATATCTTTAAAAATTTTGACCAAAATGACCTTGAGTGTTTTATTTGTGGCCTCAATTTGTCCATTAGCTTTTCGATAATATAAAGTTGATGGTGTGATGAGATATGTTATATTTTTTGTATAGTTCACCCACCTTCTATCTTTTATAAATGTTTCCACTATCAAAGATAATTACTTTAGGAATTATAAAATTGAAAATGATATGATTTAATATTAATTTTTACGTGATAGACCCTATGAAAGTAGTCAATGGAATGGTTTTTACTAATTTGGTAAAAGAATTACTAGAAGTGATGATGTGGTGGTGGCTATTAGAAAAATAAAACATGAGATTTGTAATAAGTTTGAGGCCCCAAGTGGAAAATATTCAAGGGGTAAAATGGGTTATAGATGATATGATGGTATATAGATGGTGTGGGAAATTATACATTAAAATTACATAAAATTATTAATGGTAGAAATTTTTTCAAATTATAACATACTTTATTATGAGGACATGATGGCATCACCTTAGCTAAGAGCTATGCTTTAAAGGGTAAAAGTGATCAACATGACAATTTTTAATGTTATAATAATTTAAGGGTGATCAATGTGGAATATGTTAATTAGGAACATATATTAAACTAGAAAACTAACATTGATAAGTTATAAAATATATATCATGAATTCATCAAACCAATAATCAATGACTTGACCTTTGATATACTTTTGGTTGAGGTGGGTAAATCTCAAACTTAATAATGAGTGTGGTAATATGTCAATATATTATGTAAATGGTTGATTAATAAAAGAAATTATGCAATTTTTTACAATTTTATTATAACATGAACCTCTTCATTAAAAATATAATTAAGTAGGTTCTTCATGACAAATAATATGGATAAACACTTCTTTACATCCTTATAATATTTATTTTTATATTTGATGAGTATATGGATGATGAAATAAATTTCCAATTATTTTTTATCATCTTATGGTTCTAACATACATGAAATGGATACATCAAATACTCCAAGGTATAAAATAATGGTAAAATATAGGTTATAAGTCATAAGTGTATAAGGGGAGAGGATATACCTATTGGTAGCATCAAAATAATCATAAAAATTGGGTTTATGTAAGGTTGATCTCCTATATTAGTAATTCATTGATGGGATGAGCTAAATATATGAGGTCATAAATAAATCTTCTAATGGACCCAATATTTATATGGAAGGACCTAATTCCATGCTATTTTTATAGATGGAACATTCAATAATAACCCATATTTTGATGGAATCTATGTCAATTCCATGCCTAGACATAATGTATCTTGGAATCCTAGTAAGTATATCACTATAGAACAATTTATATGTATTAATGTTTATTTAATACTCTCTAATATGACCATATATTTTGCAAAAAATAGTTTACATTCACCTAGAATATCATAGGCATAAGACTCTACTATAATGTGGATGGGATCAATAACAATGTGGGTCTTAACTATTTCATAGAAATAATCTACATTATTAAGGTTAAAAGGCATGAATTCATAATAAAATTTCCCCCAATGAGTAGTAAAGGTGATCTTTCTTTGATTTTACTAAGTGATGAAAAATTATTTTTATCTTGATAAACAATCCATCAAGAGTAGCATCTTGAAACCTACAGTGGCCTCGATAATCATATCAATAGATGGAAAAAATAAATTATCTTTAGGATACACATTTATTTATATCTTTGAAATATATAAAATTCCTAATCTTCTTATCTATTTTTAGAATAAGGATGGTGTTTTAAATTCACATAGATTACTCAACAGGTTTAATTAATACAAGTTTTAGAAGCTTGATTTATTTCTCTTAAACCATTAAGGTGAATTTAGGTTTAATGGAATGAAATTTATGCTTAATAAGTTAAGCATCAAGATTAGTGACTAATTTTTGTATCATAATAGATGGGTTGATCCTAATAATATTTAAATAATCCCAACTTAACCAATAGAAAACATAGCAAGGAGGTCGGTGTAAATATGAACTTCATTGGGGGAACCAATATTAAAATCTTTGGGATTTTATTTAGTACCAACACTAATTTAAATGATTTAGTCAATGAGAGATGTGTTCCCATCCTTAAATTTATGAAAAGTGTGGGGAACTTGATGACTCAATAAATTAATAATTCAATAACCTCATAAAACTTATTTTGTTGGTTCCTTTATACTAATCATAAGTACACAAATTTGAATTTTTTATTCTTTTATATAAAATTATATTAAATGAATATGATATGCATATTTATGGTGTTTAAATTTTTAAAACTATTATTTTAAAAATATGTTTTTATCATGTAATTTAATTAATATTTTGGATCTATTATAATTTCATTGCATCCATATATCATATATGAGTTATGAAGTAGTAGGAACCAATAACTAACCCATAAAAATTGGGTATGTTAACACATAACAACTAAGTAGCCAAACCCTAGAAATTGGGTAGCCAAACCATAACAAATGGGTATCTAAATCATAAAAATGGTACACCAATATTATAACCTATATTAACCAAAAATACATGCAATTTAAAATTTAGAAACTATGTATATATTTAGTGTATCCATAGAAAGAATATTAGATGATTATAATAACCCATAAAAATTGTATCATAGTTCTAACTTATAACATAATGATAATAGTTAAATTTAGTTATTTTTTATTATTGATCTATAACGGTTAATAAAACATGGAGGATGGATCATATAGTATAATAAAGGAAGTGCAATGTATAAATATGTCTCAACATTCTTTTATATATACATTGTGCCTCTTAAACATTACAAAAACACAATAAAAAACAATTATTTTTATTTATTGTAACTAATTTCTAACTATATATCATTTACCATGAATAGGTTTTTTCTATAGGTCATATTAGGAAAATAGAGTAAATTACAAATTATTTTTAACTAAGCAGTAAGAATAAATAATTGGCCTTCTCTATTAAAGAAGAGATAATATGACATATAGTTTAGTATTTAATTCTAAATACATAATATTGAGTGAAGAGAAGAATCATAGTACACAAATTTTTTAATCAATTTCTATATAAATAATCACATTTATGCAAGGCTAATTATTTTGAAGTAAATTATTTATACCCAAGGGAAGGATTGGAACTCGAGTATAACCAAGGAGGGATCCCTCACAATGACTTGTGGTGAAGATAATGATCCATTAATTAGTTATTATGCATGTTATGTTAGCATTTATAGTTACCATTTTGTATGTATTTTTACAAAATTTCTAATTTTCCTTCAATATAATCAATTGATATTTTTGTGAAAATTATTAATTATGTATTAAGAACCTTCCAAAAATAAAATTTAATAAATAAACTCCTTGAATCAATTTGTTTCTTGCAAGTATGTTTAATTATATGCAACATATAAATTCTCAACCTCTTAAAATAAATATTGTTGCATATATAGTGTCAAAATATTTCCAAATACATGACATAGGTTGATAATTAGTGAAGTTAGCGAGATTGGTAAACTATATGGATTCCTTGTTCAACTGTTAATTTGTAATATTATACACAAGATTCATCAGTTGTGTTAGGTTTCATTAATGGTTTAAATCTAATTGTTATAAGTTTTAAAATGTATTCATAAAATTATATATCCTTGACATATTATTGAAGATAGTGTTGAGCATGAAGAACATGGTATAATAATATATTATGATGTTTCCTTTTGAGTTCATCATCAACATTAAGAAACTAGCCATTTAATTCATCATTATAAATATAATTTCAGATAAGAGGTTCATTTTCATTTTATACATAAGATAAAACCCTACATATGGCTTCATCTTTGACTAGTGGATCTAACTTTGCTAATTCCACAAATTTAAATAACTACATTTAGGCATGAGGATATAACATCTAAAAATATAATACCTTATAATTGACTAATTTATTCTCCTATTGAAGGATATAATGGAAGGAAAATAAATAAAAATAATTGGAAATAATGAGTATACAATCTTTGTAAGGCAAGAGTCACTTGGATATGGTCTAATAAAATTTTAAAAAATGGTTAATGGATAACTATGGACCCAAAAAAATATATAAGGTTTTGGATTCCTAACCTCTTACCAACTATGAATCCTAAAAGAATGGCCTCAAATTGATAATTGTATTGGAGAATAAGTTAATATTAAATGTAAAAGTAATAAATATCCCATAGAATGAGGTCAAAATTGTATAAAAATATGCACTTCAATGACACATGGTCCTATGAAAATGGAATGTATGAAGGTCAACATGGAGTAAATGTTCATGTGACAAGAATAAATCACTTATCTCATATATTTAAAATATACATATGTTTGTGATCATTTTAATAGGTATGGAGGCTAACCCATTACGGTTTTATGCTCCAAAGATGTGTTAATCAATGTAAATAATGAGAAGTTATATTTTTATATTGGTATTACAAACTCAAAAGTGGTATTGGTAGAAATGGTGGAAATAATTATAGATTGCTCTTTGAATTTTTACTTTCTAGAGATTTAACATCTAATTTTGACACCCACTTAGTGAGGAAGAGGGTTTATTGAAATCTTTAGATGGGCAATGATAGTCTATATACACTCCAAGATTTTTATTAAGGTTTTCTTCAAGAGCATCAAAGGGTTTTGGGTTATCATTGGAAATATAGACTCTTCTTAATAATAACAACAACAAATTTATTCGAAGAGGATTATTTGTATGGATTTCATCCCATATATTTGATGTTTACTTATCATTTTAAATGATTTATAAGTATATGAGGATAGCATTAGGTACAAGGGTGATATAAAAAACAAATTTACTTATGGAATTCAACTTGAGGATATAATAGATTCTATGGTATTTGAAGTGGAAATTAAATTGGTCTCACCATATCCCATTTTATATAGGAAAAATGGGTAAATGATAAACACAACCCCATTACAAAACATAAACCTATTATAATAGTTATTATAAAACTAAACTTGAATATTTATACACGGATGCCCTCTCTAGGACATCTCTACATTTGAATTTTAAATTTATTTATATAAAATAGGTAGCATTTATAGATGTAAGTGTTGACCAATTTTGACCCCCAAGGTAGAAGGTTAACCCTTATAGCCAAAAAAATTGCCTTATCATGCCTTATCACTATTTTATTATTCCATTCCATGCCTTTTGTGGTCTTCAAGTAGTCTTTCTAAAGTATTATTAGCATTTTTAAGGTTAATTTGATAAAATTAAGGTGATGGTTGTTTTGGTCTTGTACTAACCTAGTCATGACATGGTGAGAAAAAAGGTGGTTCCAAAAGGTGTTATAGGTACTAGGGTGTCTTTCAAAACCACCTCATGCTTTGATCACTTGAAATAAAAATTTCATAATTTTTTGGAGAGTTTAAGGTAATTTACAAAGTTTAAGGTAAGTTTTTATGCAAAGGAAATGCATATAGCTAACTCCCATGTGTATCAAAGATAACCTAGTTGAATGATCCATACTAATACACCACACTTGTCCAAGATTATAAAAGAGGTTTATAACATGCATATGATAGTTACAAGTCAAAAAGTGATCAGATTCTTCTAGTTCAATACTTAAAAGTAGCTTGTAACCCACTTGTACAGAGTTGGATATCCATTTATAAGTTAAAATACCTATAAAGTGTCTATTCACGTTCTCCAAGTTCAATAATATTTTATAGGTCCTAGGAAGGAAAAATACATATTCTCTCTCCTATTGATCTCCTTGCATTCTCACAAAGGAAGTTTTTCTTAACACCTAAAATTGGTGACAACTAGCTTTTGACTGAACTTTCAATTGATTCTAAATAACCATGACAAATAAAACCTAGGAATCATTAAATGTCCCAAATTTAGCTATGCATCATTCATCAAAGCTTTGAATCATGTTGAGGCATCCCTATTTGGGATACTTACCCATATGCATAAATAACCTCTTAAATATTAATCCCTAATCACCTTGCAACATTACAACTATCAATTTGGCCTATGGACATATTAATTGGGGTACTTGCATAATGAATCAAATGCTAAAAGATCTAACTAATTAATCAAAATAAATTAAAAAGTTAAACAAGATTAAATGCCTAGTTGAATTATCCATTTGAAATGAATGAATATCTAAAAATGGAATTTCCAAAAATCAAAATATCAAAGCCCTTCATCATTTCCTTTATGAGTTGTTAGGTTCTTTAAAAATATCCTAAAATATTTAATTAGAGATCCATGCTTAGAAATTACGAATCACAATTACTTGATAACTAATAACTCAACTAAGGTTATTTTTAACTCGCCTAGGGTTAGTTTAAAACCCTTCCATGTTTAAACTCAACCTTAACTCACCTTGGGTGAGAGTTAATTCTGAAGGCTATAAATACAAGTCCATACCTCTTCATTTCTAAGACTAGATATTTTAGAGTTATTATGTAGTAATTTCTCCATAAGACTTATGCAAGTAGTGTTTCCATGCCCAAATTTTAAGCAAAGAAACATGAAATACAAGGTGCCAAGGAGAGAAGGAACCAACAAAGCTTCATTTTCAAAGAACTTTTTATGCACAAGCTGAGCAAGCCATTCAACAAACCATTTGGAACTCCAAAGAAGGTAAAAGAGTTGTTTTTTTTTTATGTTTTTATTGTGTTTTCATTTAGTTTTGTTACTTAAGCTCTCCCTAGTGTCTAGGCTAGATGTGTTAGTATTTTAGAGTGTTCATTTCATTTGTTTTATGAGAATAACATAAGACTAGCCTGCCCTCTACTTCAATTCCTTATTCACATGTTGGCATGCTTGGTGTGATGTGCACCCCATGAAGTTGTTTATAAAGCCTTTTAGAGAACTCTCTTAATGATTTTCATGTAAAAATTCAATCTTGTTGATAAAAATAGGTGAAAATTGAAGGCTAATTTTTTTTTTTATGGAAGTCATGAAGTTTCTCTTTGAATTCATGATTTTACTCTCTAAAATCATGATATCACCATAATATTGCTATTTACATAGTCATGATTTTATCCTACTTCTTCCAATTTTGTGTTTAACTGTCAAGGTTTTTACTGACCATTTCATGCTTGTAGGGATGTTGCAATATTAAAATATCATGACTTTTAAAGTCATGGTATTACCATAAAACAAGTGATATTACAATATCATCAATTCAAAAATCATGATATTGCAATAAGTTTAATGATATTGATTGAAGTTTGATGATATTGCCTTTAAATTATTAATGGTTTATTCTAACCATTTTATGCTAAATTACAATATCATGACTCTAGGATTAGAGATATTTCCTTTATTTCTATAGTTTTGAACTTAGACTAGTGATATTAATTTAAATTCTTTGTTTTCATGCAAGTTATGGTATTATACCGATAGTCATAGTTTTGGATAGAGAATTATGGTATTGCTCTATGTTTTATGTTTTTACACTATGTGTAAAAAACTAAAAACCGGAGAGCAAGATTTAGGAAGTTATTTATCCACTCATGATGTTCTTCTAAGCACAAGGACTCTCTAACGTGTTTTCCAAGACCCAAAGGCCATAAGGAGACATTTAAAACACTTATAACTTGAAATTTACACATTTTAAATTAGTGTTTTACTAATATTTTTTCTTAAGTCAATTTTGGTTTTTAAAATCTTCAACAAATAAATGCCAAGGGGACCAAAATTTCACAACACATTTCATTTTTATTTAATATAATGAACTTTTACATTTAGTTACATACTCATAAGAGTTGTTTGTTTTATGCTTGTTTGTTAAAAGTTGTTTGTTTAAGTAAAATGAGTGATGCATGTATGTTCTTCCACCATCCCCTTTAGGGAACTTAGGTGACCAAAAAATTTCATTCTTTGCCTTTGTCTTTTTGGTCCAAAAGCATGAAAAAAATTCGTTAAGGCCCTCTCCAAATTTGTATGGTTTGGGTGATGCCAAAATGATCATAAAGTATTTTAACTTATCTTTATTTTTATGCATTTTAGATTATGAGTGGGAGTTCATATCCTCCTCATGAGTTTTGTAGGGAAGCATTGACTTGGGAATTCATCTCCCAACATCATTTGAACCCTACTCCATGATGGGGTATATAAATTAAGGTTGACCCATTGGGATGATTTTTTAAGTGGATAAAATAAGTTCTATTAGTGGTACTTGACCTCAAAATGTAGGGATAACTTGGACATCACACTACACTGAGAAAATGATGGATCTAGTGGTTGTGAAAAGGACAAAAAGAATTTATAAGCTGGTTGATTTAGATCTAAATGATGTGATTTCATATATACTGTTATCCACACTTAAGACCATCTAAAAATGAGCAAAAATTGATAGTTTAGAATAACTCCACTTACTACAGACATACTATTGATGTAGGGCACCTAAAGTTCCATGTCATAGTACAAACTCTTGAGAGAAGAGCGGGGATAAAAACCCTACTTTTCATGAACTTTTAATTTCTGGGTTAAGAATTAAAATCCTCTCATGATCAAGTAAATTGATGTAATTTAATAGTGTTATGTATCCTTGTCAGTTTTAAGATTTAGGATGTTACAATAAGTGTTTTTGTCATTTTATCTTTTCTTACATTATCTTGAGTTTAAAACTATTTATTTATATTATCATATCAAAATGAGTCATGTTTATACATCACTCCTTTTTTTAGGAGGCATTACCCTACCTATTTGACATCATGTATGTGCCTTAGTCTTTGTTGTTGAATCCATAACATGGCTCATTATATCCACTAAATAACATCTTTTTTATTGCATAAGAAGTGGATCTAAATGTATTTTTTGACTTATGGTCTATTTAGTATAAAATAGTAAGTATTTATCAAGGTTATGTATTTATAATTCATTGTTATCTATCGATTAGCTATTATTAATGATTATTGGAAAAAATATGTCAACGATTGCATATATAATTTATACTAAGCTAAGAATGATTCAAAGTATGCAGAGTAACCATTCAAGAATAATGTTGGAGTAGTTTCATAGTCTTATACAACTAAGATCCAATATTTTGGTTAAGAATGGAATCCTATACATTTGCTATAGACTTCCATAGTAGCTATAGATTATAATAAGCTTGATATAACAACTACAAATTATAACAAGTTTGATATGGAAAAGCTACAGTGTACATCAAACCACCTATAGACTAGCTACAAATTACATCAGACTAGATACAAATTACATTAGCCAGCTATACATTTCACTAGGCTTGCTATGCATCTCACCAAGCTTGTTATAGATATTAGCAGGCTTGATATGGATATCACTAGGTTGCTATAAATTTTAATAGAATTGCTCTAGACTTCAAGAAACCTACTACAAACTTATTTGGGAAGTATTTCTAAGAGTATTTCAATATTCTATCTATCATGAAGAATGATTTCCATACACACACACACACACACACACACACACACACACGTGTGTGTGTGTGTGTGTGTGTGTGTGTGTGTGTGTGTGTGTATCTATCTATCTATATATATATATATATATATATATATATATATATATATATATAGACACACACATATATATACATACATACATACATACATATATATATATATATATGTATGTATGTATGTATATATATGTGTGTGTGTATCTATACACACACACACACACACACACACACACACACACACACACACACACATGTACATGTGTGTGTGTGTGTGTGTGTGTGTGTTAGATTTTCCATCCATAATAGATTATATTCGAATATATGTAAATTTATTCCAATAAATATCTCTTTTCATATTTTTGGGGATCGAGATTATGTTGTAATATATTTTATTATTGGAATACATATCTCTCTATATATTTTGTGGAGATTGAGATAGGATAGAGTATCTTGGTTGTTACTCCCAAATAAGGTCTTGGTTGGAAGCATGAATTATAAATTCATATTTTCACACCCAAATGAAATAAACAATCAATCAATAAATTTTTTTCTTTCATTACTCTAAGTAATCCATCTAAAATTTTTGTTTTAAATAAATCCTCTTCCAGGGAATGAGGTAGCCATTCATTCCAAGGAAGATGGATCCATGTATTTTATTTATTTCTATATTCTGTGATTATTATTTTTGTTGTAAATTCTTATTTTATTTCTTATCTATTGTGCACATTTGTTTTGTAAATTTTGTTGTAAACCTACAGGTATTTTGTATGTTTGTCATTTATTTTCAATTCAAAAATTTACGTTCTAAAAATATGTTTTAATTTCATATAAGTTTGATTTAATTTTATGCAAGTGTGCTTTGATTTATGCAATGTGTGGTTTTCAATTCATGCAAGTGTGGAGTGTGATAGAAGGATCCATTTTACAAAGGTCTCTTTATCCTATTGAATACAAGCTTCAGACACCAACCCTAGATTGACAATATTAAATGAAAGGTATTGATGACATCCATCATTTTTATTAACCTTTACGTATGTCACTTACTTGAAAAGGGTGTCTTTACGCGGCCTAATTCATTTCAATTATTATGCCTTGGAGTCCCAAAACAAAACCATTGATTATATCTTTAAAGAAAGATGATGTCATTATGCTTCTTAAATCATTTAAAAGATTTATTATCTTATGTCTAAAATTCTAATTTTTAAACCAAAGGTACGTGTGCCTTTGGGATCTATACATAGTGTCGTTATGCCATTAATTCATATCTAGATTGTTTATTTTAAAGAGCCTAGTTTTCTAAATCTGATTTTTAAATTAACTTCAACAAGTTTAAATCCAAACACTAATTTTCTTTTGTCTATGCCTTGTGTAAATTTGTCCTAGACATTTGATCTTTCTCTTTTGGTTTGTGTAACTTAGGTTAATTATTTATTCAAATAGAAAACTATTGTTTGTGCCTAGATTTGGGGGGGGGAGGGTAGTCTATCTTCTACATGCATATTATTTTGTGTCTTATACCAAATGACCAATTTCATGTCTAAATATAAATACCTAGTTTATCCCAAATTATTTCAAGTTTGTTAGATTAAATCTTTTACCCTATTTTGATTAAAGTTTAAATTTTGTGCCTTTTTCAAAAGACCCAACAATATTTGTTTTGAGCCTAGATTTTGTGCCTTATCCAAAATATCTAAAAACTTTTGTTTCTTTTACATTAGACTTATTTGAAACACTTTATACCTAAATATTGGCATTCTAGTTTTTACTCATCCACTTGACCCTTTTGTGTAAGACATTTGACATTAGACAATTAACGTTATATTATTTTAAACCAAGTTTTCACATAAAATTTTTGGAGATACATCTCCATTCATTTTAACAAGCTATACCAAGTTCAAACCATTTATATTTTGGACATTATTTTTAAGATTTTGTATAACTCTAGGCCTATTTTCACAAAACATTCATCATTACTTTAAATATTTCTCACTATACTCATAGTGGATCCATGTACAATCTAGGATATGATAATGTGGTTGCACAAGATGACTTTGTTCAAGACCCTTATGGTAACGATGTAGTTTTTGAGATAGATCCTTATGCTCCTTACACTACTCAATCTGGAGAACAAAGCCAAGATATTTTAGCTCACTGTTTGGTTAATAGACCTAGATACTTGGAGTAGGAATAATAATAAATAATGTAATACCTAGCTAGTATACCATTAGTTATAAACCAAGTTCAATAACAAGCATGCTACATTATGATGTCATTGACGTATGATTATTACTTGTTTGGTCATAATTTATTTTTCAACAAGTATGAAGTCTTAATTATAACCATAGACATAGGGATAAAGTTTTTAGTAGACTTCATGAAATTTTGCCTAGTCTAGTTAGAATGCCTTACAACATACCTTATAACCAAACCATTGAATAAGCCTCTAATAACAATCCTCAATCTCTCATGTTGATGAGATATAAAAAACTTAATATGCTTATAATAGGAAAAGGCCTCATAGAGGACCATTTTATGTAAATGTAGATAGCATATCAGACCTATTTGAACTTAGTGTGCAACTTTAATAACATGGCCATGTCAAATGCTCCTTTCATTAAGTTAGATCCTTCAATAGGGGTATTAGTCAAATTGATAGGCCAAGATAATTTGGGTATAGACCCATTCATGCAAAACACTTCATTTGGAGACATGTTCAACACCCTAGCTATTAAACAAATGTCTATTTCTTTTCTACAAATAAATGTGCCAAACATAGTGGATAATACACAAGTTTCATCCAGCCCAATCCAAAGTGGTTTAATTACACCAATAACTATTCCATAATATGTGTCTTTAGTAAATACAATGAGTGGTTCATAATAGTAGGGGTCATGAAATCCTATGTCCCAACCATAACAAGATACCTCTAATCCTCACCCAATAGCTTCATCAAACATGTAACCACAAGGATTAAGTAGTCAATGTAAATTAGTGCCTTTTTTCAAAATGTGATTAAATATTATTCCACCTCAAAAGGTGATGACTAACATTCCAAAATAATAGGCACAATATAATATACCAATGCAGTAAAGGCCAAAAAAAATTCCACCTTAATAGGGGGAGATAAATGTTTCACCTCATTAGGTAGTGACAACTATACCTCAACAGTCACATACCAACATACCTTTATAAGCTACAAACATTGTCTAATCAACAATGTACGTCCATTGGTAAACAATAAATGTCAAACAGTTTAAAAGCATCTATTTCACAAGTGTTTGTATAACCATGAGGTGATACTATTCAATAATTACCAATTAGGTAATAATTACCTTTCATTCCAAATGTGCCACAAATCCAATGAAAAGGCATTGTTTCACAATAAGTTCCTCTCATTCATCTTGGTTTAACTAACTAGTATCAAGTCCCTTCTCAATCACAATAGGCACAATAATTTACCTCGAGTTACATCCTTTCCATCCCAACCATAATTTCCTCAAAACTAGGCCTATATATCGATTCCAAACTAGAATATCTCACTATAATGTATATAATTCCAACAATCCAACCACAATACATAAATGCATATTCCTGGTCAGTTCCATAACCAAAATAGTGTTCCATAAGAAAACATGCCTCCATTATACCCTAGTTAAGGTAATCCACCTTTTACTGCCCATCCTCCACCTTAGACCAATATCCCATCTAATTTCTTGAAACAAGAACTATAAAAAATAAATGATGCAATTGCCACCATTCAAGATAGGAAATAGACCAAGAAGGTTATGTTGGATGACATGTGTTCCCACCCATACAACATGAAGTATCTATGAATACCATGTCTTCTAGGGTATGAACCATCAAATTTTGAAAAATACAAGGGTAAAGGAGGCTTTAAGGCACATTTAATAGAGTTATTTATTGTTTTCCAACCATTGGCTTATAGTGACATATACCTCCTAATTTTGTTTCCTTAGTGTCTAGCAAGATAGGCTTTGGAGTGGTTTCTAAAATTGCCAAAAAACTTAGTATATGCTTTTGATGACCTTTTAAACAAGTTTTTTCATCATTTCTCCTACAATATCAAACATGATATTTTGTTGGTAGACTTGGCTCAAGCCAAGCAGAAAGCTAGTGAAATATTTGCATGTTATCTATAGTGATGGATAATAGTTTCTAGCCTCTTCACCCATAGAATATAAGATAAATAATTAACCAATGTGTTTACCAAAAATTTGCGTAGTGAGATAACTTACCATATGGAGCTGCAATGTGCATGCACTCTCAAGGAGATCATTGACAAAGACTTTCTAATTTAAAATGCCCTTATTAATAAAGGTATTATTAAGCTCAACTCATTGAACCAAAATCAAAACCAAAACCAAGAAAATATCTTAAATCATAACCATAACCAAGTCCAAGTGAAAACATCTACCATCAACACCAGCCCAAGCCAATAATTACAAAAAATAAAATCAATTTAACCGCAATAAGAATGTTGTGGGAAATGGAGAAACCAAGTCATGTCACGTTAAAATGGTGAAAACATTGTCTACTCAACCAATACTATAAATGCAAATTACTCCTCACACATAACCTATTCAGCAAGCACAATCTTCTTAGAAACTTAGACCAACTTAACAAACACAAAAACTATTGCCTTTACAAACCTATCCTCCAAGGATAACTATGCCTACTCATCACATCTTTAGTGACCTTGGATAACCTATTAAAGCCATATTTCACAAAATATCCACTCTTAGTCTGATTAGTTGGCCAATAGCGAAACATTATCTATATGGCATTCCTTATCCATATTGGTATCAAGAGAATGAGTTATATGAATACCATCAATTTCATGGGCATAATTAATATCATTGTGTATAGATCAAGCACCTTATTGAAAATACATTATAAAATGGATAAATCACATTGGATAATAGATCTTATACATCTAATGAAAACATGGGCATTTACCAAAACCCATTTATATAATATAACAATAACAACAACCAATAATAACAATAACAAAGGCTAGAGAAACAAAAATAATATTATCAATAGCTAAGACAATAACAATAATACCATTAATAGCAACAACAACATCACATAAATGGATATAACCAAGGCCATAACTATCCCAATACCCAATAGACTTACCACACAATTTCACATGATTATAACAAAGTAGTAGGATATATTGTTAGAGGTCACATTTCCACCATCACCATCAATCCAAAACAAAGTAGTAACTACAAAGGACCATTACTAAACAATTCCAATCAACCCATCTATGATAGTAATCCTTCCTTGACCTGGGACCATATCCAAGCATACCAATAAATAGAGATTATTAACTTTAGACCTTATACAGATAACTCATCCTTAGCCCATGACCACATACAAATGTACCAAAAATTTATACTTATCCTATATGGCCCCTTTCCACCATCATTTTTTAGTAACAATGATCATGTATCTAATCTTGATTATGTAATCATAACTCAATAGTAAAAGATTACCATTCTTGACCCACAATCATTTTCCATCAAACCCATCCAACCCACTATTCTAGATAAGAACAAATGATATACCACTATGAAGGAAAAGACATTCAATATTATGCAATAGCTTCAAAAAATTCCCACATAAATTTCCATTTTGGATTTTCTATGTACATCAACCATCCACAAGAACATCTTGATAGAGTTACTTGGCCAATACTAAGTTCCAAATGACATAATCTAGACAAATTCCAATCTTTATTTGGACATCTATCCCTAGGCCAATATTTAACATTTGACCAAAGTGATATGTCATCCCTTGCCCTTCTCCATAACAATGCATTTTACATTGAAGTTGTCATAACTCATCATAAAGTGAAATGAGTCCTTATAAACGATAGATCAAGGTTGAATATTATGTCTCTTAAGCCCATCAAGCATCTTAGATATCAAACAAGCAATGTCTAGTCTAAAATAATCACTATCAAGGCCTATAACAATGGAGAGAATTAATCACAAGGCACCATCAACTTGTTAGTTATTATTGGGACTTTGACCCACAATATACTATACCATGTGTTACAACTAGAACTATCATATAATTTACTTCGGGATAGACCTTGGATCCATGAGATTTATGTAATCCCTTCAACATTTCACTAGTGTCTCAAGTTATCTCATTTTGTCATAGAGGTCACCATCCATGGAGATTTTTAGCCTTATAAACATTGTAAACATTTGTGGGATGAATACAAAATTTATAAAAACCATTTTGGTTTAGATCTGGTTTGCAAGAAGGACAAAGGGAAAGAGATACTTTTTTATTTTCCATTGACCAATTGCATTGACCCAGATAGCCTTGATTCATCTTCCCATATTCCACCTCTTAAAATATCCAATCATTTTACCATCACATGTAATGGCCCAAGAGAATATTTGACCCATGATACAATCCACATTACCAAGCTTCCTTATAACCCAAAGTCCTATGGAATACTTAAATCCAAACCACTTTACATGGAGTGGAAATGAAAAGGAAAATGAAAGATCCTTAGTCTATCTCCTATTATTTTCACGCCATCCACTGGCCAAGAATATGACCCATTTGCAAATGATGAAAGCTGGTTATACAATGACAAATTAGTCAACTATCTCAAAAATGCCAAGTATCCTATTATTAATTGGATCATGGAAAATCAAGCCTATGAAGGAGGAGGACTTGGGCCAAATCAATAGGGAACACTTGATCCAATCTCTATAAATTGATATAAAATAACCTATGGTATTCCATTTAAACCACCTGGGGGTGATCCCATATATCGTATTCATGTTTTAGTGCTAATGACTAGTGATGAAGATGTCGATAGCAAAGTAGAGTCTAATCAGAGCCTTTGTGAAGACATTAACAATACCAATCTATTTTTCACCTAGGACATGTGTAACCTTATCCCAATTCACCACCATAATCTACTTCCTCTTTATCACCCTCAACTTATAGCCTGGTACCAATAAGAATCGATAGTGCCTATAGATGAGTTTTAAAATGATGAGACCTTTTGAGATTTTATAGGCTTAAGAGATAATGTTCCATTAGGAAACCATAAACAATGGTTTTAAATCAAACTAAATCTTGTATGCAACTAAAAATTAGATCAAGTCTATAAATCAATCCTAAATTAGAGAAGATAGATACTACTTACACTTTCGATTGGGGATACATTAGATAATCAAGTACATGGCCAATATATGGATCCACTAGACCTAATTATTGGATATATTATCAAAATAATAATACTAGGGAGGGTTACAAAGCCTCTAATCAAGCACAATCATGTAATAACCCTTACTAATCCCTATGTTTTCATATTCACTAAACTAATAACCAGTAAAGCAAAGAAATATAATCTAGTGCTCACCATATCTTGTGGCACAATATGGGGGTCACTAAATAAAAGAAAGTAAACATTCATAAGATAATATTAATTAAGTTATGTATGATTAAGACCCTAATTCATGGATAAGAAGAGTAATATTATTAAAAATCCAATACTTATGATACTTCTAACTACTAAAGAAAGGAGAATATTTAGAAAATATTTACTTGAAAGATGAACCCTTCAAGACTCAATCTCTCCCATGGCTAAAATGGATTCACAATAGGTTATTATAATTTTTAAGGATCACTAATAAAGGCTAAAGCATCGAAGAGTTATCCACAAGATTAGATTATCTAATTAGAAACCCTAAGCTAAGACTCTCTCAAGTAAAATGGTGGAAGAGAAGATTGTAAAGTAGTGGAAGCAAATAATAACTATTGATGTCTCTTTAAGAATAATGAAAAAATCTTGTATATATAGGTAGATTTAACCCCAATCCTTTTCAAAAGTTTTTACTAATAAGGTTGACCTAGTCAATCTAGTACTGTTATTGATCAATATTTACTAGGTCATGGGCTAGGTCAGCCAAGAGTTGACCTAGACCCTAAATAAATTACACTAATAAGAGTACAAGGTCAACCCAATCGACTTAGTATTGTAAACTATCGAAAGGGGTTTTAGGTTATAAAATGGGGATAGAAAGTGGTAAAAGACTAGAGGAGTGTGCAAAAGAGGAGTAATAGCTTATGGTAATGTTTTAGGAGTTGATTAGATTGGTATTAATTCGAAATAAGGGAGAACAATCCTATGAAGAACTAATGGTCTTCTCACCCCTTTTCCAATGCACCCCTTAGGGCATGCACTTAAATATATTGAGACTCAATAGGTTTTTGAAAGATAAAAATCATTAGTAATTAATAAAATTTGAAAATATTATGTGTATACATATTTGCCACTCGAATCTCATCACGTGTCACTCAGGTGCAATAGGGGAAGGTGCTTTGAGAAAGAACATAGTAACACACAATGCTAAGGCTAAACAAAAGTTGAATTATTTTAAGGAAAAAATACCTAAAATTAAATTAATAAAATGGAAATAACTAAAAATGAAAATTAATGCATACCTTGACCTACATTTATTTCTAGATGGTTGTCTGCTATGTTTGGAGTTTTGATTAGGGAGAGTATAGAGACTGACTTCAACAAACCCAAGAATATAAAACTAAAGAGTAAAAAGAAATAAACACAGGAAAACCAAGATAGTTGGTGCTATGTGGATGGGATGTACTCAAAAATTTGGCAAGCTAGGGTGACAAGTTATATGTTAGACCAAATGACCAAGTTAAAATTTAGAAGGCAACTAGAGATTGAAAAACTCAAACAAGTAAACCTTAAGTAAGAAAGGAAATCTCACCAAATCCAACCAAGGATACATGTCAAAAAGGATGGTAATCAAACATCCATGTAAAATTAGTAATAATCCTTAAACAAGATGAGCAAGCAAAAATGGTAAAACAACATTGACAAGTGAGCAAAAACAATCCTTGATCATTAATGGAAAAAGGTACACGAAAGGAAAAACAACATTGGTGACTGAGAAGTAATAAGCCAACGTCACTCAACAATGGAAAAAATACATGAAATTAGAAATGGACTTAGGTGTCCACAAAAAGGGTGGTAAAACAATGAAATAAAGGTAAAATAATTCAAAGCAAATCTAGAAATGTAAATCCATGTTTTAAAGAAAGTAATCCATAGTTTCTCAAACATGTTGTTTTACTCTAAGGATAGATAAAATTGAAACAAAGTAGTGTTATCATGTTTTTAAGAAGTGAAGAATAAGGAAGTATAGAAGAGGGAAAATAGATTTAGAATCACAATTTTCCTATAAGGGGGGAATGAAATGGGTGGAGGGGAGAATGAAGGAAAAACTAAGGTAGAGGAACTCTTTATTGAAGTAAAGACACTCAAATTAGTTTTATTGAAACAAGGGGAAATTCAACCTTAAGGATTCTAAATAACTTCTACTAGCCACACAAGTCTTAGGTAAATAAATAAAGTATATAGATCATCTCATGAAGGTTATATACATGAAAATTAAAATGGACCTACCTTCCCATAATTTGCTCCCCATTTATTAGGACCCCTTATAGTCATGTGTATACTACAAATATTTTGTACTTATGTGAGAAAGTAGGTAGCACCTTAGAGTTTTTTAAATTCTTTTATTTCAATAGATTGTCCTACCACACCCCAATGAACCTCAACTCTATTGTGAGGCCAGCTATGGAGTTTAACCTTCAATTGGAGATAGGATATGTGATTATAATCATGTCTTGTGGTGTGATTTTAAATTTTCATATTTTCATGTTTCCTTTTGTATTTAATCAACTTTTGTTTCAAATGATTTTGGATTTTAACTTTCTTGATTTATTTATTTTATTCCTCCTCCATATAGATTTGAAAAACCAAAAATGGGTGCTAAAGATGAGTTTTATTTGAATACTTGGGAATTGGTTTTTAGGAGAGAGAAATCAAAGAGAATGGTATCTAAGAGTCTCATAAGGTCAGGTGAAATAAAAGTGCTATCTTGACTTTGACATTGTTTTATCCAATGTGGAGTGAAAGGAAAGGAAATCAAGAGGAATGAAATAATTTGAAATACATTAAATCATAAAAAAGGTGATAAAGAATGAAAAGGGATACAATAATAGAAAAGTGTGATATATTATCATAATAATGAGGTAAATGGAGGAAAACATGCTAACACAGGTTGTTATGCAAATTTCATATATCAGAAGAGGAAAAAGCTAAAGTTGGGAACAAAGATAAAAATTTGATAACATTCTTGGCAAAGGAATGAGAAGATGGTGATTTTAAGAGGAATTTCATGTCCTATCTATGGTATTACACTACAAATCATAAAATATAAACCCATGAGGGTGCCACAAAATATTGGAAAAAATAAATGGGATAAGAAAAAGATGGTATTTGTGAGGAAGGCCAAGTCCCATTTGTGGTCTTACATTGTAACTCACAAAGGAGAAACCAAAGGAGTGCCAAAAAGTGTGTAGAAAGTATGAAAATAAAAATGTTAAAATTACATCTTGAGGAATATTGGGTCCTATCCAAGGTTTTACAATTTAATTAATGATAAAAAGGGAAACTAAAAGACCAAAAAGGAAGGACTAAGGTTTGTAAAAAGAGAGAACTATTGCAGAGGGTGAGACCCATGTAAGTAACTTGAAAAAAGTTTCAGATAGATAACATATATAGAAATCATGAAAATAAGGGAAGTATTAGGCAAAATACTTCTTGAGGAGTTGTTCATTGGTAGGCTCTTTTAAAACATGGCCTTCATTGGTTTAAACGTGATAGGTACTTGCACCAAGAATATATTTGGCTAAATATGGTCCCCACCATTTTTGGGTGTATTTAACTTCTTTATCATGAGTTTAGTCTATTTTAAGGATAAGATCACCAACATTAAACATGTGAAATTTAACACATTTATTATGTTTTTTTGTCAATATGGGCCTTGTATTGGTTGTTGTGTTACAAAGCAGAAAGACAATGTTCATAAAGGAGATCAAAATCATGAAGGTGAGCTTCAAATAATTATTTATCAGGTATAATACCATACAGAGATATACAAAGAGAGGGAATCTCAACTTCTATTAAAAAGATTGATTTAGAACAATAGACTAGAGGGAATGACATTGCCCCGGTGTCAATATGTATGCTAGTCTGATAAGCCCATAGAGTAAGATAGAGGTGAAGGTTCCAATTTATGCAGGTTTCATGAATTATATTTTGGAGAATTTTATTAATAATTTTTTTTGTGGACTCATCTTTTCCATTATATTGTACATGCTTGGGTGTGAAAAATTTTTGATTGATTTTAAATTTGGTATAGAGTTATTTGACATCCTTTTTTATGAAATTACCACCATTATCTAAAATGATAGTATGAGGGACATCAAAGTAGAAAATAATTTAATTAAGGATGAATTTAGAGATTATAGTATTGGTTAAATTTATAAGGGGAATAATATCAACCCATTGGGTAAAGTATTATGTAGACATGATAATAAAGACATGCCCATCTTGAGAGCAAGGTAATTTGCCTATAAGATATAATCCCCATATGGAGAATGGTTAGGGATATTCAATAGTTTGAAGTTTGACTAGAGGTGAATGAATTAAATCATCATGAATTGGAAAAGAGTACACTTTTTATCAAATTCAATGGAATCCTTTTCAAAATTAGGCCAAAATTATTCCATATGTAGGCATTTACAAGTTGTAGCATGTCCGCTATAATGGCCACCACAAATGTCCCCATGTGTTTGTTCAAGAAGAGAAGGAACCTCATATTGAATAACATAATGGAGTAAGGTACCTTAAACATTATTATAATAAAGTATGTTATATCAAAATACATAATTGAAATCTTGTTTGTAAATTTGAGTCTTTTCATGAGAGTCTAAGTAGGGAGGATAATTTTGGTGTTCCAAAAATTGAATGACGTCTTTATACCATGGGATGTGGTGAATGGTGATATCCTCAATAACAAAATGATTTTTTTGAATAGAGGATGGATATTTTATTATTTGGTTAATAAAATTGAGATAAAAAAAAACTTGGTAAGGATGAAAAAGAGATGTTGAAGAAGTAAGGGAATAAGAAATGGAATTTTGATCTCAAGGGATAGGCTTGATGGTGAAAGAAATTAAATCTTGGGAGAGAGTGGTTAGAACTTGATGATAATAAATGAGTTATTTATTTTTCATTGGTAATCACCATTGAACTAGTGGAATATGAACTGAGAATCACCTATGACATGTAGGTAATAGATATCTAAATCAAGGGTAGCTCTGATTCCTAAGATTAGAGCTTCATACTTTATCATATGGTTAATGACATCAAATGTTAAATGAAATTCTAAAGGGATGATTTTTACAAGAGGAATTGTAAAAATGAAACTTTCCCCAACTCCTTGAAGGAATTTATAACCATCAAAGTTAAGGGTACAAGTATCCTCATGTAAGTTGACATTAATTTCAAGAAGTTCTTTGATAACTACTTTTGGTTTAGTAGTATCGGGGAGGATAGCAGAGTCATCGAGATTATTTAATTCAATATCATCATTAAATTTATGTAATTATATTTAAGAGAGATGGCTTGGTTAAGACCTTTAATATAGATAATATTTTCATTAAGATGATCTTGAAGGTGATTGCTAGCTGGCACAGGAGCAATGACAAGTTAATCAACTATAATTTATCCTTTGATACATTTTTGAGTAACAATTCAAAGATTAAATTTCATGAGAAGAACCATCCATTTTCCAATTCTATCTCCAAGAATAAAGGATTTTGAGAAGTGATGAATGGAGTCAAAATGAATGATGACATAAGTGTTTTAATTAAGCATGTAATGTCAAAGATGTTTAACTATGAAATATATGGTGAGGCAATCATGTTCAAATTTTATGTAACATTTTTCATAATCAATGAGGCCTCAAATGATGTAATAGATGGCATACTCTCTTCTGGTATCATCTTGTTGGGCAAGAATTTCCCTAATTGATATGGGTGTGGAAGAAGTATATAAGATCAAAGGTTGACCATTTGAAGGAAGATGAAGTGTAGGTGGGTGAAGAAATGATTTTTTTATGTTATCAAAGGATTTTTGACAAGGGTCAATTCATTCTAATTCATTACCTTTGTTAAGAAGAAAATTGATGCAGTGGATATGGTAATCCATTTTAGGGGTGGATTATTTAATTACCCTAAGTTTATTGAGACATGTGTGAATGTCCAAAATGGAATGAGGAATGAGCATGTTGATGATAACACTAATTTTGGTAGGGTCAATATTGATGACATGGAGAGAGACAAATAATCCTAATAGTTTTCCAAATGTGACACCAAAGACACATTTATAAAGATTTTGTCTAACTCAAAATTTTAGAAGATGGTTAAAGATGATATCAAGATCAAAAAGATGAGTCTTGCATATTTTAGATTTAGTAATGAGGTCATATAAATAGTTTTATATAAATTTATAAATGATATCATGAAAATATGATTCATTGATCATTAATAAGTGGGTTTGGCAATTTTGAGGTTGAATGAAATTTTAACATAGAAATAGGTGCCCCATTCCAAGGTGAAGGTGGTATTATGTTGGTCCTTAAGGGCAATGTGAAATTGATTGTAACTTGAGAAGCCATCCACAATAGATAACATTTCATAACTAGTTGTGGAATAAATAATGGCATCTATTGAAGGTAAAGGGAAATTATCCTTGGGATAAGTGAGATTAAGATTATAAAAATTGATGTAGATGCAAATGACCATGGTGACCTTTTGTTGAATAGGGAGTATGTTATAAACCCATCCAGAATAGTCCACTAGTTTGATAAATCTAGAAATGATAAGTTTAATGATTCCTTTATGACACAAGGTGGAAATTTTAAGAGAATTTTTTTGTTTCTTTTGGCACACAAGTTTGGCATTGAGAGAAGTGATGATGTTGTGCACCACAATGTTAAGATCAATATCATGCATGTCTTCATAGGACCAGGTGAAGATCTCATGATATTTATTGAAAAATAGGCTAACATTATCATGTTTGTTAGGTGAGAGTTCATGAGAAACTATAATTGGTCTAGGGCATGAATGAGTACCATATTCAATGCAAGTAGTTATTCGATAAACATAACATTACCATATTGGAAGTGGTATGGTGTATTTTGTAAGGAATAAATTGGATTAGCTTTAGGATTGATACTAATGATGAAGTTGTTGAAATAAGGGGCTTTATTTTTGAAATTCCCAAATTTGTGATGATGCCAAGGAAGTTGAAGTTCTTAGGCATAAATTATTCCAATAATAACTTCATCACTAGGAGAAGTGAGAAGAGGACTATAATACTCAACATCTACTTCAAGATCAATAATGTGATTACCATGGTGATCATATTCATAATGTATTTGATAGATATCAATAGCCTTGGCATCTAATATAATATCAAGAGTATGAGAAGTAGATGGATCGAATGGGATTGGTGTGTCATTAGTTTCTTTGACATGGAAATAATTCGATGTAATGATGACATCTATAGATGGTAGAAAAGATGCAGGAATTTTTGGAGGTTCAAAAAGTAGAAGTTGTTCTAGTAGCCAAGGATTAACAAGAAATGGATAATTAATAGGAGGCACATGACCTTCAAGATCTAATTCATGATCCATGGAAATAGTATGAACATCCTAGTTAAAATCATGGATTTGAGCTAAGGTTTTTTTATAATGTTTAACATCTAAGTCTTGAGATTATGCTTGGGATATTATGTAATTATCATCATAGGTTGGCCAAATTATACATGCTTGAGATTTAAGGGCAATTTCAGAAGGTGAAATCCCAATATTACTAAATATACATGGAGACATGATGAGAGTATTTAAAAATAATTTAGCCACTCCATAATCATTGTAGGTGAAGGCATCTTCTATTAAAGAAGGCTCTAGAGCATTAAATGGAGGGGGAAAATTAGTTGTCTCATTAATGAGAGGAATAGTATTGTCACGATGTAATAAAGATGGAAAAAACCACTCTAATATATAAGGAGGTATCTTGGTTATATTTCATTTATATTTAAAATCATTAGGTTCATCATCATTCGAATCAGCAAGAGTGACTTGTACATAGGATTGATGTTGATGAACTTAGGTAAGGGAACATTGTTGATGGTAGGGATGGTGGGAATAGGGTATTGATATTTTAGATTAGGGAGTTTAATACTCCAAAGGTTAAGATCAACCTCATTCTTATAACATTTTCCATTATGTAGGAATTTGATGCATTATCTACCAAAAGAAGTGATGGACCTCATTTTATGAGTCTATGGATGACCAAGGAGTATGTTATAAGATAAGGGAAAATCAAGGACCATAAGTTTAGTTTGAATAGTCTTAGGTCTAATTGTTAGGGGAAACCAATTATAACCAAGTGGATTTTCATTAGTTTTATCAAATCCATAATAGGTAAGGTAGGCTTACTTGGATTATCTTTATTATAACCAAGTTGTTAGATAATCCAAAAAGATGTCGCATTAATACCAAAGCCTTCATCAAATAGGAATTTATGGATAAGGGTAGTATCAATGGCTATTTTAATTAATAGTGGTAGATCATCAGCATAGAAAAGGATTTCACCATTAATCATGTCTTCTTTAATAAATTCAATAGATTGTTTGGAATAAGGACACATGATTTCAATGGTATGCATGTTGGTAGGTTATGGTTCAATAGAGGGTGGTTCATCTATAGGATACATATCTTTAATTTCCTATAATTGTTGCATAAGGAACTTGTGATGAGAAGGAGAAGTATGAACTAAATCCATAAGTGGAATCTTGAAAGGCATGGATTTAATTTCTTCAAGAAAATATAATGAAGTTTAGAAAAAGAACCCATGAAAGTTTTAAAAAGTAAGGTAGATTTTGAAGGAATATAAGTGGTTGGATGTTTAGAAGGAGGAGGAGGTTCTCATAGAATTTATAAGCTAAATTATTGGTTGCATTATCTTGAAGAAGTTATTCTTTTAAATATGGTTTCTTAGGTTTTGTGACAAGATCTTTGTGAGCTGAATTGTAGTTATAATTGACCTTAGTGGTGTTAACATCTTGATAATTATTGTAATATTGGTCATAGTTGGAATTATTAGCACAAACATCCTTGGTATTTTTTTTATTATTAGCTATGGAAAACATTTTTGTTTATTGGAAGAAGACTTATAAACCTATCATTTTTGACAAGTGGTATTGTACTTTTGATGACAAAGGTTGAACATGGAATCATGATTAAAGGAATCAATAAGAATGTAAGAAACAACCAATTTAGTAAGACCTCAACAAATTTCATGGGGATGACCAATGTCGATGTGGAACCAACAAAATTGATTAGGGTTATACTACTTAGGAGGATTATTATGGTAAGTAAATGGTTTAGAGGGTGGTAAAAATTGATTCATTTGTTGAACCATGAGTGGTATGTGAGAAGATGAGGGAGTGTTGGCTTTGGGAATTTATAGTTTGGTTTGAGGAGTATTTTTGGTGATATCATTAGTGAAAATATGAAAATATCCTTTAAGGAATTTAGCATTAGGTTCAAATTGATTCATTAAAAATTATTGATGTTTAGCTTGGTCAACAACTTAATTAATTATTTGGGGAGCAAAAGTTTAAACCTTATATTTAAGATACAGAGTTAAGGAAGTGATAAAGAGTTTAAACAAGTTGTCATCAGTCATGTTATGGTCGACTTTATGGGCCAAAAATTTGCATTGTTTAATAAAATCATGAGGATGGAGATTGCTTAGCATTGATGGAATGACTAAGATAATTTTTGGGAAGATCATTATGTTTAAATTATTTAACTAAAAGATTGACTAAATCCTAATTTTCCAAATGGAATGTTATGTAAATTGGTTGTACCATTAAAATACATCCCAAATGAAGGTTTTAGATAAGAGTTTAGTCATGGAAAAAGTATTAGTTTGGATCCACTTTTTGTAAAGATTGCCAAAGGCTTAAAGAAAGGATGAAAGGTCTTTAGTCCCATCATACTTGATAGTTAGAGATATGTTACCGATATCAATGGATATGATAAATGGGCACAAAGGTTTACTTTGGATATTTTTAAGCATTTTGTTATTCAATATAGGTTAAGGAATAACATTGCCTAAGGCATTTATAAGAGGTGGAAGAATAAAATTGGGATTGGCTTGAGGATGGATAGTTGGAGGTTGATTATCCATATTGATCAAATGTCATTGTAATTTCATCATTTGATAGGTTTTAGAAGTTTTCATTATGTTCATTTTTTGTATGAATTGTGAAATAAGTTGAGTCATATCAATTTGTGGGTTGGTGTTTGTGGGATAACTCCCTGAAATGGTATTAGGGGAAGGTGTTATCTGCACCATGTTATAAGACACAGATGAAGGAGGAGAAGAGGTACTCCAAGAGTAGGGGTTCTCTTGGAAGAAAAGAGAGGCAGAAATGAACATTCCATATAGTATCTAAATAGATTCAAGTTATCCAATAATATTTTGATATGAGAATTCATGATGAATGGAAAGAAATGAACAAAATGCTTAAGAAGAAAAATTAGAAAACTAAGTCAGATAGATAGGGTAGGTAGTAAGAGTACAAAGTTGACTAGGTTTACCAAGTAAAATTATTTTATTGGCAAAAGAGATTTAAGGCCAATTGGGTTAACCTAGTACCATACATAGGGAGGAAAAATAGTTTTTAAGAGACTGTGTCAAAAATATTGATAGTGTACTAAAAATAGGAGAAAATATTTCAATGTACTTGAAAGCAAGAAATGGAATAAAACACATAAGAAATTGAATCAATGAGAATGATACAATTAAGGCACACCAAAAAAACCTTGCACCAATGTTGGGAAATGCAATTTCTTACAATATAACATACAATGAGCAAAGGTTAAGGAGTCAACTAAAAAGTAAATGCTAAATAAGTGGTTATCTTGAATGTTTTTATATTATTAGAGTGTTATTTTAAGTGTGAAAGGAAAGTTGGTTGAAATTAGTGAACTAGAAAGCAATATATGTATGTTTTCAAGATGTTTAGGCTAAAAGGGATCTATGTTGGCAATGGTACTAGATTGGTATAGGGGCCTACCCCCTCACTTCACAATCCCACAACAATAATGGTGTTAGGTGCTTTGCCAATACATACCATTAACCACATGTTCATACTTGGCCAAAAAACCAAGTTGACTTCCCCTTTAGTGATGAATTTCAATTAGGTAGGCCTTGGGTAGACAATTATTTAAGTGAATTTTAAAATTGTGTGATTTAGTTGTGTGTGTAAGAAAGAGAAAAATAATGCAACTAAACAATATATTGAAGAACCACCTAATTAGACTATGTGATCTAATTTAAGCATAAAAATAACTGAAATTAAAAGTGTGAAGTAATTACTATCATACAGATGTTAATTCTAATTTGAAACATAGTACAGTGTTAGTTTAGATGATAGTACATGAAAAAATTAAAGTACAAAGTCAACAGTGTTGTTACTGTACTGGTGAAGCAAGGGTCTTTAAGAAATGTGTCAATAGGGTTGACCTAGTATTTTAGATAGAAGATAGAATATAGAACTAGGTCGACCAAGTTGATCTAGTTTATTGTATGAGGGTAGTTTTAAAGACTAAAAACTACACAAAATATAATAATAAGTAAAAATTTAAATGAAAGAGAAAAAGAGAAAAGAACCTTGGTGGGTTGGAAGATGTTGATAAATGTGAGATCCTTGTTGAAGTGCCTTGAATGTCACTTGAAAAATTTCCCAATTGTGTTGATTGGGTCAACTTAGTTCTATAATTACATATTTTTTAAAGCCTATGAAGATGACTATACTAGCCTAGTCAATATATTATGTTTTATAGAAGCCTATTTGGAATAATATACTGGCCTGGTCAACCTAGTATGTTTTTCTGGAAACCTATATGATGACTATACTAACTTGGTTGACCTAGTATATTTTTATAAGTGTGTAAGAGTACTATGTTAACATGTTTGACCTAATAACCTATATTTGATGAAGACCTACACAAATAGAATAAAGTCATTTTTTATGAAACTATGTGCTAAACATGTGCACAAAAGTTATAAACTATATCAACCATGTCAACCTAGTATCACAAATATAGAAAAATAATAAGTAAAATGATAGAGAATGAAAAATGTTAAAGAAAACCTATAAGGTTTAGATTCATGTCAGGTTCACCAAAATATATGCAATAAGAAATGCTTCATGTCTATAAATAAATCCTAACTCAGAGAAGATAGATCCTACTTACACTTCCAATTTGGGATACATTAGATAATCGAGAACATAACCAATATGTGGATCAAATAGACCTAATTATGGGATATCTTATCACAAAAATAATACTTGGGAGGGTTCCAAAACATTGATTCAAGCATAATCATGAAATAACCCTAACTAAGCCCTATGTTTTCATATTCACTAAACTAATAACAAGTAAAGTAAAGAAATCTAATCTACGACTAACCAAAGATTTTGACATAAATGGGGGTTAGTAAACAAAATAAATTAAACATGCATAAGAGAATCTAAATTAATCTATGTATGAATAAGATTCTAATGCATGGAGAATAAAAGCAATATTATTCAAAACCCAATACTTATGGTACTTCTATCTACTAAAGAGAGGAGAAAAGGTAGCGAATACTTACCTAAAAGATGAACCCATGGAGACTCAATATCTCCCTTGGCAAAAAGGGAATGACAAGAAGTTGTTGTGGTTTGTAAGGATCACTAAGAAAGTCAAAAACATCCAAGACTTCTCCATAGACTAGATTCTCCAAGTAAAAACCCTAAGCTAAGACTCATCAAGTAGAATGGTGGAAGAGCATATTGTAAATAAGTGTATGTTAATAATAACTCTGGATGTCTCTATAGTAATGGAAAAATGATCTTGTATATATAGGTAGATCTAACCCTAAGCCCTTCTAAAAGTTTCAACTGATAGGGTTGACCCAGTCGACCTAGTACTAATATTGACAAACTTGTTAAGTTGGCCAAGAGTTGACCTAAAACCTAAATGAATTTCACCAATAAGAGTACAAGGTTAACTAGGTTAACCTAGTATTTTAAATTTTCAAAATGGGTTTTAGGTTAGGAAAAGGGGGATGAAAGGTGGTAAAATATTGGATGAGTGTGCAAAAGAGGAGTAATATTTTAGGAGTTGGTTGCATTGGTATTAAGTGGTAATAAGGGACAACAATACTACAAATCACCAATAGTCTACCCACCCCTTTCCTAGTTCACCCCTTAGGTTGTGTACTTAGAGAGATTAAGACTCAATGGGTTCTTGCAAGACATAAAATATTAGTAATTAAAAAAAGTTAAGAATATTATGTATACATATACTATGGCCTATTTTGGAGAATATGTGAACACCCTTAGCCATAAACCATTAAACAAAAATTTGAGTTCATAAAGTGAAAACCTATTTTAGGTTATTTTAGTTTAGGGTAAGAGTAAATAAAAAGGTCAGTCTACTGATGAAACCCTATTTTAGGTGACATTAGATGGAGTTGTTCACCTTTATCCTAATTAAGCTCAGGAGACCACCAATGATAAACTTGTCTATGGGTCCAAGTTTAGCTAAGAAGAACATCATGCCTTTGACTAAATCATCTAATAGTTGTCATCAATGTTTATAACATGGCCATACTTACCATTGGGATATTTTTATTTATCTTTCTTAGGGGAGCTTGAAGAGCCAATCCAAATAGAGGGCTTAGCCATTACAAGCTAATTTAAATCATTTCCAACCATTATGGAAGATGATAAGACTCTTATTATGGAGGACACTACAAAAGTAAACATCAAAACTCTATAAAACCCAAAATAGATCCAATTACATGTATCCTTCACTTAAGAAGAATGTAAAATATTTACAACCCTTTTAAGGGAATTTGTTGACATATTTTATAATGCCTATTTAGAATGCTAGGTTTAGAATCTGCCCTTATTGTACACCACCTTATTGTATGTCTTGATGCCAAACCTATGAAATAAAAATTGTGCAAGATTCATCCTCATATTACTATATTAGTAAAGAAAGAGTTGGAAAAACTCTTAAAAACAAGATGTATTCAACCAATAGACTACTCAGAGTGGATCTCTAATGTTGTGCTAGTTAGTAAAAAAAAAGGAATCAAAATCTACACTAATTTTAGAGATATAAATCATGCATACACCAAGGATGACTTTCCTCTACCAAGCATCGACATGATTATTGACTCCATAGTGGGGTAAAACATACATTTGTTGATGGATGGATTTTTAGGATATAACCATATCTAGATTGTGCATAAATACCAACATAAAATAACATTCACCATTCCTTGGGAACAATGTTTTTAGCATGGTCATTGATGTCTTAGATTTTCATTGATTTTAAAGAGAACATGTGGTACTAATGAATTAATGAGAAAGTTATCAGATGGATAGCTTAGAGAGATATGGCACTTTTGAATATCTATAAGGACAAAAAAGAGGTTGTGAGGCATCCATAATATCTTGATAAAACTCTAGTTTATTTTATGAGCAGTTGGAGAGAAGAACATGCATATTATAACTTAAAAGAAGCCAAACCATCACTACACATCATTAAAATATGTATGAACCATTAATTTTGTGCCTTTAATTTAGGCACAAAGAAATTTAATAATGTTCAAAGGTTTGCATGGAAATGTTGCCTATAGTGCCAAGAAGCTACCCTAAAAATTTGGAGTCTTAAAGTAATTTCTATCTCAAATTATAAAGCTTCAAAGTCACTCTAGTAGATTATGATGGTTCAGATACCATCAAGTTGAATCAAATTGAATTTTGAGGTCATTGGTGTAGAAGATCTAATGGTGAGCACTTAATCATACATATTGAGATCAATTATGTGTATGAAGTCAACAGGCTAAAGGTTGGATGCACTGGTGATAAGTGTCACAAGCTCACTAATCTAATAAAGTATCAATGGCGAGTGGAAATTTGTAATTATGAAGATAAATAGTGTAGGATAAGTCAAAAAGTCAACAAAACATGTAGAACTACCATTTGGCACAAGTGCATAGACTGACAACAAAGTGTTCACAAGGTATGCGAGGGTACCAAGTGTCATAATCATGGGAGTTATGATCAAGAGATAATATCGAACATTATAAGATAAATACTTGGATGATCTAAGTAGATCAGTGGTCAATATTATAAGGGTGCATGAGATGTAGTCAACATGTTTAAAGTTTAACAATTGCTCAGTGACTGTTGGAATTCAAATATTTAAATTTGTGAGGGAAAACCAGTCTATAGTTTTTATGCTATAATTTTTTATATACATAGAGTTTAATCATGGTGTAAAAAGCATAGATATAGAGGAATTAAAGTTAAATCCAAAAATATTTGTTTTAAGTTATGAAATTTTTTAAATTAAAATTTATTGAGATCCAAATTTGAATATGTATGTGTTCATGATCTGCAAGTAACCTAAGAAGGGTAATTGACTTCTTCTTGATGGTATTTTGATGTTTTAAGATTAATTAAGTGTTGGAACATGTTTTACACTTCATTATTAATATCTATGTCAATTATGGAGGTTTGACTAGTTTATATTTTACATGATCAAAGGCTTAAAATTTGATTGTGTGTTTGTTCTTAGTGATCCTATGTATAAAATGATGTTTGGGATAATTGTGTTGTAGTATATGGGTGTTATGATGGATATTATCACTTAAGGTGGACCTATAGATCATGTGTCATGGGTCTATTTTTTTTTAAATGGTTATTGTGTTATATTTTTTCTTAGATAAGTGTCAAAGAGGTGAATGGGTCTCCATAGGACCTAAAAGGACACTTAGGCCTATTTGAAAGAGGGTGCTAATTAAAGGTGACCCGTGTAGATTACTTAAGAGTGAAGGTATGTGTTTTGGTGAATAAGGAAGGTTATGAAAATGATATTAATTAAGAATTTATAAAAGGTAAAACCAAATATGATGATCTCTAGACTTGTGGCATATGTGTTGATAGACGAGTAGAGACATGTGTGAGTAGAGCATGTGTTGAGAGTGTAAAAGATAGAGAAAAGAAGTAGGTCAGAGTGTGGAATATGTATGAACTTTTTGTCATGTATCTATTATGATTATATAGTTGTCATAGGTTTTTGGTTGAGGATGAGTGAATAAGCTTAGGGTGATCCAAAAGGGTGTTTTGGATGCATTACTTGTGTGAGCAAGGTTGAGAAAGTGTGAAGGGTGAAAGAGAGCTGTTATATATTATGTATCCATTATATTAAAGTGAAATCAAGCTTATGAAGCTATTAATTTTATAGTTTTGATGTGGTGTATTGTTCATACTTAGGGGTAGGTGCTCCTTGTGAAGTGTGTGCTTCACTAAAAGGGTCTCTTGTTTGTGATTACCTTATAGGAAAAGTAGTCCATGTGTTTGTAGATTTGAGAGTTGGTTTTATTCCCCATGAGGGTTTCACATAGGAATCATGTGTTATGTGTTTGATCTTGTGTATGATTTGAATATATGAATTATCTTGTTTATGTTACTTGATCAAGTTGATATATGATATTTGATTAAGAGTTTGAAAGGATCTAAATTAAAGATTGAAATATATGGCATCAATTATTCACCCCCTCAGTGATTATACCTCCAATAATTGGTATCAAAGAATGACCTTTGTTGCATGTTTGACCACTTGAAGGCGATCCAAGGCATAATATGTCAATTTAATATATGAAAATGGATGAACTACATGGAATTATTTCTTCCTATGAGATGAGATTTGATGAGGACATAACTCCTAAGAAATAAGTTGCCTTCAAGGTGATCAAGGAGATAAAAGCTAAGAATATCAAGCTAAGTATTGAAGATTTTGATCTTAATGAAGATCAACTGAAGCCCTTATTACAATAAACTTGAATGTAGAATAATGTAAGTATGAAGGAAGAATTCCTTTCAAATGTTTTTCATGTGGTAATGTTAGTCAATTTTGTCGTTATATGTCCAAATAGAGACAAGTATAAACATAAAGAAGCTTCTAAGGAATCTCATGAGAATGAACACAAAAAAATTAAGGGTCCTAAAAAGTACATAAAGTTATTCAATAAGAAAAGTGGAAATAAGGGGTCATAAAAAAGTGGTAAGATCCTTTACCATGAAGAAGATAGTAACTCATATATATAAGAATAAGTAAACATGTATGATAATGATGAGTCTTTTCATAATGAGAATAAAAAGACTTTGTTCATGGATTTTAGTGATGATGAAGGTGAATGTTCTATAAGCAGATATTTATTTGGTAGAGATAGCTCAAAAGAAGAAGAAGAGAAATTCACTCTTAAAGACAAAAATATAGATACTATGGAAAAAATGAAGTTGTTATAAATGAAGAATAAAAAAGAGATGTCTTGATGAAATGTTATGTAGAGCAAATTGAACTGCTTGAAGGAAGGTTGATAAATGAAGTCAAGGAGCATGATGAGATCACACAAGACTTGAAACTCATATTTTTACTCTTGATGAATAATTAAAAAATAAGAATGAAGAGTGTATCATGTATCATAAAAAGATAGGGTATTTGTAGATGAAATTAAGTCAAACTATGATAAAAGATACATATGATGAAAAAGACAAGGAGGACTATGGAACTAAATTGAGGAATTCTCTTGAAGTCTTGAAAATTTAGAATAAATAGATTAAGAAGACGATGTCACAAGTAAATGACTATGAATAGAAATTCAATGTGTTTAAGTAAAGAACAATTGAAGACATCAAGGAGTTTGAATACATAGTCAAGCATCTCAATTGTCAACTGGAAATCCTATCCACCTATAAACGTTAAATTTATATACCTTGTATTAATTTTATATGCCATTATGTCATAATGCCCCCCATGCATAACTATTTTTATAATTACACTTTACCATCATTTTTCCATTTTACAACCTAGGATAATAAGTTAATTACTATGGTTAAATAGTAATTAGCTTTTTTATCTTTACCCTTAAAACCATAAAATCTAATAAATCAAATAAAATCTATATTTTTCCTCCCTTTTGTCCTTATTACTCCTTTTACCCAACCTTGTTCCATGGTTAAAATAACTTGAATGACTTTAGAAGTCATTTTATCACACCTTTACCCCATACCAACCCATTAGAATAACATTTCATTTTGCTCCTCCCATTTTGGGTAAATCAATGTCAATCTTCCATGATCAATGTCGATCGATTAAGATCGACGTTGATCCATAAATACCCAATATACCTCTATTACTAAGGAGGATGGCGATTACAATTTTACCTTCAAAAATCTACCAAAATCTCACTACAGTTCATGTATAGACATTATGAAAGCTATGTTATCTTGTAGAATCTCCATTTAAAGCATCATTAAGAGGATTTTGTGAAGTTTATTCTCTCATCCCATCAATTTTTATTTTCAATCAAATAAGGTTAGTATTGTAATCTATTTTTGTTTCATTTCTCATATTTATTATCTTTTGTGTCTAATAGTAATCATTTGACATTCAATTTTATTTATTTTATCAGTTTTCTAGGTTATTATTATAGTCTAATCAGTATTCAGTTTTCTTAGATAGAATTGATTTTGATTCATCTGAATCAATGTCAATTTGTTGAATTGACATCAATACCTATCTATTTAATTAATTAGTTTTAAATATCTTATTTTCTATATCAAAATTATGTTCCATCTATAAATATTTGTTTCTAACCATTTTTGTTATTTCTATTTTCATCAGTTTATCAAAAATACAAAGTGTTATTATAGTCTATTTCACAAATTTAATAGTATATATAAGATCAACATCAATCCATTTGAATTGAAATCAATCCTATAGGATCAAAATTTATCTCTATTACATCTTTAAAACATTTTATAAATATGCTATTTATTTTATAAAATATTGTTTTGTTCATGTAGATGACCTTGCTTAGTTTAGTGTATGATTCATTTAGCATATTTGATCTTCCCATAGTCCCTCAACCTCTCTTTGTAGATCAGAGTGACATAGCTTTTGGGCTATGGATTTATCTTGTGATTTCAATATGTGACTTCACCTATATTGATGATCTATTAGCCTTAATTCAATAATACATAGACATTGCTAATAAATTATGGAATGCATATTTTGATCATATAAATATTCTCATTTAATTATCTTTGGCATTGTCTACTTCTATCCATATCTATATTTTTAATTTCATGTTAAAAATAAACTTGAATGTTTGAGCATGGGCTAACATCCATTTGAGAAAGTGTGCTACTTCTTGGGACTAGTTTGTAACTAGATAGCCCACCCATCTATCTATTAATCAGTTTTTTATGTTTAATTATGGTGTATTACAGGTCATTCCTCCCCAACCAAAGAAGAGTTTTCACAATCAATCTTGATCAACAGTGCGTAACCAACCATCCATATCTCTAAGTAATCTTAAAAAACCTGCTTATACTTTGTTTTTAGTAGTTAATTATTTCACATTAGAAAAAGTGAAAAAATATTGAAACATTTTGGCACACTCAGTGGGACCCTTAAGGTCTTAGTTTTAATTATTAGAAATTCATTCTTCAATTTTAAACTCTCTTTTCCCTTTCTTTGTTTATTACATTCATTCAAATAAATTTAGTCTTTGCATTTTATTTCCTCTTAAAGTAAAATAAATTCCATCCATTTTTCATGCTTAGGTGCTTTCACATAGAATAATCTAGGTAGTAATCTATCATAGTCATCACTTTATCTACACACAAACCAAATCACTATCATGATTAACACATCTAAATACTTGACATAAGGAAATTGATAGGGATTTCATCACCTAATGACAACCGTTTTTATTAGGGATCCTACTTGGATTTCACCACCAAGTGGAGGATCAACTAAATTTTGTAGCTAAGTATAATCTCTAGACCATTGATACACCATTGGCTAAGCACCTATATTGGTTGTGGGATTGTGAAGTGAGGGGAGAAAGCCCTAAGTATCAGACCAAATATCAATACCAGTACAAACTTCTTTGAGCACCAAAAAAACTACCTAAAACCATCCTTAGATTTCCATTTCTTATGACCTTTTTTATCCATTTATTTTCTACCTTCTCTTTCACATCTTAAAATTAAAAAAAAACTTCTTTGGAGTGACTTTTAGTGTGTGTATATTTCATTCATAACTTAAAACAAGATAATTCAAAGGGAACTTTTCATTTTATTTGTTTGTCTTATCTTCACTTTTATTTTTTATTTCATGGTGTTGGCTCGACAATAATAAAAAAAGTGAGAATTTGAGGAGGTTGTTACACCCTTTCCTATGGAGCATACACCTAGTCTTATTTCTTCCCCTAAATCCTTTGAAAATCTAGTGTTTCCATAATATTACCCTTAAGGAGATCCCTCCTTTGCAAAAATATTGGACAATAACCCTCTTGCTCTTAATCATTATTTGAATAGTTGAGCAATACATATTTCTCCTTCCCCCATGCCCAAAACTCTCCACATAGGTTTTAGATGACTTTTGAGAGAACTAAGAGAACCAGAGAGTTTACCGTGGCCATGATAAACATTTTTACTAGATCTCTTCCACCGGGCTCTAATGCTCAGATATCAAAACCTTTAGAGAACCAACCATTCATAGTATTTGTTAGTTCTCTAACTATTTCTTAGGTCTAAAATATTATTTAGCCTATACCAACCATACCTTCACAAACATTAATTTGGTCTATTCCTATAAGTCTCCCTCCCATTAGAATAATTTTATCACATAGCTCATAACAAATCCCATATACTCAACCTTTCTAAAATTATGTCTCCTTAGTCACCTAATATGTAGCCTCATCACAACTAGACATAGCCATGTAATTATAGTCTTTCCCACATTATAATATTCCATTATAAATCCTTAAGTATGTGTCGATATCTCAACCTATTATGTATACCATAGTTAGATATTTTCCCTCATATCCCATGTCTACCACTTTACCAAATTATCAACCCCTTCATCAGAATGTCTTTAGAGGTATGCCTTAGAGTAATAATCAGATAGACCTCATGAACATCCTTATGAATAAGATGGATAGTTTAGAAGCCTTTACCTCTGGACATAATAATATGCTCACATATGAGCAAATTTGTAATGAGCTAATCCATCCCTCTATCCCTATTCGACCATACCCATTTTAGGTGGAGCTTCCTAAATTCACTAAATTTTAGAATAAAGAATATCCCCAATAGCATCTTAGAGCCTTTTGACACACGTGTTATCTTATAGCACATGATGATGCCCTCCTACTTAGAAAATTTCCCATATCATTAGTAGGATCTTCATTGGATTGGTACAATTCCATTCCACAACATACCCTCTTCTCCTTTAGATAGTTGGACCAAGTTTTTCTAAAACACTTCTCAAATAATATTTCTTTAAAAGTGACTATCATCGATCTTTATGCTATTAGACAATTTAAGGATGAATCCTTATCAGACTTTGTAGCTCAATGGTGTAACTTAATCAACTAGATAACGTTTCCCTTGCAATAGATAAAATTAATTGAATTATTTTCACATTCTTGTGAAAAACATATATCATCTATGCTACAAATTCAAACTTTTAAGATGTTTGATGAAGCCTTTATCATGGCCCGTAAGCTTAAACTCCATGGCATTGAAGAAGGGAAAGTTAAGTTGTGCAATAAGAACTTTAAGTCTGACCCATCCAAAAGCAATATCAATAATCCTAAAGCAAAAGGGGAAAAAAATATAGATACTGTAAAATCTTCTTCCACTTCGACATCTAACCAATCTAGAGATTCTACCTCTCAGACATAGAAACCTAGGGGTCTTACTCATTTTCCTTCTAAAAGTTTTCCTCTTAATAAATATACGCCTATAAGAGAACCTTATGGTTTAGTATTAGATAAAATCTTATAATTAAATACTATTGAGTTCCCCTTCATTAAACCAGTTGATGATATACATCCTAAACCCACTTGGTACAAAGAAGATGAATTTTTTATTTACCAAAGGGTAATAGGACATGACTTGAATAGTTTCAATCATTTAAATGATTAGTGTGGAACCTTATTAACAAGGGGAACTTTAGTTGGACAATCCAAATGCTCCTCCTAACTAATTTTTAGATATTTTTAATCAACCATTTCCTAACGATCTATCCACATTAAACACCATCTAATCTAACCCTAGGGAGACACAAAATCAAAGCCAACACTTGATTAATACAATCCATGACTAGTTATTGCCTAGAGAAATCTTGGAAGAACCTATGGTCTTTAATTTCCTTACAAGAGATCATTTTGATTTAAGTCAACCAAAGGTCATTAAACCTAGTCCCCTAATTCTCATAGAATTCCTTGATCTCATTACATGGGACCATTCATGTGAACCATCTCCTTCGTCCTCTCACAATGAATCTCCTAAAAGGGAAAATGAAATTGCTCCTCAAGATGTTACAAATAAACATCTTGACACTTTTGAAGTTGCTCATGTTATCACTTTAATCTCTATAAATTCTTATTATGGAAAACATATGTCACAAGCTGATCCTTTTACCTCAAAAAGCTATAGCTCATTAGTTTAAGATAATTTTCAATAGTTGGGATAATTATCCTGGCATTTCACCTCAAAAATCTATAACTCATCCTTAGGTTAAAGTGGATCTTTTTCAAATGTCAAAAAGTACAAATCATAGTCTGAGTAATCCCCCTATTATTAACACCAAAAATAACAAAGGGCCTACATATTTTATGTCATCACCATCATCTATTTTAGGACCTCATCCATATTCTGCCTTGGTCATAAGGTCTTCTATCCAACCATAGGGAAGGATACGAAATCCTTTTCCATTTAGTGTGTCTCCCTTTCCATATTCCTCTTCCTCCACTAGGGGACCATTAGAAAAACATAAAATAAGAGATCCTAAAGTTATCCCTCTTGTAAAGGGTAAACAACAAAACCAAACAAGTAATACCCTACCATGAGAGCTTTTTATCAAAACCCCTATAAAATTGCATCATGACCCTTTAAAAGGATCTTATGCTATTATTTTGAAACAATTGTTGGATACCTCTTTCATTATGTTACCACCTATACAGACTATTAACCTTCACCCTAAGAGGCTTGTATGGTATAAAAATTGGTAAATATGTGCATATCATAGGTACCTAGGTATGATACAAAAAATTCTAAAGCCATTAAGGCTCTAATAAAATATTTAATATAGGATGACAACCTCTTAATTGATGATCTCAATGATCAAACCCCTAAGTCAAAAGTTATTAATCCATCTGTTCCACCCATTTATAATCCTTCTAGTCCCATACATGATAAAGAGTCGATAGCTTCTTCAGATCCACCCCTATTCCACATTAATGTCATTCATGTAACTACCCACTCTCAAAACCATAATCTTAATAATTCTAAGTTTTCAATTATAAGAGCCTCTATGTCTAATATGCCTCAACCTAGACAAAGGTCTAAAGTTTATATTACAAGAACTACCCATACTAAAGCTTAGAAATTGGTTCATATCTCCATATTAAAATAGCTCCACCAAGCACATGTTAATATGTAATTATATGATCTTATTGATAATTCTACAAAACATTAACATGTAATGAGAGAATCTCTCTAAGCTATTGAAGTCTGACCAGATGAAACTCAACCTTTTTTAGCCTTTATAATAGCCCTTTGAATGGCCTTAACTCTTAGTTTAACTAATTCTAAAATTGTTCCTTTATCGCTTGAAGACCAAGATCCCACCATTTTTTATTACAGCCAAAATAAATCATATCAAATTAAAAGGGTTATGATTGATAATGGGGTGAGAATTAATATTTTCTCCTCACATGCTTTCTAGCAATTACAATTACCAAAAACCATTGTCTCCCAGTCTGCAATAATCCTTCAAGAATTTAATGACATGACAACACCCATAGTTGGAACAATCATCCTCCCCATTTGTGTGGGTCCTCAAACCATTCATGAGCTATTTTATGTTATACAAGGGAAATTTCAATACAACATTCTATTAGTATGTCCATGGATTTATGCAATGTGATACATACCTTCCACCATTCATCAATACCTTAAATATGAACATGAAGGTCAAGTACACATCATCCCTACTAATCCTCACCCCTTTAAGTTGTGAAACTTTACCTTTGGGAAAAATTACATCATAATACCCTCACCTAACATAATTCCATCTCTCTCTTCCAAACAACCTTTGACTAGCACGACCATCTCTGCTTTGAAATTACCTCTTATAGAGGTTATTGACTTTATGATGCAATAAATTTTGATAAAAGAATATAAGTTATTAAATCTTAATACTTTACCCACTCCTAAAGAATATGGTCATCCTAATAAGCAACCTAGGTATTCACCCAGTCTAGGTGAGACCATTCCTTTTAGACCACCTTTCTTACACACTTACTTAACATATGGTGAGATTGATCAAGCTATCTCAAATAATGATGATAATGTTTTTATGAAACCATTTACATCCAATTTCTCCTTTATTATCAACCCTTAGTTTGTTCAAACCTATCTTCATCACTGCACTTAGAAAGTCTTTAGCATGGGTATGTATGAGCATGGTTCTCACGATGTCACACTAAGAGACTTTAGAAAGCTATAGGAAAAGTATGGATTAGGTTTTAATAATAATTCTAATTTTTTCCCGAAACCTATTCTTCTCCCATATCTGGAAGAAGAAGAGCCATCTTCCTCATCTGATACCTCTTACTCAACTACTGACACCATGTCCACTCCTTCTAACTTATTTTTTAGTCAATTTTAACTCCTTAAAACCTCTCATATTCTACCATGATGGAAAAATCTGAACCATCCCTTTAGTATATCCTTAGTTAATAGGATATGATATGTTAACCATCCCTACTTTTTAGTGTTAAGATGATGAGTCAATATTGACCCATCTAGGTGCTAAAAACTATTGTTTACATAATTCTTTTCTATATGAAACATCTAAGTTGTTAAATGAAGCTACTATTGATATTAATATTGGGTTATAAGAGTTCCAAAGGATTATTAAAATTATAAAAGCCTTAGATCTACAAGATTATCTCCCCCTCATCTATACAAGTGTGTTGAGTGTGTCTTCCATAAGAAAGTTGCCCATTATGTCATTCTAGGGGGAATTCTTTATAACCATGGTTTTGATAGTATTCTCCTTTGTTGTCTCCAAAATCATGAAGCTACCTTAGCTATCTAGGAGGTCCATGATGGCTTGTGTAGTGGACATTTTAATGGACATGTAATTGCTAAGAAAATCTTACGTCTCGGTTATTATTGGCCTACTTTGAATCAAGATTGTTGTGCCTATGTTAAAAGGTGTGTAAAATGTCAACAACATGTAAAATTATCCCATGTACCTATTAAATCCTTGTAGGTAGCAAGAGACTTTTGGCCATTTTCCTAGTGGGGACTCGATCTCATTAGATAGATTGATCCTAAATCCTCTCAACATCATAGCTTTATTATCACGACCACAGAGTACTTCACTAAGTGGGTGGAAGCTATGCCACTTATCTCAACCAAGGTAGAAAAGTTTGTGTAATTTATCCATAATCACATTATTTGTCATTTTGGGATTCCTTATAAAATTATAACAAATAATGGAAAACATTTTAAAAATAAGAAAATCTAGGTGTTGTGTGACTCATTTAAAATCAAATTAAGTTTTTGCTCACCTTACTATCCTCAAGATAATGGTTAAGTTTAAGCATCTAATAAAAACTTATTCAAAATCTTAACCAAAGTCATTAGCAAAGCTGGTAAAGATTGGTGTCTTCATATCCCTTTCACCTTATGGGCATATCAAACTAGTATTTAAACCCCTATAGGTGCTTCTGCTTTTTCTCTAATCTATGGTGTAGAAGTGATACTTTCTTTGGAAGTCCAAATTCCCTCCCTTAGATTCTCTCTTAGAGACATAGTTTATGATGAAGATTTCCATTAGGAGACTTTATCCCAGCTTGAGTTCTTAGATGAGCATTGAGCAACAGCCCTTGACCACCTTCATATATATCAAGAACAATTAAAACAAGCATATAATAAACATGTAAGAGAGTGTGAATTTAATATTAGAGATCTTTTGCTTAAAGAAAATCAACATGTCACTACTATGGAATGAAGTAAGAGGGGTAAGTTTTCTCCTAATTGGCTTGGACCATACATCATAACTCATAAATATGGATTTGGGACATATCATTTAGCCTCTCTTGATGGTAAACCAGAATTTGAACCTCTTAATGCCTTGAATTTGTGTCCTTTATATAGTTATTAAAATTTGTCTCATCTTGAGTGGTTAGTTTTATCATATCCCTTTATAACTAATAATGATATGAGAGTTGTGTGGTTACCCGGTAGTTGTTGTAATCCTTGCCTTGAATATGAATAACCTATCTCTATTCATAACATTCTCTCTTGGATAAGTTTCCCCTATATTTGGAGAAACCCCAAATCATTATTTCCCTTATCTCCTTCATACCCTTATTTTCCAAGATATCATAATCATTTCATATGATCAAATCAAGAAAATTGTCTTACACAGATCTTTTATGCCAATATTAGTATTGGTATTAAAAATAAAAAAGAGAAAAATCAACATACTAATCATTTTAAGGATAGTTATAATCAAATCCAAAAAGGCACAATAAATAGACTGATCCCTTAAAGTATAACTGTGCAAAAGTATAAAAATGTAGACCACTCCCTCAAAGGATGGATACTAAGTAGAAAACTTACCACATTGATCAGTTTTAAAAATTATGCCATTTTTAAAGAGCCTTAAAATCATCAAAGCATATAAAAAAATAATGTTATCAAAATAAAAATCTCAAGAAAGTTTCTCACATTGATCAAATTTCTCATAGTAGACTTCTCGTATTGATCAGTCTACATGCTAGCATAAAATTATTCTCAAAGGAGAAACTTCTATTTCTTTAAATATGGATGACATTGTTATCCATCCCTTATCCCATCAAAATCATCTAATCCCAATAATCTTATCTCTGATTACTCTAGATTGTGTCAATTTTTATTATCCTTTGTGTTAAGGATGTGCATGCATGTAGATGAAAGGTCTTCCTTTTGGTTGTGGTCCTAGTCAGTATGGGGTGAATTTATCCATCATAATGTCAAATAATATATAAATCCATAATTTATAAGAACATAAAATTTTTAATCACATAAAATCCATAAGCATAAACCATAATTTGCATCTCATTAATGTTAAATAATTCATAAAAAAAACCATAATTTATAACATAATAATTAATCATAATCCATCTAAATAATCAATTAATATCTAAACATAATAAATCATAATCCATACATTAAAATAATTAATGAATCTCTAAATATAAATCATAATCTATTCATAAAACATAAAAATAGGTCTAGATATATTAATGTTACATAATTCATAAACAAATCCATAATTTACAACATAATAATTAATCATAATCCATCCATAAAACATAAAAATAGGTCTATATATATATATGCATCTCAAAATTATCTACAAATGTAATAAAGGGCTTGTGGCCCATATAATGTGCATGTCTACTAGGTAAACTCTATCTTGTTGAGATGAAAGCTATCCTCTCCCCTTATCCTATTCCCATTAACTTTCATCTCTTAATCCCTCCCTTAAGCTACAAATTTCAAAAACATAAAAAAACATAAAAAAGCTTGTCACTTACCTCATAGTGTACTCATCATTGTCATCATCCGCTCACGCTATCCTCCATCACCTTGTTTGTGTGTCTCTGCATCAGCAACCTATCAATTTTTTCTTATAAAACTCTCATACACTTGATAGCTAAATGAGCCTTACTATTTTATAGTGAGATATTTATATCCATTATTGAGATTGACATCATTTCATCATATTGATGTCGATTATCTTTAATCAACATTGATTATTTCTAAGTGATGTCAATTCACTTTAATCACTATCAATTCCTTATGATTGATGTTTATTCCCTAGGCTTGATTACTATTGGAATTTTGGATTATTTTTCCTTCTTTTAGTTTGATATTAGACCCATATTTTCTTGCTTTTTGTCATAGCTCTCCCATTTTATCCCTCTTATTACCCTTTAGATTGGTGAATTTTGACCCCTTGTCAATTCCTTAATCTCTTTTGGCATACCCTTGTTTTTTGGAACCTTACCCCATATAAGATCCCAAGGGTATCTTTTGTCTTGAGTAATTTACTTATATGTACACATACACTGTACACACACTGAATGATTTGGTTCTCTATTCCTATCTCTTGTGCTCTTGACTTACCTTTTATATTCTTACTTATTTTAGTTATGTCATCTCACTTTTTGATCTGGTCTTTTGAGCATTCCTACTTGCATTAGTTTTTATTCCATTTTATGCAAACATGGCCTTCATTTTTTAGTATCCATCATCTATTTTCATAATCCTTTAGCTATCTTTCATTTTGTCCATACCATCTCATTTATTTTCTTTTTCCATTCCATCTTGTTCAAACCTGTCATCCATTCCATTTCACTTCCTATCACCCAGTTTGAGGGGGGATACCTCCTCACAAAAACTTGAGGCATTAGACTTTTTTATAGTTTGTATCTCATGGCACACCATTGTATACCACTCCACAAAAGGGGGTAAAATGTAGACACTAAATTTATACTTGTATAAAATTTATATATCATTATGTCATAATGTACCCCATGCATAATTATTATTTTTATTACACTTTACCATCATTTTCCCTTTTACCACCCAAGTTAATAAGTTAATTAATATGTTTAAATAGTAATTACCTCTTTTTACCTTTACCCTCAAAACCATAAAATCTAATGAATCAAATAAAATATAAATTTTCCCTCCCTTTTATCCTTATTACTTCTTTTACCCAATCTTGTCCCATGGTTAAAACAACCTGAATGGCTTCAAAAGTCATTTTAACCCACTTTTACCCTATGCCAACCCATTAAAATAGAATTTAATTTGATTCCACCCATTCTGGGTAAATCGATGTTGATCCTCCATGATGGACGTCGATCAGTTAGGATTGACGTCGATCCATAAATACCCAGTAGACTTTCATTATTGAGGAGGGTGGTGATTACACTTTGGCTTCAACACTACCAAAATATCACTATAGTTCACATACAAACATTATGAAAGCTCTATTATCTTGTAGATTCTCCATTTAAATCATCATCAAGAGGATTTTGTGAAGTTTATTCTCTCATCTCGTCAAGTTTTTTTTAAATAAAAAAGGTTAGTATTATAATCCTTTTTTTTTTAAATTTCTCATATCTATCATCTTCTATGTTTAATAGTCATCATTTTACATTCAATTTTATTTATTTTATTAGTTTTCTAGGTTGTTATTATAGTCTAATTGGTATTTAGTTTTCTTGCAAAGAATAAATATTGATTCATCTTAATCGACATCGATTGTGTTGAATCAACATCGATCCTTGTCTGTTTAATTGAGTAGTTTTAAATATCTTATTTTCTATATCAAAATTGTGTTCTATATATAAATCTCTATTTCTATCCATTTTTTTATTTGTATTTTCATCATTTTTTTAAAAATATAAATTGTTATTATAGTCTATTTTATAAATTTAATAGTATTTATAAGATTGACGTAGATCCATCTAAATCAACATCGATCCTATAGGATCAACATTGATTCTTGTTACATCTTTAAAACATTTTATAAATCTGCTATCTATTTTCTAAAATACTATTTTGTTCATGTAGATGACCTTGCCTATTTTAGTGCATGATAGTTATCATATTTGATCTTCCCAGAGTCCCTAAACCTCTCTTTGTAGATCATATTGATATAGATTTTGAGCTAGGACTTTATCTTGTGATTTCAATACATGAATTCACCTATATTGATGAGTTTTTAGCCATAATTCAAGAAGACATAGACATTGCTAATGAATTTTGGGATGCATATTTTGATTGTATAATTCTTCTCATTTAATTTTCTTCGGCATTGTCTACTTATATCCATTCTATCTTTGTAATTTCATGTTAAAAATAAACTTGAATGTTTGAACATGGGATGACAACCATTTGAGAAAGCATTCCACTTCTTAGGATTGGTTTATAACTAGGTAGCCCATCCATCTATCTATTAACCAATTTTTTTAGTTTAAGTGTGGTGTATTATAGGTCACTCCTCCCTAGCCAAAGGGGAGTTCTCACAATCAAGCTTGATCAATGATGTGCAAACAACCATCCATATCTCCAGGTAATCTTAAAACCCTAATTATACTTTGTTTTTAGTAGTTAATTAATTCACATTAGAAAAAGCAAAAATATATTGAAACACCACCATCCTAAAATCTAAAGAAGATGAGTGTTTAAGGTATGCATTTGAAAAGGAGTCATTGAAAGTTGAGTCAAATAAGACTTTAAGATAAGCGAAGTCATTTATGATGTTTGAAAAGAGCTCAAATGATCTTGATAATATTTTAAGTAATCAAAAACATGCTAGTGATAAATTTGGTCTTGGATACAAACAAAAAAAACATGTCACTCTGGACAAGACTAATATGAATAAGGAAAATCAAAATTTAAAGATCAATCATTAGTCAAGGAATGAAGGCATTAGGAAAATGAAGACAAATCAGATTAGACAGCCAAATGCTATAAGCTATGCAAATTTTAATGGTCATTGTTACTCCTACAATCATTTTGGTCATAGGTCAAAAGATTAAAAAAGATCGTTAAAGAATGAATTTACATGGAATTATGAGCAAGATAATGTCAATCATGTAGAATATGATCACTTAAGATAATCAACTAGTCCACAAGAAAAGAGTGACATCATTTGCTACAAGTGTCAAGGGTTTGGCCATATTGCAAAGTTTTGTAATATCTTCATCAGGAGACCTAATGATTAGATTCATGAAACATCAAGTAATAATCCTATATCTCAATTATAAGGTATGTATAGTCTAAGAAATGTCATTTGTTTCAAAAGTCATGAGAGAGGTCACATAACAAGGTTCTGTAAGAATAATCAGTGTTCTACTTCAAGAACTATCAATTATGTCACAAAGAGAAGGAGCCATAGGGAATGGAGGCCTAAGAAAGCAAATGGAAAATAGGCTTAAGGTGGAATTTTTACCCTGATAGAATAAGGAACAAGGTCAAATAACAAAGAACAAGACTTTTCTATCCAAATGGATAAGGAAATCAAGTATGATCTTGAGAGAAAAAAACAATGTTGATAACTCATTCAAAGTTAATCAAAAGGTGAGGAAAGACTAAAATTTAGGTAAGAACATGGAGATATGGGAGTCTCCTGAGTTTTGGGATCTTTAGTTCATCTGTGACAAGTGGGTGTCTCTACCTATGCTTCTTAAGAGGCATATTTCATGTGTGGAAGAAAGTGTGTGTGCTCTAGGTGATGATAAATGGGTTAATCAATATAAATAATTGTGAAGAAGTAAGCTATAGTTATGCATTTAAATAATATTGATATGATGACTTTATCAAGCCAAGTCATGTGTTTTCACAAGATGTTAAATCTTCTTGCATAAGAAAGAGAAAGCATGTTGGATGATAGTTGAGCTTTGGTTGATTTTTTAGGACAAGAATATCATTTGAATATATGCTTGGCTAAGGGGGAACAATGAGTCTTATAAATATACTCCAAAATGTTGTGATAGGAATGAAGTTATGTGTACAAGGTCTACAAGCTAGGTATGGATATATCCAGGTGTCATTACAAGTTGTCAAGGTGTCCTAATGGAATAAAAAGGTGTGATGACTTTATTTATATATGCTCTAGGTGATTTAAAGCTTTGAAGATCTTTTGTGTGAAATTTGAGGATTCTTGTTTCATCTCAAGTTTTCTAGTTTGTGCTTAAGGATATGTGGGTCAAAAACCGTGGTATAAAGTATGGGCTCCCAAAGGATTCTAGGCTCCAAATTTGGTTCAAAAGTGTGTATTGATGACCTATAGGTATGGGAAAAAAATTTAGAGTTGGGATTTGACTATAAGATGGTGTGTTGATGAAGTTTCTCTTATAAACCTAGTGTTTTGGTCTTTATTGGAAAAGTGGGTTTCCTAATGATTTAAAGCCTAAGTTTGCTTAATCAATTTAAATGGTCTAAAATTTATCAATGGGTGCCTAAATTTAGATGACCTAGGGGGAATCCCTCTCAGTTTTCTCAAGGTAAGTTTAATTAGTTTTTGATGTTCTAGTATGTCTTGTCTTCATAAAAGTAGAGGATGATCAAAGAAGAGTGTACTCATGGAGCATGTTTGAGAAGTTTAAGGTACGAAGTGGTATGAAAAGTGTTAGGGGGAGTTTTTATCATCTCTATGAGGTGGTACATTCTTTTTATTCATCTTAAAATCCTTTTTAGGTCCTTAGGATCAGAAGATAGGCCTTTGTCATTAATGTCAAAGGGGGAGAAAGATCATAATGAAGTATTATGAGGATGTTAAAATATTAAGAAGACACTATAAGGGTGTTTTCCATCAATGAAAAAGGGGGAAATTACTGAGCATGGTCATTGATGTCTTAGATTATCATTGATTTCATAGAGAGCATGTGGTACTAATGCATTAATGACAAGTTAATTAGATGGATAGATTCGAGAGATATGGCAGTTGTGCATGTCTTTAATGACAAATAAGAGGTTATGAGGCATTCATAGATATCTTGATAAAGCTCTGGTTTGTGTTGTGAGAATTTGGAAATAATAATATGAATATTCTAGTTTAAGAACATGCATATTATAACTTAAGAGAAGCTAAACCATCACTATACATCATGTAGATATGGATGAACCAATAAGTTTATACATTTAGTTTAGGTATGAATAAAGTCAATAATGGTCAAAGTTTGACATGGAGATGGTGTCTATATTACCAATAATCTACCCTAAAAATTTGGAGTTTTGAAGTGATTTATATCTCAATTTATAAAGCTTCAAAGTTGATCTAATAGACTTTGATGGGCTAGATACCATCAAGTTTAATCATGTTGTATCCTAAGGTCATTGGTATAGAATATACAATGGTGAGTGATTAATTGTACATATTGAGATCAATGGTGCATATAAGTTCAACATGTTAAAGGTTGCATGCATTGATAACAAGTGTCACAAGATCAATAATTTGATAAGAGATCAATAGTGAGAAGTAGTTCATACTTATGATGATCAATGGTGTAGGACAAGTCAAAGAGTCAACAAATCATGTGGGACTACTAAATGGCACAAGCACATGGACTGAAAATAATGTTTTTATAAGGAATGTGAGGGTGCCATGTATTGTAATCATGGGATTTCTGATCAAGATCTAATAATTAACATTGTAAGATAAAGACCTAACTGATCTAAGGAGATCAATAGTTTGTATTTGGTCAATATTGTAAGGGTGCACAAGATGAAGTTAACATGTTGGAAGTTTAATAGTTTCTTAGTGACCATTAGAATTCAAACATTCAAATTTGTTAGGGAAGACTAGTCTATAATTGGTGTGTTATAACTTTTGATATATGTATAATTTGACCATGGTGTAAAAAATAAAGTTGTAGAAGCCTTCAAGGTGCATCCAAAAATATTTAGTTAAAGGTAAGAATGTTATTGAGATACAAAGTTGGATATGTATGTGTTCATGCTCTACAATTAACCAAAGAAGGGTAATTGAGTTGTTCTTGATGGTATTTTGATTTTTTAAGATGAACTAAGTGTTAGATCATGTTGTGACTTCATGAAGACTATCTATGTGGATTATGGAGGTTTGACCAATGTAGATTCTATATGATCAAAGGCTTAGAATTTGAATGTGTTTTTTCTTCATGATAATATGTATAGAATGATGTTTGGGATATTTTTTCTATAGAAGATGGGTGTTGTGATGGATGTTGTCACTTAATATAGACTTATAGATCATATGCCATGGGTCTTTATATTTTTTAAGTGTTCTTGTGTTCAAAGTTTACTTGGATAAGTGTCAAAGAGGTGAATGGGTCTCTATAGGACTTGAAAGGACACTTAGGTCTATTTGAAAGAGGGTACTGCTTAAAGGTGACCCATGTAGATGCATTAAGAGTGAAGGCATGTGTTGTGGCCAATAAGGAAGGTTGTGAACATGATATTAATTAAGATTATATAAAATGTGAAACCAAATATGGTGGTGTCTAGACTCATGGAATAGGTGTTGAGAGACTATTAGAGACATGTGTGAGTAGATCATGTGTTGAGAGTGCATAAGATAGAGAAAAGAGGCAAGTTAGAGTGAGGAATGTGTTGGTGCCTAAAATCACACTGGGTAGTTTTTGGGCCCTTAAAAATTATATTTGTCATTACATGCTTCTTTAGAGAATTAATTTCATGTGATATTGGCTATGTCATATATGTTGATTCTCATTTGGTAAGAAAAATCTATGAACTTTCCAAAGGCTACTTTAGGTATGACGTAATACACTTGCTCTAGTTCTAAAAGATGTTCCTCACTGGGAATGTTTCTTCAGTAGTAGTATGTGAATGTTTTCATGTGTACAATACAGTCCTACCTTGAAGGCAATAGGATAATCTTTATATACCTAGAGGAGATGGCCCTATTTCACATTTAATAGTTTTGATAATTAAAAGATTTGAAGTGTTTTTAGGTGCTGGTGGAATCTTGCTCTCCTCCCCATTATAAAAGTATGGTGAAAATGTGAGTAAATGATTAAGAATTCAATCTCATGTTTGAATAAAACATGTGGTGGATCCTCATGGGTTTTTATGTTTTGGGTCCTTTTTAAGAAGTGTCAAACTTAGTTTTGTTAGTAAAGTTAAAAAAACTACCAGGGACCAAGTGTCTAAATAAGCTATATTGATGGAGATGCCACATGTCAATGTCTTAAGATTTTTTAAGTCTCAAACCTTTTCTAAAGATCTCCTCACCTTTATTTTAGTGGTTATGGTTTAAAAATTCTTTAAGGTATAGGCACCTAAGCATGTAAAGAAGATTGGAGACACATGTTAGGCTCTTGATGATTTATGAACAATGAGCCTTCTCTAAAGATTGCCTCACTTGTAAATTGGGAAAATCTTCAAATGGTCCTTAAAGATCAGATGCCTGAGATAATGACATGTGGCATTATTTTGCACTATTAATAATTTGAGTGGTATCACACTAATGTTCCAAAGGAAATGATAATGGAGGTGTGAAAACCCCCAAGAATCTAGGAAGGTGCTACACGGTAAGGTCTTGCTTAAGTAGGCCTGCATGTCATAGAAGAAAAGCATAAGCATGCTTGCCTCTATTTTTTCCAAAAGGGGCTATTAGAGTAATAAATGTTGTGGTTGATGATTCTCCATTTATCTTGAAGGAATTAATGGTAACCCTAATCTTAATGATTAAAATATTATAACTAAGAATTTCTCTTTATTTTGAATTCACCGTTTACATTTAGAGTGATATTTATGCCTTCAAGTGATCTGTGCATCGAAAGTGAACTACAATGAAAATAATTATGATCATAAGTATATTCCTTAAGGTTTTTCTAACTCCTTTTGTGTATGATTATAATGATTATTAGTAAGTGATCCTCAATTCGCTACTCTTGTGAAAGAGAGTTCAGAGGTGTTTAGACAATAGTTATTGTGAGGAATTTATCCTAAGCTTAGAAGTTATGTAGTTTGTAAGTTAAGTAGTAATGGCTTCATCCTCTACATTAGTAAAGATTAGTATCACATCTATCCTAGATGGAAATAGAAACATAGATGTTTAGGGGTTAGATTTCATGGCCCTATTAAATGTTTTGCAGTGACCAAATCCCCTCCTAATTGTCTCCAAAATGGCATGAGCTACATGACCCCTGTAGAAGTGTTCCCTCTGGAAACCCATATCTATAATTAGCTATTGCATGTGTTGAGGTTTATCAACCGGATACCAGGACTATCATAAAAGGGAGATAATTATTTGTGTACTCATTTACACTTAAGTCCCTTAGTACCATGCTTAGAATCCTTCCTCAACTTGAGAGCATCACACTTACTCTAGAAGAGTGCCAACAGTATATAGACATAAATGAAAAGATGGTGTGGGATATTTTGAATTCATGACTATCCAAGAAAAGGTAGAAGGTCTCCTGATTATTGAAGAGCCTAAAATTGGTAGAGTTCAATGAGTTTCCCTAATATGCGATCACCATGGTTATAGGATTATGGGGTGCCCATCATAGATAAATTTGAAACATGGATGTTTTTTATTCTCATGTACATGTTATAAGGGTAGAAGAAACTAGACTAGGCAACCATCATGAGCAATAATCTATATAACTAGATGATGCAATTATGCAATGCCATTTATTTGAGGGATAAATTTATAGGTACCTTATATATGTCTTCATATTTGATGTATATCATGGTACATAATAGGACCTTCATAGGTCTCAGCATGAACCTCTTAGGGTTTAGGATATATGAGATTTACCTAGAGGTCACATTGGAAGGCTTCAAAAATAACTTCTATTAAGGTGTATAATTATTTCTTCAATGCCTTGATGAGTGTTTTCTTCCCTCTGAGAAGCCTAAATGGGATGACCAAGATGGCTAGGGAATTAATTGATAGATTTGGTGCCTCTTACATCTAGTTTAGGACTTTCAAGTATATCAAGGTGAATGGTTATTCAGGGGCCCCTCATAAACTGCTAATATACATTGATGACAAGGTGGCCATTATGGAACTCTATAGGCAGATGGTCCACCTACATGAAATGATTATGACCAAGAAGGTAAATAATACTTTCAAGTTCCTAGTAAAAATAAGATATTATACATGTCTTTCTATAGCTAAGGCAAAATGATTAGAGCAAGAAATAAGCATCTATATGATTACGAAGATGCCACCAAGGCCCAACTATGATATTATGTGGTTAGTAAATGTTGTTATGGGTATAATATTACACCAGTCACATTATGAGGACATATTCTCTGATTATACCATAGAGGAGTAAGTAAGTAAACTTTATTACATGAGGCTCACAATGCAAGAAATCCTTTCTTATAATATTGCTCCCATCCCTAGAGATATTGTAGATGATAAAATGAATATGGTAGATATTTACACTTAGAAATATATTGAAGTGCAGCCCATAACATAGGTGGATTATAGTGCCCTAGAGAATGACTCCATTCCATGGAGATCCTTCCTACTTATGAGGACATTCAGGTGGTTAAAGGAGCATGGGGTCGATCTTAGTGTCTATGACACCGTAACCCTCTAAAAATTCAAATAGGTAGTGAAGCTAAAGGTATTCCTACTAGCATACATAGGTGATCCTTTTGGACCATCAATAGTGGTTAAGGGAAAGGGTAAGGGAAAGGTTGGTGCTATCAACTTCTCTAAGAATGTCAATGTAGAGTTGCTAATAGTTTCCCAATATAAAATAAGTATGCCATTTTAAAAATTGACTAACTTGGATGAAAGTTTGGAGAAGATAATCAAGGGGAGGTGTAGCTAAAAATTATCACCCCCATATCCATCTCATTATAGCCTTAGATGGGGAGCCCAAAAAAAGGAAAGAGGTAGTGTTTAAAGACCTACCCCCAAAGGAGACTCTAGTGAATTAGTAGGAAGAGAGATCCTCATATGCCTAGAAATTAACTGATATGAGTGACAAAGAAGACTCAGATGAGGAAAGTCCAATAGTCAAGGTGATGAAGAAATAGTGCACCTTCACTCCTCCCCAAGTGAAAACTAGATAACAAACTTTGATGGAAAAACCACAAACCCTGGTGAAGCCCTCAGTGGTAAGTTTTTTTGAATAATAAGAAGCACTAGATGTGGGGGGAAAAAGTGATGAATAATATGTTTTTGGCCTTATATGACCCTTTGTCCTTTGATGATGTATTATAGGTCAAGTTTGAGGTGGCCACACAGATTTAGGAGCCCCAAGAAAAGGAGATGGTCTCTTCAGACATGAAACATTTTTGGAGAATATTATTAGATAACCGTTAGGCCAATTCAAAGTTGGTGAAGTTGGAGATAGATAGGTGTCTAGGGATAAATCGGGGGAGAAGATGGCATAAGAAGTACATGGTCCCACCAGTAGTGAAAAGGTGGAGGTGTAATAAAAAAACAAATATGTGTCACAATAGCTATCAAAGTAGCACCAAGTTTCCTTTCCCACCTAATGGTGTCAAGGTTGACATAAGAAGTAGGAGTTGATGTTGAGGAATATAAGAGATAAAGAGTATAAATGGGTACCCATATCCCTCTAAAATTAAAAAAAGGAGTAGATCATGTGATTGGAACTGTTGAGGGAGGAACCTCTAGAGGTACTAATATTATTTAAGTACCGTGGGACTTCTTTTCCCACATTAAAGTCCATGATCCTATGAGGTCCAAATAAGTAAAAGCTATGATTGATGAGGAGTTACCTAGAGGTGACAAGGAGGACACCATAGCTTTTTCCATCTAGGTTAGCCAACGAAGTGGAGAAGACAAATTAGTTGAGAAAACTTCTACTCAACCCACAAAATAGGGGAGTTCAAGTGATAGTTTGCTCTCAAGATCCCCACATATCAAAGTAAGTTTTGATGTCGTAAAGTAGGTAAAACCAATAAAAGAGAGGGAGTGAGGAGCTGATGAGAAAATTGTTGATTTAAAAAGTGATGATGAAGCTGAACAAATTATGTTAGGCTCACATCCCACTCCAGTGACAATCCCCTTAGTAATTATTCCAATGACCCCTCTATTCAGTGCATTGAAGTTCGCCTCAATATCCTTGACTCTAATTGGGTTCTAGACTAGGCCTCTTCTATGGATTGAAGAGAGAATAAAAGACAAACATGATATAATGAGTAAAATGGGGGATATTAATGTGATGAAAATTTCCCATACATACAAGGCCAAGCCTCCAAAGAGAGCCAAGACATACTCCCAAACCACTTTTATTGAGGCAGGAGGGATAATATTATAAATATACATTCCCCCACTAGGTGATACAAATAAATATGCTCCCCTTGAGATATATACAATGTATAGATATGATCTAGGGAATCCATCAAGGAATAAGATCAAAAATAACTCACAAGTCTTGGCAAGCATGGTGGGTAATTGAATGGAAAAGGGTAAATCCTAAATCGAGGAGATAAAGGTGTAGAACCAAGCTATTATCTAGTACTTGTAAAAATTACTAAGTGATCCCAAGGTAGTTACCTAAAATATAAGTAAGACTCCTGATACTCTTATTCTTTCCTTAGGTACATTGGATCTTGGGCAAGGTGAACATTTGAAGGCTAGGGGATGGGCCACTAGAGATTGCCAAAAGGACCTAACAACCTGAGCCAAGGAAATAATACACTTAGCACTAGATATTCTTGATTACATACTAGATAATCAAGGAAAGTGTGGTTCCCAGATGTTCATTTATGATGTAGATATCAGGAACTAGGAAAAACTCAAGCCAAAGCTAGAATAAATTTGTATTGTGGGTGAAGATATTTTAATAATATAAAAGGTCATCTCCTTAGATGATCAAAAACAACCTAGAAAATATCAATTGGTGGTTAAGCATTGATTTTTGGTTCTTAAGGATGGTGCCTTCTATTTGAAGGGGGAGAACTAGTCTTTCGAGACTATAAAAAGGAAATTGAAGCTGCCTTGAAAGTGATGATGAATTTTTATGGTGCACATGACATGAAAAAGGAAGCACTAGATGTATCCCTATAAATCCTCATTGATATACCTCATGGATCCTTTGACTTTCACAAGATTCAAGAACTTGTGTCACTTGAGAAGTCATATGACTAGTTAAAAGTGTTAGTTGGAAAGAAAAAACTATTGCTCCAAAAGGTTGGTAGCTATCTTAAAGAATATGATGTCAAATTCAAATACCATGTAGACCTAGACCAAAATATTCTTATCACCATGATCAAAAGTTACATGACTTACAATAATAGGTTGGAAAAAGGCTCCATCATCGATGTTGATTCCACAACATGAATGGATAATTCTATTTTTCATGAGTTGGCATCACAATTTTTTATTTCCTTCCTTCTCTCCTTATCATCTTTTCTTCTTATTTTCTTCTTTTTATTTCCTTTTTCTCATTTCCCATGGGGAAACCATTTTAATTTTCTCATTAGTGGCCAACCTTTATGAGTTAGTTTATGTTTAATAAAGGGATGTTTTTTGTTTGTTGCACAAGTGGACAAAGATTTGTTTTGTCCCTTATTGGAGTAATCTCCACATGTATAACTTTAAATATTATATCATAGTGGATAATTGATCTTGTCATCATCATAGAGGCATGAACATAATCTAAGGAATCATGTTTGTTACAGTGATAAATAAACTCCAGGCCTGTGAAAGATTTTTCCAGTTAGAGCATCTTCAAGAATATGCTAGGCATAACTATAATTGTATAAGTAAAGGGGGCATGTCCCTTTACAATGGTTGTTCTAATTTTTGAATATATAGTTATAGCTTAGAATATTTCTCCTTGTATGAATTATCTAGTGGTAAATTGGTTTCTATTTTAAAATCATTGGCAAGCTTTAAGAGAATTCATAATGTTTCCTTTATTATAGTTTTCCTTCATATAATGTCATGTTATGTAAATTCTAATAGATGTATACAACTTAGATTGATTCAATTAGTGGAATTTGTTCATGAGTTCTTGTTCTTACTAGTTGTTGAATTACAATGTTATGTTTTACTTGTTTTGTAGATTGGTTATCTGATATATTCTCTTTTATGGTAGTCATTTAAGGTTTATATCTAGAATATAAAATCCTTTCTAATTTGAGATTTGGGAGTAGGGTGTTGATGGTATTTTAAGGGTATTCCTATGCATATGAATTCAAATAAATGGAATTTTTAAAAGTTTATATATAACATTATCTATGAGCTGTTGTGGAGGATCACTTATGCAAAATTTTGTTTTGTCTGTTTCTAAGCCAAAAAGCACTTGTTAAATGAAGATATTATAGCTGTGTTTTCAAATTTATATCTCTCATAAGTAAACCATCCACCTATTTTATTTTAAATATTTTTAATTTTTATCTCATCCTACCCAATAGATAATGTACTATTTGCATATTATAAGTGTTGTGTGCATTGTGAATGTATGAGATCCTATGTATTTGAAATGAATTAATTATGTGTGATTCATGCCTAAATGTTTTAGTATTTCCATCTTTCCATTGTCACTATGATATTCATAAAGATAAATATTCAACCACTTCTTCATCTATCTCTAGTAACATGTATGTGATACAAAGAATTTGTACATTTTTTGTGACAACCTTATGTGGGTGAAACATATGAGTTTTGTTGTGATTTGATCATATTTTGCTCATCATACTAATAATCCTCATGAATATTGAACTATAAAAATAATTCATGTGAGTAAGTTAAATTAGTAAGTTCTCTCACCTTAGTTAAGGAAAAGCCAAAAGTAGCAGGGAGTTGACCATACCCTTTGTACATGCTTCATGGTCATTTTTTGTGTCCAATCCATACTAGGTGTTAAACCCTTCCCTAGCTATAGTGATATATAAGTGGGTTTTTCACATTTTCTTATCATCACTTCTTTTTGATGTGATTAATGTAGAACTACATAAGTGTACAACTATGAACCAACACATTTTTAGCACCATTGATAGGGGCTTTTATGGAGAGTGGTCCTAAATTTTTAAAGCTTTCCATCTTTTGTGTAGATTTGATGTTGGTCTCTTGTTATTTTGGTAATTATCATAGGGAATTATAGGTCATTTGTCTAGTGGACCTCCCTACTATTACTACATCGACTCAAATATCTTGGTTTTTACTATGCTCCATGTTCTACTAAGTGTTTGCCAATAAATATTTTAAGGATTGATGGTTTATTTCCATTGTATTTTCTTGCACAGATCTAAAATATTATATGTTGAAAGGTGTCCCATCCCTTTTGAATTTCATCTTGAGGATTCAATAGCCTTTTGTAGTATCTCACTAAGATTCATTAGGATATGCATTCATCACCAATCATAGTAGGTTGTTAGTTGATTTGGATCTAAAACAATTATTTCTAGTAGTGACTTTGAGTTTCATCTCCCATCTATTAAATTAGACTAGTGCCTATCTTTGTACTTATTTTATCAACCTCTAGTATTACATGTTACCCTATCTAAAAAATAGTAAGGGTTTAGGTCAGTTTTCAAAATAGACCCATCTAATCAGCTAGTCTCTTTTTTGTGTATCTTGTAATGGTAGAGAGGACTAGTCTGGAGGCCTATTTAAGGGCCTAGTTTAGTTGCATAATACTGTTTGGGCTATAGTGACCTCAAACTATAATTAGATCATCCCCTGGTTAAATAATACCATAGTTCCCCTAATTATTTGGAGCCTTATAGCCCGGTATACTATATTGTTCCTTCCCCACCTAGTTAATCTCTTCTTAGGCCTGATCCAACAACTCTACCTCATTCACCTGATCATGAACCTCTATTGTTTGTTCTTGACCATATTATTGAACCAATCATGAGGCATGGGAATCAAGATGGGAACAAGCATCCTAATTTTTATGTTCCCAAATTTAGACCTATAAACTTTGAGGTGATGGAGGGCTATCCAAATGAGGTCCCAAATAAGATAAGAAAATTCCTTCTAAAGTTTCAAGTAAACAATGAAATAATTGGTGATTAGCATCTAAAACCCTTTCATAATATCATTGAATATTATGAAGTTGAATATGAATATGTGTGCATAAAATTATTCAAGCATAAGTTGGAAGATGATGCACTTGATTGGTTCAGCTCCTTTCCCCAAGGATGTATTGACTCATAGGAAGAGATGCATAATGTTTATAGGATTTAATATGGTGAAAGGATTGACCCAAGGTTTCTCTTGACCAAATTTGAAAATATCAAGAAAAATTCTAATGATTGTGTGCAAGATATTAATACCCAATTCAAAAAAGCCATGATGTGGTTTCTTGAGAACATCATACCTAGTGACATTGCATGCTTGATAAAGTATTGTGATACCTTTGATAAAAAGGCTACTTAATACTTGAGTGACAAGACCCTTGAACATTTGTCATTTGATTTTAATATATCCATTCAAATTGAGAATAATATGAAGGCTATATGAAAGCCTTTAAATAAATGGGCTGATTTGAAGATGGTCAATCCAGAAAAGGTACAATCCACTAAGACTATGAGCTTAGAAGACATTGTTAAGACTTTAGCTTTTGCCATCAAGAAAATGTTGTATAAGTTGGCTAGAGCTGAGAAAGGCATCCCTAATGTGTCTATCAGTCAAGAAAGGGTTCCAAATCCACATCAAGCTTAGAGGGGACTTGATTTCCATAATCAAGATGGTGATAGATGAAAAATACCTACATGAGATGAGAGACTAGACAAAAACCATGGTAGAGGATCTGGGAGGGAAGTTTCCAATCCTTTAAATGCTAAGGTAAATGCCATGAGGTCTGATTTGGATATTGATTGGTGTGATAGATGTTTTATCCCACACTCTCCATGTGATGTGGTTGAGGTATTCAATGAATAACTAGATGAGCTTAGAGATGCTTCATCTGATTATGAGGTTTTTATGTTTCCTTTTCAAAATCTATGGAACAAATTGAAATTTTTTGTGGAGTCTAGGGTTAAGCGATTGTGGAATGCTATTGAATTGGAGTGTGCCCCAACTTTTGATTCTAAATATGATGTTAATGTAGATCATGAATACAAGTTTCTTGTACATGATTTTGATCATTTAAGGTCCATGATGATCAAGAAGTATCTCAAGTGAAATCCATTAGATGAGGATAGAAGGCTCTTAATTAATGTAGTAGCTGCCTAGAGGAGTGAGACTAATTTGAGAAGTAGGCAATTAGGTGTAATTCCTCAAGATAATGTTCATATGCATCTAAAGGTGTGAAATGAAAGAAATGTAATAAAGAAAGTCATGGCTATCTTAGAATCCACCAATTAAGTACCCATCACTCAAGGTGTTAAATCTAGAGAATTTCCTACCAAGGGAAATAAGATGCTTATGTTGTCCAATATCCCAAAGGGTGCTAATGAAGTTAAGTAAAATCCCCCTCTAAAGACTTTTGCCAAAGTTCCTAGCCTAATCCCTAATTTGAATAGTTATGTCCTAATTGAGTGTGTTATTATGCTTCTTATGAATACAACCCTTCCCTAGTAAAATGTTTGTGACATGGTCCCAGGTGTTGAGTCAGATAAAGGTCACTATGCCACTTATCAAATTACTAAAAATCCCTAAACATAGAAGAAGGGATTTTATATATTTAGAATTTGGAGAAAATCTAGTTTCCAATGAGGTTGAAGTACCTCAATTGCCTTTGGAAGATTATGATGACCCTAAAGAAGCTATTGAACCTACCCCTAAGGTATATTTAGGAACAACATTGGTAGAAAGACAACTCGATGTGGATCCATTATTCACAACTTTAATGATCAATGGCATGATTGTATACAACTACATGTTTGATTCTGGTGCTTCCTGCAATGTGATGCCCTTATGTGTTTTAAATGAGATAGAGGTAAAAATAACATCTACCTTTGGTAACTGTTACATCATGGATTCTAGGGAGGTGCCAGTTATGAGATAAATTAAAGGGTTAGTGGTACAATTGGTAGTTCACCCTAGTATGTTCTTAAATATGAATGTGGTAGTTGTGTATTACCCACCTAAATGGGGAATATTTATATCATGAAAATGGGCTGTTAGTATGGGTGGAAGTGTAAAAATGGATATTTATTATGATATTTTTCTTTTGAAGGAAAAGATGGTCAAGCTTTATAGAAAGCCTAAGATGCTACATATAATTGAGGATCTAAATCATGATTTGAATGAAGTGATGTACATCAATGCCGACTAGGTAATTTTGTTAGGAATGTTGATGCTGATAATCAATTAGATACCCTTGATGAAGTACTTGACAAGGAAGATGTGATCTATAAAATGTTCTTTAATGGAGCATGCTCCAAATATAGAAATGGTGCCAAGGTAGTCTTACACACACCCCAATGGCAAATGTTATATGTTTTCCTTTCATCTTGCTTTTGGGTACACCAAAAATGTTGATAAGTATGAGTCACTTTTACTTGGATTGAAAATCACCTAGATACATGGTATCAAGTGCCAAATTGATCTAGGCAACAATTTAGGTGACAATTTAGGTGACAGTTCCACCCCAATTAATGATGAAACTTCTGGGAGCCATTAATTTTATGCTGTAGCTCCAATTGACTCACCGTTTGAACCGTTAGAAATATAAGAATGAGGATAACATGGTGAGATGGCATGGAGCTCCAATTAATGAAGTTTGACCCTCAAAATCTAATGGAAGTGTCCCAAATTTCAATTTTAGTAGTGCAGTCTAAAAATAGTAAGTTTCTAAAAAATAGTAATTCCTCAAATTATGTATTGTTTTAAATCATGGAATTCAAACCAATTCATCTCCCTCAAGATTGGTGACCTTTCACATCCTCCCCCTAACTTAAAAATGTGTATAAATGAAGATGTAACCCAGAAATGGAAATTAGACATCTCTTCCAAGAGATAAGCATATAGTTGTATTGTGATCTTAGGTAATAAAACATCTCTTCTCAGAGAATTCATTATTACTGTGTTATTTTTGTGTTCTTGAAATATTTTTCAACCAAAAATTATATGTTTTGAACACTGCTTTTCATGGGTGATTTAGAATTGGTAGTTAAATAGATTCACAATGCATATTCCACCAAGAGTAAGAGACTGAAGCAATACCAAAATGATGCCTAGGATTTGATTGAACATTTTGATGCATTCAACATCTCTTATCATGATAGGGGCCTCAACCAAGAAATTGATAGGCTTTCAAGATTAGGTTATCAATTTAATATTGTATATCAAAACCATTTTTATTAGTATCAGGTGGAAGTTCTTGTTATACCTTTAGTTCTAGACAACATTTGTCATTGACAAGTGTTTCAAGATGAGGATCAAATCAAAAGATTCCTAAATTATGAAGATGAATTCTATGGTTAGCTCATAAACCTAGAACCTATGGTTCAAGTTTATGATATAAAGGAGACTTTGTTTGGAAAGGACATCATCCAATTGAATACAAATACTATCCCAAAGGGACTAGTCAGTTTGGAGGCATCCTTTAATGGAGTAGATAGAGTCAAGTTGAGATATTTATTCATTTCAAAGGATGTAATAGAATGTAATTTGGGTTCACCAAAAAACCCAAGGAAAGTATGGTTGGGTACTCACTTGAGTGTGGATGAGAAAAAGACTTACATGCATTTGTTAAATAGGTACCAAGACTATTTGGCATGGTCTTATTCCAAGATAAAAGCATATAGGGAAGATCTTTTCTAGCATGTCATCCCATTACAACCTAATAGTAAGCCTTTTTGTCAAAAGCAAAGACCCATTAATCCCATTTTAGCCACCAAGATGTGATGAAAATTAAAGAAGCTAAGAGATGGGGGTATTATCAAACCTATCTAATATTCATCATGGTTTACAAATCTAGTCCTTATGAGGAAGAAGAATGGTGACATCCGCTTGTGCGTGGATTTTAGAAATTTAAACAAGGTTTCTTTAAAAGATAATTAGCCCTTGTCAAATATGGATAACTTGTTGAAAAGTGTCACCAAATCAGAGATAATATCCACCCTAGATGGCTTCTATGGGTATAACTAGGTTGTAGTAAGAGAAGCAGAGAGATATAAGACTATGTTCATAGCCTCATGAGGTACTTATGTATATATGAAGATGCCCTTTGGGCTGATGAATGCTGGTATGATGTTCTAAAAAGAAATGGATATCACCTTTCCAAGGATAATTAATGATTTTATCATTATATATCAAGATTATATCACTATGTACTCAAATATTAGGGATGAGCACCTAAAATGACTAGAGAAGGTGTTAATTAGATGTAGGGAATTTGACATTTTGCTCAATCCCAAGAAGTGTCATTTTGGGGTATAACAGGCCGAGTTTTTGGGACATATTGTATCTAAATAAGGTGGTATGATTGACCCAAGAAGGTTTGAAGCTATTAATAATATCCCATAATCCAAGAAGGGCATTCAGTCTTTATTTTGATAGATCAACTTTTTGAGGAGGTTTTTGTCTAACTTTTTAGAGATCACTTGGCCTATCACCTCCATGTTAAATAAAGACCAAGCTATCAAGTGGGAGGATAAGGCCATGAAAGCATTTAGTGATATCAAAAGAGAACTAAATATTTCTCCTATCTTGGCTAGACCTAATTATGCCAAACCATTTCAAGTGTTCTCTTTTACATCATCCCATATTGTTGTTGTTATTTTGTTACAAAAGAATGAAAATGAACACGAGTAACCTATAGCTTTCTTCAAAAAATCTATGAAAGGGTCTGAACTAAGATACACTATTATGGAGAAATATGCCTTTTCCCTTTTAAAATCTATCAAAACATTCAGACTTTATATTCTATGTTATAAGATCACTACCTACATCCCTCATACTATGGTCAAGGATATTTTAACCCAGTCTGATGTATTTAGTAAGAGATATAGATGGGTTAATAAGTTAAAAGAGTATTCCATGGATTTTCAAACCACCAAGTTGGTAAGAGGAATGGGTTTTTTCAAGATTATAGTTGAGACTACTTTGTAAGATGTTGAGGTAGGCGATGATATTCTCACTGTCAAAGATTATGTGACTCAATTTGGTATGTCTCTATGGTATAAGGATATTGTATATTACTTTAAAAAATTAGATTGTCCCCTTGACATGTGTAAGAATCAAAGGAGGACTCTTAGGCTTATGTCCCAAAAATATGTTTTGACTAAGGAATGGTCTTGCATGGAAGAATCCATATGGAGTTCTCTTAAGATGTGTGCTAGAATAACAAACAACTGACCTGATTTAAAATTATCATAATGGAATTTGTGATGGCCATTTTGTACCCAAGGTTATAACCCATAAAATCTTGAGATATAGTTATTGGTGTCCATCATTATTTAATTATTTTTCTTTTAGGGCCAAGAGGTGTGAGAAATTCTAACACTTCACTGAGAAGTTGAAAGTTTCAGGTTCTCTTCCATTATAGCTTATAACAATTAAGGGCCCATTTAGGCAATGGGGAATGCATTTTATTGGATAAATTTTTGATTCATCAAGTGTTGGGCATAGATGGATCCTAGTTGAAATTTATTACTTCAAAAAGTGGGTAGAGGTGACTCCCACAAAGAAGGTGACACATCAAATAGTCATGGATTTCTTGTTGAACTAGATTATTTACAAATTTTGTGTCCCTGTTAAGATTATTGTTGATAACACGATGAGTTATAAAGCCAATCCTTTAGTATCAATGTGAAAGGATTATGGGATTGAACTTACCTATGCTTCTAATTAAAATTCACAAAGGAATGGAAAATCCAAATCAAGTAACAAGAATTTTCTCAAGATTATCATGTAAACTTTGGAAATAAATAAGAAAAGGTGGGACAGACAATTGAAGTTTACTTTGTGGACAGATAGGATCACACCCAAGAGATCCATAGGTAGAATCCATTTTAAGCTTGTCTATGGAACTCAAGTTGTATTTCCTATAAATTTGCAATTTCCAACCTATCATATCATATAGTAGCTGATGATGTAAAGCTAGGAGAATTTAAATAAATCTACCACTATGAGAACTCAATGAACTAGATTATTGAGCTTGATGAAATTACAAGACAAACCCATGAAAGACACATCAAGTTCAAAGAGAAGTTGAAAAGGATTTTTGATAAGAAATTTATTTCAAGAACCTTCTAAGTAGGTTATTTGGTTATACTCTATAATAGCATGCATGAGGAAAGGGAAAACATGGCAAGTTTGATGCCTTATGGATGGGTCTATATTCAATTGATTTTCGAATTAGGGAACATGCATTCTTATTGAGATATTTAGATGGTGAAATATTATATATTTTAGTTAATGGTAGATACTTAAAGCATTTATTAGATTAGGTTTATTGTAACTCATGTATATATGTATTATATTGTATAGTGCTTTATTACACGGCCTTACCATTTTTTGTGATGCCCCTTGTCTTGGGCTCTATTTGTGTGACTTTATTTCTTTATATGTGGGTTCATGATCTCATTTGATGAGTCTAATATATTACTATGATTTTTTTAAAGATGATTAATTTTGAGTTTGTACCCCAATAGATTTGCACTGGTCTTGTTTTTTGAGGTTTTTTTCATGCTCGTGGGGGCTATACATTCCTGAGAGAGAGCTAATGTTGGTGCCCAAAAATGCAATGGTAAATTTTGGGGCACTTGAAAATTATATTTTTCATCACATAATTCTTTAGAAAATTAAGTTCATGTGAGATTGGATATGTCATCTATGTTGATTCTCATCTGGTAAGAGACATCTATAAACTTTCTAAAGGATAGTTTAGGTATGACATGATACACTTGCTCTAGTTCCAAAATATGTTCCTCACTAGGGAAGTTTATTTGATTATAGTATGTGAATGTTTCAATGTGTACATTGTGGTGCTACCTTAAAGTCAATAGGAGAAACTTTTTAGCCCTAGAGGAAATGGCCCTATTGCACATTAAATAGTTTTGATAGTTGAAAGATTCAAAGAGTTTTTAGGTGTTGGGTGAATCTTGCTCTCCTTCTCTTTGTAAAAGTATGGTGTAAAGGTGAGTAAATGATCAAGAATCTGATCTCATATATAAATAAGACACATGGTAGATCCGTATGGGTTTTTATGTTTTAGGTCCTTTTAAGAAGTGTCAAACTTAGTTTTCTTAGTAAGGTGCTGAAAACTCCAAAGGGTTGAGTGTTTGAATAAGTTAGATTGATGGAGTTTCCATGTGTCAATGTCTTGAGATTTTTTAAGTCTCAAGGGTTTTCTAAATATCACCACACCTTTCTTTTAGTGTTTATGGTTTAAAAAGTCTCTAAGATGTGGGCACCCAAGCATGTAAATAATATTGGGGACATGTGGTAGGCTCTCATTGATTAATGAATACTGGGCCTTTTCCAAAGATTGACTCACTTCAAAATTGGGTAAAGTTTCAAATGGTCCTCAAAGACTAGATGCTTGAGATAATGACACATGGCATTATTTTGGTCTATTAAAAATTTGGTTGGTATCACACTAATGTATCAAAGTAAATGATAATGGAGAAGGTAAAAAAACCCCTAAGAATTTGGGAAGGTGCTACAAGGTAAGGTCTTGCTTAAGTGGGCCTACATGTCATAGAATAAAAGCATCAACATGATTCCCTTCATTTTTCAAAAAAGCACCACTAAAAAAAATAAATGTGGTTGTTTGTGATTAGACATTTAGCTTTAAGGCATTAATGGTAACCCTAATCTTAACATGCAAGATATTATAACTAAACATTTCTCTTCATTTTGAATTCACCCTTTGCATTGAAAGCAATATTTGTGCCTTCATGTGATTTATACACTAAAAGCAAACTACAGTGAGAAAAATTGTGGTCACAAGTATATTCCTCAATTTTTTTCTAAATCCATTTGTGTATGACCATAATGCTTACTAGTAAGTGCTTTTGAATTCTCTAGTGTTGTGAAGGAGAGTTTAGAGGTGTTTAGATAATAGTTACTATGAAGAATTTATCCAGAGCTTATAGATTGTGCACTTTCTAAGTAATGTAGTAATGGATTCATCCTCTACATCAATAAAGAGTAGTATCATGTCTATCATAGATGAAAGTAGAGACATAGATGTTCAAGCGTTTGATTTTGTGGCCTTGTTGAGTGTTTTTTAATGACCAAATCCCCTCCCAGTTGTCTCTAACTTTGGCACAAGATACATGGTACCTAAAATAGTGTTCCCTTTAGCAACCACATATCCTAAACTAGTTATTGCATGTGATAAGTTTTATCAACTAAATACTAGGAATGTAATAGATGGGAGCCAATTAGTTATGTGCTCATTTACACCCAAGTCCCTTAGTGCCATAATTGGAATACCTCCTTAGCCTAAGAGCATCACACTTACTCTATAAGAGTACCAATAGTACATAGACACAAATGAAAAGATGGTGAGGGATATTATAAATTCATGTTGGCTAGCCATGAAAAGGTAGAAGGTATCTCAGTTATCTAAGATCCTAAAATTGGTAGAGTTTAATGAGTTGCCCCAATATGTGATCACCATAGTTTCCTAGATTTATGGGGTGCCCACCATAGATAAATTTGAAACATGGATGTTTTCAATTCTCATATGCATGTTGGAAGGGTAGAAGAAGCTAGACTAGGCAACCATCTTGATAAATAATCTCCATAACCAGATAATGCAATTGTATAGTGCCATTTAATCAAGGGAGAAATTCACATGTACCTTATATATATCTTCATATTTGATGTATAGCATGGTACATAATATGACCTTCTTGGGTCTCACTAGGAACTTCTTAGGGTTGACGATATATGAGATTCACCCAAAAGTCACATTGGAATGCTTCAAAAACAAATTCTATAAGGTTTACAATTGTTTTTTCAATTCCTTAATGAGTGTTTTCCTCCTTATGAGAAGCATAAACAAGATGACCAAGATGGCCAGGGAAGTAATTGATAGATATGGTACCTCTTACATCCAATTCAGGACTTTCACATATATCAGGGTGAGTGGTTTTAGGGGCCCCTCACAAGCTGCCAAGAGACGTTGATGACAAGGTGGACATTATGGAACTTTGTAGGTAGATGGTGCACCAACATGAAATTATTATAGCCAAGAAGGTAAACAATCCTTTCAAGTTCCTAGTAGAAATAGGATATTATGCATGTCCTTTTATAACTAAGGCAAAAGGATTAGAGTAATAAATGGGCATCTATATGATTACCAAGATGCCACCAAGGCCCAACTATGATATTAGGTGGTTAGTAAATACTGTAATAGGTGTGATATTATCCTAGACATATTATGAGGACATATGGTCTGAGTGTACAACAAAGGAGAAAGTAAAGAAACTTGATTACATGAGGCTCATGGTATAAGAAATTATTTCTTACAACATTTCTCCCATCTCCAAAGATATGGTGGATGACAAAATGACTATGGAAGCTATGTACACAAAGAGAAATATCAAAGTACAACCCATAATAGAAGTGAATTTTAATTCCCCAAAGATTGATTCCATTACATGGACAACCATCCCACTTATAAGGACATTCAGGTGAATGAAGGAGTACGGGGTTGATCTACATGCCTATGATAACCTATCCCTACAAAAAAGTAGATAGGTAATGGAGCTGAATATATTCCTACTAACATACATAGGTGATTCTCTGGCACCATCATTGGTAGTTAATGGAAAGGGGAAGTGAAAGGCCAATGTTATCAACTTCTCGAAGAATGTTGATTTAGAGTCACTAAAAACTACCCAGTCTAAAATAGGTACATCATTTTCAAAATTGACTAGCCTGGCTAAAATTTGGGATAAGATAATCATAGGGGAGGTGCAACTAGTAAGTGTCAGCCCCATACCCATCTCAACTGAGGGAGCCCCTATGATGCCAATAGCCCCAGTCATTGCCCCACCTATGCAGTAGTTACAAGCCATTATTTACCCTAAAGACTAACATAAATAAGATGGGAGTAGAGTAAGAGTTAAAGAAATTAATGCCGAAGAGGGATAAGAAATCATTATAGCCTTTGATGGGGAACACAAAAAATGCAAAGAGGTAGTGTTTAAGCACCTACCCCCAAAAGAGAATCTGAAAAAGTAATAGGAAGAGAGGTCCTTATATTCCCAAAAACTAAGGGATATGAGTGATGAAGAAGATTCAAAAGGGGAAAGGCAAATCACCAAGGTGATGAAGAAACATTGGGCCTTCACCCATCCCTAAGTGAAAACTAAACACTAGAGTCTAAGGGAAAAACCACAAACCCTGATGAATCCGCTCGTGGTAAATTTATTTGAACACTATGAACCATTGAAGGTGGGAGGAAAAGGTGATGAGGAAGATGTTTTGTCCTTAGACGACCCTTTTTCCTTTGGTGGTGTGTTGTAGGTTGGGTTTTAAGGCAGCCACATAGGTCCAAGAGCCCTAAGAAAAGGAGACAGTATCCTTAGACATGGAGACATTTTTTGAGAATGGTATCACCCAACCACTAGTCAATTCAAGGGTGGTCAAGTTGAAGATAGATAGGTGTCTAGGGAAAAAGTTAGGGAGAAGCTAACATAAGAAGTACATGTTCCCACCAGTAGTGAAAAGGTGGAGGTGTAATAAAAAGAACAAATAGGTGTCATAATAGCCATTAAAGTAGTGCCAAGTGTCCTCCCCCCAATGGCATTAGGCTTGACACTAGAGGTGGGAGTTGGTACTAAGGAAGGTAAGGGATCAAACTTGTAAATGGCTATCCCTACCCCTTAAAAAGTAAACAAAGGAGTGGATCAATATATTCGAGTTGCTAAGGGAGGAACCTTTAGAAGTAATACTATGATTGAAGTACCCTAAGACTTCTTTTCCCACATCAAAGTTCATGATCCTACAAGGCCCAAAAAAGTCAAATACATGATTGGTGAGGATTTATCTAAAGGTGACAATGATGACACCATAGCTTCTTCCATCTAGGTTTTTCAACCAAGTAGAGAAGACAAATTGGTTGCATAACTTCCTACTCAACCCAAAAAATAGGGGAGTTTAATTAACAAGTTACTCTTAGGATCCGCACAATTCAAAGTAAGTTTTGAAGTCTTGGAGTAGGTAAAACTAGGTGAAGAGAGGGAGCAAGGAGCTAATGAGAAAATTACTGATTCAAAAAGTGATGATGAAACTAAGCAAATTGCGTTAAGATTACATCCTAATCTAATGAAAATCCACTTACCAAATGTTCTAATCACACCTCCATTTAATGCATCAAAACCTGCCTCAAGATCCTTGACTCTAATGGGGTTCTAGACCAGGCCTCTTCTATGGATCAAAGAGTAAATAAAAGACAAACAAGATATAATGAGTAAAATGGGGGACATTGATGTGCTGAAAATCACCCATGCATACGAGGCTAAGCCTCCAAAAAGGGCCAAGACACACCCCCAAACCACTTTTACTAATGAAAGAGGGAGAATACAATAAATAAACATTCCCCCATTAGGAGATATAAGGAAATATGATCCCCTTGAGATCTATATAATGTACGTATATGATCTATGGGAGCCATCAAGGAATGAGATCAAACGGAGCTCACAAGTCCTAGCAAGCATGGTGGCTAATCAAATGGATAAGGATAAATATTCAATGGAGGAGCTAAAGGTGTAGAACAAGGATATGATCCAATACTTGTAAAAGTTACTAAGTGAGCCCAAGGTAGTTACCCCAACTGTAAGCAAGGCCCCTAATGCACTTATTCTTTCCTTAAGTACACTAAATCTTGGGTAAGGCAAAGATTTGAAGGCTAAGGCATGGGCCAATGAAGATTGGTAGAAGGACCTAATAACTTGAGCCAAGGATATAAGTTACTCAACACTAGAATGTCTTGATGACATACTAGATAAGCAAGTAAAGTGTGGTTCTAAGATGTTTATTCATGATGTGCACATCAAGAACTGAGAAAAAATCAAGCTGAAGCTAGATGAAATTTACAATGTGGGGGAAGATATTTTAATAATAGAAAATATCATCTCCTTAGATGATCATAAATATCCTATGGAATATTAGTTGGCACTTAAGCATTAGTTTCTAGTGGTTAAGGATGGTGCCTTCAATTTGAAGGGGAAAATGTAATCTGTCAAGATTATAAAAAAGGAAATTTAAGCTGCCCTAAAACTAATGGTGAAAGTTTATGGTGAAAATGATATAATGGAGGAGGTGATAGATGTTTCCCTGAAAAGCCTCATTGATACACCTCATGGAGTCTTTTACTTTCACAAGATTCAAGAACTAGTGTCACTTGAGAAGTCATGTGACCAGTTAAAAGTATTAGTTGGGAAGAAAAAAATAATACTCTAGAAGTTTAGTAACTATCTTGAAGAATATGATGTCAAATTTAAATACCATGTAGGCCTGGACTAGAAGATTCTTGCCACCATGATCAAAAGGTACACAACTTATAAGAATAGGTTGTATAAAGGTTCCATCATTGATTTTGATTCCACAACATGAATGAATGATTCTATTTTTCATGAGCTGAGATCATGACATTCTATTTCCTTCCTTCTCTCCTAATCTTTTCTTCATTTATTCTTATTTTTGTTTCCTTTTTCTCATTTCCTATGGGGAAACCATTGTACCTTGCCCATTAGTGGCATGTCCCTTTATGAGTTAGTTTTTGTTTAACAAAGGGACATTTTTTGTTTGTTGCACAAGTCGACAAAGGTCTATTTTTTTCATTATTGGAGTACTCTCCACATGTATAATTATAAATATTTTCATCGTAATAGAGAAACAAGCTTGTCATCATCATAGAGGCATAAGCATAATCTAAGGAATCATGTTTTTTTACACTAATAAATAGACTCCAAGCCTGAGAAAGATTTTTCTAGCTGAAGCATCTTTAAGACTATGTTAGTCATAGCTAGAATTGTATAAGTAAAGGGGGTGTGTCCCTTTACAATGGTTAGTAAAATTTTTTAGTATAGATCTATAGCTTATAAGAGTTCTCATTGTATGACTTATGTAGTGCAAAATTGATTTCTATTGTAAAATCATTGGTAAACGCCAAGAGCATTCATAATGTTTCCTTTATTATAATTTTCCTTCATATAGTGTCATGTTATGTAAATTATAATACATGTATAAAACTTTGATTCATTAAATTAATGGAATTTGTTCATGAGTTCTTGTTCCTACTAGTTGTTGAAGTACAATTTTATGTTCCGCTTTCTTTATAGATTGGTTATCTAATATATTCTGTTTTATGGTATTCATTTAAGGTTTATATCTAGACTATAAAATCCTTTCTAGTTTGATATTTGGGAATAGGGTGTTTATGGTATTTAAGGGTAGTCTTAGGCATATGAATTAAATTAAATGGATTTTTCAAAAGGTTATAAACAACATTGTCTATGAGTTGTTGTGGAGGATGATTTGCACATTAATCCATTTTGTCTATATCTAAGCTAGAAAGAACTTGTTAAATGAAGATATTATAGCTATGTTGTGATCTTTTTATCAATCATAAGTAAACCATCCACCTCTTTTATTTGAATTATTATTAATTTTTATCTCATCCTACCTGATAGATAATGCACTGTTTGCATATTATAAGTGTTATGTGCATTGTGAATGTATGAGATCCTATGTACGAGAAATGCATTCAATGTGTGTGATTCACGCCTAAATGTTTTAGTCTTTGCATCTTTCCATCTTCACTATGACAAACATCAAGATAAATATGCAACCACTTCTTCATCTATCTCTAGTAACTTGTATGTGATACAAAGCATTTGTAGTTTTGTGTGAGAACCCTATGTGGGTAAAATGTATGGGTTTGGTTTCACTTTGATCATATTCTCCTCATAGTACTAATAATACTCATGAATATATAAGTATAAAAATCCTTCATGTGAGTAGGTTACATTACTAGGTTTTCTCACAATGGTTAAGGTAGAGATAAAGTTAGTAGGGAGATGATCATACCCTTTGTACATGTTTCCCGATCATTTTATATGTCTGGTCCATATTAGGTGTTAAACCCTTCCCTAGTTTTAGATTAAGGTAAAAACAGGTTTTGAAGGGACCCCGAAACCATACATAACAAGGAGAAAGATAAACCATAAAGCACGACTAGGTTTTTATAAAATAATCTATTAACAGTAAAGAACCAAAACTAGGTTTTATATGGACCTGTTACCAACATAAATGATCAGATAAAATTGTTGTCAAAACACTGATCTGAAAGTTAACAGACTGGGTCAACAACCTAAACAACCTCCCAGACCAGAAACCAGTAAACCAGAAAAGCAACCAGTTTACTAACCCCAAAAAACTAGTTAGGAAAAGTGATCATTAGATATTCCTTTTGAATTGAGATTTTTTTTTACACGACCGAAGAATCATATCTAGAGGGGGGACCAAATGCTTAGACTTATTTCTCTTAACTGCTGTCCATCCGTCCTCTAACTTTGCTGCCTCAACAACTGATACCTCAGAAGACAATGATCCTTAGAGCCCAGTGGGCACAAAATCTACAACAAAATCCATGTGAGAACCAAACACTGTCTAGATCTTAGGAGGATCCTCCAAAATAGGGGAAGAGACCACCACCTCCCCCATTGGCTCAAAAATATCACTAACCACAACCTCTGTAGGAGCTTCATTAGAATGTTTCACCAAAGACTCCTCAACCTCTGGTTTGGATTGAATACTTTCCTCAGTCTCAAAATCGATATCAGTCGGTGCTTCCATAGATTGTTTGATAGTGTTATGTTTAGAGGAAGCCTCAGGCCACCAAGAAGGTGGTCATCTAGATTTGGATTTCCCAGCTACATAATGAGCAGCAATATGACCCGTCAGGTGGCACTTCTTGCACTAAAAAGGGATCCCCTCATAATCCAACATTTGTGTCTAGGTACCCCTTGGGGATTCTAGGAAAATCACCTCAGGAAGGCCCTTAAAAACATCCAAATCTACAAGAAAGTGTGTACAAGTCGAGTGTTGAAAATCCGTAATACCTTCTTTCACAAATAAAAAATCCCCTATAGCATTTCCAATGGTTTTAAAAACTCACTCATGCCACAGATGTATCGAAAGATAAGGGAGTTGCACCCATATAGGGAGCTTGTTAAAGGATTCCAAGAGAGGATTAAAATCCTTATGCCAAGGTTTGGCCATAAGAGGATATCTACCCTGCCAAGAAAAATTATTATGGCATAAAATAATCTTCCTATCTTCAAAGTAGTGAAACAATACTATAAAAAACCCTAGCACAAGGGAGGATTTGGGCATTATTTTCAATAAGTGCCATCCAGGTCTTGGAGGTCCATCCCTTTAGATTTGCCAGAGAGGGCTAGAAGCCATGAAAATGAAAAATAGCAGCACTAGAGGAAAACTATTCTTCCATTTGGAAGATATCTTCCACTGATTCAGGATCTAGAGTTACCCTTATAGGTTTTAGAGCACTTACAAGTGACACATGGGAAGGCCCAGATGATGCATGAGGTATAGCATCATGTAGACCAGCTTTAAAGGCTGCCACATCTGTAAAAGTTCTTCCCCCAGGTCCAAAACCTAAACTAGGAGCATGGGGTCCATTAGCAGAATCCAAGGTCAAAATAGTGCCCCCCCATATAGGAAATCACTTTAGGGGCACTCTGAACCCTCCCCCCACAAGTAAAATAAGCCCCACCCATTGCGGTAACCACAGCCATGCCATCTGCTAGATTCACGACAACCGATTTCAAATTTTGAAGTTATGCATGCACAGGATCCATGAGTGAGGAAAAAAAACTTAAACCCTTCCCTAGTTATAATGATATATAAGTGGTAATTTCATATTTTCTTACCATCTCTTCCTCTTTAGGTGATTAAGGTAGAACTACAGAGGTGCAAAACTTAGAACCAATAGACTATGTGTATGACCTTTTGGTCATGTCTCTATTGTGATTATAGAGTTGTATATTTATGGTTGAGGATGAAAAAAGAAGATTAGGGTGATTCAAAAGGGTGATTTAGATGCATGGATTGCGTGAGAAAGGTTGAGAAAGTGTGAATGATGAAAGAGAGTTGTTATACATTGTGTCTCCATCAGATTGAAGTGCAATAAATGTTATGGAGAGGTTGATTTCATAAGTGTTGTGTGGGTGCTCCTTGTGAAGTGGTGCTTCACTAAAAGTTTCTCTTGTTTTTTATCATATTATAGGACAAGTAATCCATGTGTTTTCAAGCTTAAGAGTGGGTTTTATTCCCCATGAAGGTTTCCCATAGGAATCATGTGTTATGTGTTTTCTCTTGTGTATGATTTGAATATATGAGATATTTATATTACTTGATAAATTTGATATATGTTGTTTGATTAAGAGTTTGAAAGGATTTAAATTTAAGAGTGAAATATCTTGCATCATTGATTTACCCCTCTCTCATTAATTGTACCTCCAACATGTTTTTCTATCAAGTTATGGCATTTGGTCTCAAAAATGCTAGGGCCACATACCAAATATCCATGACAATCATATTTTATGATATGATGCATGACATTGTTGAATACTATGTTGATTTCATATTGGTTAAATTCAAATACCATGGCCAATGATCCAAATGCACTAAGATAAATATTTGAGATGATATGTTAATATAAGGTCATACTCAGTCCTAAGAAGTGCATTTTTGGAGTTACTTTAGGAAAATTTATATGCTTCATTATCTTCCACAGAAGCATCAAAGTTGATCTAGCCAAATTAATAATAATTACTAAAATTCCACCACCTTTCAATTTGAAGTTTCTCTATAATTTGCAAGGTAAGATCCAATCTATTAGATGCTTAATTTCTTAGTTGGATAAAAAATTTCACCCATTCACACATTTAATAAATAAGGGTGTCACTTTTTATTGGGATGAAGAATTCCATAAAGCTATTTATCACCTAAAGGACTATCTTGAAAATCCACCTATTTTGTTGCAACCTATGCTAGGAAATCCATTCCTACTGTATCTATCAGCCACAGACAAAGTCCTATGGGAACTTCTAGCTCAACATGATGACAATGGAAAAAAACATGTCGTGTACTATCTAATTCATACACTAGTTATGTAAGAAAATAATTATACACCTATTAAAAAATATTGTTAAGATATGGCCTTCATGACACATAAACTACAACATTACATACTAAACAACAATACCATAGTTATTTCCAAAGTAGATCTGCTCAAGTATATATTATCTAAAATAGATTTACATGGCTACATGGCTAAATAGATCATTATTTTGAGTGAGTTCAAGATCAAATACATCAACCAAAAGGATATAAAGGGGTAAATGCTTGTCAAAGCTCCCCTTATAGTTTCAAAACCTCTAAACTTTTAATTCCCAGATGAGTCTATTATGATCATCATTGAAACACCTCTGGAGGAGCAACATTGGGAGCTATATTTTGATGTATCATTCATAGCACATGGATCAAGGGTAGACCTATTATTTATTATACCATAGGGGATATTTTCCATAAATCATTTTGGATTAGTTTATTATACCTATTGTATGTATGTATGTATGTATATATATATATAAGATATTATTGTCCAACTATGGATGGTGATACAACTACATATGTTACATTTTTTGAAAAATGTCAAAGGCATGCCAATCTAATTCATGCCCTGGCCAAGACTCTAAAACCAATGCTTACACGATAGTTGTTTGCTACATGGGACCTAGATCTCATTGGGAATATTAACCCAACCTCATTCATTAGTTATAAACATATCCTTACCACTACTGAATATTTCACTAAGTGTGTTGAACCTATACCCTTCACTTACATTACTGGAAAAAAATTCTAAATTCATATTTAATCATCTCATTTTCCACAATGGTATCGCATTCGACATTATATCTAATAATGGAAGATTGTTTAAAAACAAGGATGCCAAAATTTTATGTGTTGAGTATAAAATTACTGAATATTTTTTTACGTCATATTAGCCACAAGGTAGTGGTCAAGAATAAGCATCCAATTAAACTATTATCACCATTCTTAAGAACATTATCAATAATGTAGGCCATGATTTGCATATCCAAATCTTCCATGCCATTTGAGCCTACCTCACTAATTACCATACCCTAATAGGAGCCACTCGGTATTGCCTTATTTATGGAAATGAGGCCATTATTCCCATTGAGTTCAAGTTACCTTCTCTATGAATTTCATCAAAGAATATTCTAGATGATGAAGATTACCGAGTAGCTCACCTATAAGAGTTATATTTACTCAATGAAAAATGCATTGCCACTATCAACAACCTTTAAGAATACTAGAACTGACTCTGTGGCCACTATAATTGATGGGTCAAACATAAAAAATTTGAGCTTGGTGACCTTGTTCTCAAGTAATGATAAGTCCTTTGAACCAAATAGGTTGAACCTTGTCCCCGCTTAGTGCAAATGCACAAGTATTTTATTAATATTCAAAAAATCAAGTACATAAGGGTGCCTTTACTCCATTAACCCTTTTACATTACAAACATTGATTTATATAGTTTTTACCAATGACTGGTAAAAACAACTAACCTATAACCAACTATTTATGGGAAAACAACCCGTAAGGTAGTTCTAATTAATAAATATAAAACATGAAAACTACCTAAAATTAAACTAAGTTTATTTTATGGGGGTGTCTTTACTAAAAGATGCATGCCCCATTTACAATAATATTAATTAACCTACCAAAAATATAACCTAATGTTAAGACTTTGGAACAAGTCCTAACAAACCCCCTATGATCCAAGGTCAAGTCTTTGGACACATACCAAGCATTGTTCCAAATTTTTTAGATTTGAATCTATCAAGGGGTTTTGTGAAGATATCAACTATCTAATCAGAAGTTGGGCAATATATTGGATCAAGAGTTTTCTTTGCCACCAGCATTTGTAGATAATGGTATTTGACATCCATATGTTTTATTTTGGCATGAAACACTGGATTCTTAGACATCTTTATTGCACTCTAATTATCAATGTATAACTATGTAGGAGCAAACTGAGAAACTTGAAGATATTTAAGAATACGATGAAGGTAAACAATTTATTTAGAAGCATCCCATGTTATAATATACTCTAATTCTAATGATGAATTTACCATTATATATTGCTTCTTACAACACCAAGTAATGGTAGTTGAACCCATATGCATAGTGTATCTTGTGGTTGACACTCTATCATCCACACATCCACCAAAATTTGCATCACAATATCCAAAAAGTTTGAATTTCTTGTTGAGGCATTATTCAAGACCATATGTTTTCATTCCTTGAAGGTAATGAAGGACTCATTTTTCTACATGCCAATGAATTTCTCTAGGCTCATGCATAAACATAGATAAAATTCCAACTGAAAATGAAATATCGGGCATGGTAGTCATCAAGTATATCAAACCTCCCACCAATTTTCTATATGTGGTGCCATCATAAAAGGCACTATTATCATCCTTAGATAATTTTAAGTTACTTTTCATGGGAGTGAGGGTAGGTTTGCAATCACTCATGCCAAACCTATCTAGTAACTCATAAATATACTTAGTTTGTGAAGTGAAAATACTATGCTCTTTTTGAGTTGCCTCTATGCCTAGATGGTAGTGAATAATTCCAAGATATGTCATCTCAAACCCATCTTTTAATTCCTTCTTCACATACTTGTTATTGTTTTCATCATTTCCTATAATAAACAAGTCATCAACATAGAGAACAAGTATCACCATTTTCATACCTTGCACTCAAAAATAGAGAGTATCATCAGATTCACTGTGATGAAAACCAATGGATTTCAAGTATGAATCCATTTTCTCATACCAATCACTATGTGCCTATTTGAGTTCATACACAACTTTTATCAATTTACACACTTTGTGTTCAGCACCCACTTATTCAAAACCCTGAGGTTGTTTCATATAGACTTCTTGCTATAAATCACCATTTAAAAAAGCACTTTTAACATCTAATTGATGTACTTTCTAACTATTTTGTGTGGCTAAGGAAAGTACCATATGAATAGTGTGCCATTTGGTAGTTGGTGCAAATGTTTCCTCATAGTCAATACCTTCTTGTTGTGCATATCTTTTTGCAACAAGCCATGCCTTATGTTTATCAATGGAGCCATATGATTTATACTTAGTCCTATAAACCCATTTACATCCGATGGGTTTAACATGTGGAAGAGGATCAACTAAAACCCATGTATTATTACTAACTATGGAATCATACTCACATTTCATTGCCTATTGCCAAGCATGTTTAGTAGATGCCTCCTCAAAAGTGGATGGCTTAGTGGAAGAAGTAGTAACAATCATAGCATAGTTTACCTATTTTTGAGAATTCTTGGGCCCTGTTAAACTAACTTCATCTATTGTTAAGTCAAAAAAAGTACTTTGAGCCCATTTTGGATACTTATTCAAATTATTCAAATCAGGGACTCCAAAATTCTCATTATGTGTATCATTTAAAGGGGGACTTAGATAACAATTTCTAAGTCATCAACCTGTGAACTTGTAGATGAAGGAGAGGAAAGTGAAGGAATTTGAGTCTCATACCATAAATTTGAAGAGTTATCCCCATTATTCAAACCCTTATCTCTTTTTGTATTTTTCCTCTCTAATCTATCAAGTTGAGAATCAATCTCTAGAGTGTTCATAGTCCCAAACTCATCAAATATTACATCTCGACTCACTATGAATTTGCTTGAATCCTATGCAAGCAAATGAAATCCCTTTTTATCTTCAGAATAACCAAGAAAGATGTATTTTAAAATTATTGGTTCCAACTTAGTTCTATGTTTAATAGGAAGCAAAGTAAAACAAAGACATCCAAACACTTTCAAGTGTTTAACTTTTGGTTCAAAGACATCCAAACACTTTCAAGTGTTTAACTTTTGGTTTAAATCCATACCATGCATCATATGGAGTTTGTCCTAAAAGTGCAACTGTGGGGGACCTATTTCTCAGATACATTGTAGTACCAATGGATTCTAGCCACAACTTATCATCAAGTTGTTTATAGTGCAACATGGCACGTGTTGTGCCCTCTAAAGTTCTATTCATTCATTTAGATACTCCATTTTTCTGTGGAGTATAAACATTACTATATTATCAATGAATTTCATATTCTTGACAATAATCTAAAAATTCATTTGAGGTATACTCACCTCCATTATTTAAACAAAGAGTGGTGAAATGTGAACCTATTTCTTTTTTTACTAAGTGTAACCAATCAACAAACTTAGCAAAAACTTCAGATTTGTTTTTCATAAAGAATACCCAAGTCATCCTAGAAAAGTCATAAATAAAAAAGACAAAGTATCTACACCCACCAATGGATGACATTTTCATGTCACATACATCACTATGAACTAAATGTAAACATCTGTTAGCTCTCCAAGATGACTATTTAAGAAAATTTTCTCGATTTTGTATGCCCAAAACATATGACTCATAAAGACTACTATCTTTTCAAAAAGTGGGCAACCCATTCACCAAACCATATCTCTGCAAATCCACTAAAGAGTGGATATTCAAATTTCCATAGCAAATATTCCATAAGAGTTGTGTAGACATAGTACCTGTACCTATGTCAATAACTGCCAAAAGTTCTATATTAGGAGGAAGCACCTTACAATGCAATCTAACCAAGTTTCCATCTTCATATCCTATATACATTATTTTATAATCATCCTTCACTAAATTGATGTAAATGAGCTCATTTTCAAGCATAATTTGATAGCCTTTCTTTTGAATAGTTACCAAAGAAAGTAAGTGTTTCTTCAATGTGGGAACATACCAAACATCCTCCAAGTATTGTATAGACCCATTAGGAAGAAGAATCTGAATAGATCCAAGTCCTAGTGGTGTATGCATAGACTTATCTACTAAGACAAATGGAGAGAGAGAAGCTTCCTTAAAAGACCAAAATAAATCTCTCCTAAATGTCATGTGTTTGGTTGCTCCTGTGTCTAAAATCCCAATATAATCAATGTGCCCCAAAGTAGTGAATGCAGATTCATGGGCAACATTACTAGATTCATCATAGTCATGATCAGCATACTAAGTAGAGTTAGACTTATTCACTTTTTGTGGCCTCTGAATTTTATCAAAAGGAATCCTACATTGTGAGGTAATGTGACCAAATTTTCCACATCTATGACACTAAGTGTCTGATCTACCTCGACCTTTGCCCCTATATGAGTTGTGACCATGTCCTCAATCACTTATTTCATGTGAATGTGATTGATTAGATTTTTGATTATTTTAATGACCCCTACTTCTATTTTGATATCTACCTCCTCTGTAAGCTTGACCCCCTCTATAAATATTTCCTCTATTGTTTTGATGCCCAAATGAAGATGAACTAGGATTTAACTCTAAAACATGGGATTCTTTAGTTTTCTTGGATATCTTGGGTAGAGAGAGGTCATGTTAGATGAGTAACTTAGCCAAATTATCAAAGGTGATGCCTGTGATCTTGTTAGAGACATGCAACATTTCAACAAAATTCCTATAGGACCCTGGTAGCCCTTTCAAAGCATCAGTGACTATGAGGTCATCATCTGGTTTTCCAAAACTAGCCTTAGTGTACTCAGTAGTGATATTTTTCAACTCAGACATATATTCTCCTATATCCCCATCTTCATCTAATGACAAAGTAAACAACTGCATATGAATATCTATCTTTTTATGCTTAGGTTTCTTATCATACAAATCTGAAAATGTTTTCCATGCAGCGTAACTATGAGGAGAATTTTCAATATGAACATAAGTATCACAAGTAAAATAGCATTTAATGAGAGCTAAGGCCATAGAATCATGAAAATTAAATATATCTAATTTATCCTACTCTATTGGCGATGTGGGATTTTCATTCTTAATAATATCCCATAACTCATTAAAAACTAGTGAAGCCTCCATCAATCGTCTCCAATTTGAATAATTGGAAATTTTTAATATATCACCATCTAAAAGAAAATTTTGAATTTTTGGCATCTTGAAATGAAAGTAAGTGTAGTAGATAAAAGTGTGACAAAATGTAAAATAAATGAAACAAATATTACACTCACTACACAAGACACTACTTCTACGGGGTTTTGCACTGAACCTCCGTGTAGAGAACAAAATAAAAACAAATATTTTTGATGGGTTTTTCACTTAAACTCACTAAAAATCAATGATTACACCCTTATTTCACTAAATTACAACCTTATTCCACCAATTACACCCTTATATCACCACAACAATGTAAAAGAAATAGAATTGAATTCCCCCTTTTTCGATTTCTAAAATAACACAATACAATAAGTATGTGTTTTACAACATTCAAATTTAAAAAGGGAATATACTTTTAAAACAAGCATATTCTAAAGTAAAAAGAGATTCCTCCAAAAAGAAGGGATTTGAACCCTTGACCTCCTCCTTTGTAAACTTCTTACAAAATAAGCTTAACTAATTGCTCTAAGAGCATTTTCAGAACATTACACTCAAGAATTTTTACTTATTCTAGATTTCGTGTATGAGGAGAAAAAAATTACATGTGTCTAAATAAATTCAAAATTTTCCCTTTTTCAGCCTTCTCAAGCAAGCTTCCTCTCGTGGGACCCAAAGCATAATTTTTCATATCCAAAAAACTTTAGAAACAAAAAAGTTTTTGTTTTGAGTTTTATTGCAATGCCATGTTTGACTAGGATGCCATGGCTACTCTTGGTAATTTTATCTTCACCTTTTCTCTCTCCTACAGGCTGTACAAATACATACAGGCATGATAAAATGGATTTTAACTGAGTTTTGGTAGATTTTCAAGGTATGTTTTGTAGGGAATGGATTCAAAATGAACTCAGGGCATTGGAAGGCCATACAATATGCTGTACAACTTAGATTTTTCTAGATTTATCATTTTGAATGCAAAAAATAGGGGTTTAATGCCATTTAATCAAGATTGGTAGGTGTTTTGGATTTAAAAAGACTGAGAATGAAATGAATCCACAATGGCAGCCATGAATGAACATTACAAAGGTTTTTCACAAGTAAATAGGTAGTACAAGTCTAGTTTTTGAAAAAAACCAATGAATTTAATAACATTTAAATGCCAAAAATTCATTTTTTATGCCAAACTTGGAGTTTGAACACAGGAAAATGGACTACCAAATGGCCAAAATGACCAGATTGTGGTATATGTAAAATACACATATTTAAATGTAGAAAATATTGGAAAAATTAAAATAATTTAATAATTTTTCAAACATTTAAACCAATAAAAATTTTCATTATAAATGGCATACCTTATTTCATTCTAAAATGATATCATGAAAATTTGACTTTTCACCTTGCTCCTTCAAGTTCACCAAGCTCCCAAAATTATCATGCTCTAATACCACTGATAACTCCTTTGAACCAAATAGGTTGAACCTTGTCCTCACTTAGTGCAAGTGCACAAGTGTTTTATTAATATTCAAAAAATCAAGTCCATAAGGGTGCCTTTACTCCATTAACCCTTTTACATTGCAAACATTGATTTATATAGTTTTTACCAATGACTGATAAAAACAACTAACCTATAACCAACTAGTTATGGGAAAACAACATGTAAGGTAGTTCTAATTGATAAATATAAAACATGAAAACTACCTAAAATTAAACTAAGTTTATTTTATGGGGGCATATTTACTAAAAGATGCATGCCCCATTTACAATAATATTAATTAGCCTACCAAAAATATAACCTAATGTTAAGACTTTGGAACAAGTCCTAACAAATAAAACCAACATAATACCATGACTGAGAAGAAGCACAAGGACAAGTTAAAACCCAACTAGATAGGCCCTCATATCATTATTGCAAATTATGGCTTCAAAGAATATAGGATTGATACACTAGACATAGATGAACTTGATGAGATGATGAACATTATACACCTCAAGCATTACTTTATTTGAAAGAACTGAAGTATTTTATATGACAACCATTTCCATTATACCATATTATGATATTATTTGTATCATACCATTCTTCTATGCATTTCCTATCAACTAAAGTTGCTTTTACCCTCCCTACCTAACCCCTTTAACCTTAGTTTAGTTTCATTGGTTATTTGGGTACATTCAGTGAGGGGATTCAAATCAAGTTTTAGTATTTGATTCAATATTCTAGATAGAGGCCATATTTTGGACTAGTATGATAGTGGTTTTGTAGTTTCATCATTTATTACTTGTTTCATTCCATTCAAGTACTACTGATTACAACTACGTTTCAAAAAATAAGAGTGCCACCATTATGATATTAATTACAACTACCTATGAGAAAATTAGTATCATTGACCTATGTCATTATTTACTAATTATAACTATGTATGCAAAAATTAGGAACAACACTTTTCTTATATCATGAAGTATGACCTTTTCATTCCTATGTTGTACTATGCCATTTGTCTACTTTGCCTAATTTTATGAAATTGCTACTACCTAGTATGATTACTTTATTGTAAAGTGGAACTATAATGACTTGAGGTCCTAATAGGACTATAGGTAGTGCTCAATACATGTTGAGGTTAGCTCAATGACCCTTTTGCCACGCTCTCTCTATTTTAAGAAAAAATTTAATTTTTAATGCTCTCACCATTTTGTGATTTCATATTGTGCATTATGTATTCAACTTTGATACATTAATGGCCACTAGGATTTCTTCCATGCTCTTGCCATTTTTAGATCAACTTCAATTTGAATGTTGTCATTGTTTTGTGAGTTGGATTTATTAATATCTCATAATTCTCACATCAAGTTGAGATGCTTCAAAAAATCTAGAAACATTTGAAAATGATCTATAAAATCATAAATATTCTTCAAATTAACTACTTCTTTTCCTTGAGAGTTTTAGGAACCCTAAATAATTCACAATAAACCACTTGTCAATTAGTTTCCCCATCCTTACTAATATAATATCTCATGATCTCTCAATCTTACAAACCCATTCCCATATTCCTCTACAACATCAATCATATGTTCTCAATCATAATTTTATTCTTTCCAATATCCTGGGAGAACTACATTTGGCCTGAATTTTATGTTGGACCTTCCATCCATAGAACTATGTAGCTAGCATCCACTTACTTAGTGAGTCTAGAGTCAACTTGACCACCCCTTCCTTTTCTTATCTTCCCCCATTCTTTTTGTTTTCTCAAATTTTTCCTATAGCACAGGTGTAATGTTTGTTGTCATGTTTCTTATCTATTTAGGCTAACATTATGATTAACCATTGTTTATGTTTGTTTACTTTTTCCCTCATTATTTTGTTTAGTTTTTTTCTATGATTTTTATTTCTTAGTGTTTTGTATTTATATTTTTTTATTTTTTTCCTTCATTATTGTACCTTGATTTAGTTTGTGGGTTCATTGGGAGATTCCTTGATCATTATTATTAAGTCCATCTAGAATCATACATTAACATTATCATCATGGTTTTTATCATTGGCACATTGTTTCTAATTGATTATTGGATGGCATGTCAGTCCTTATGCATATTTTGGCCAAGTTCTCATAATGTTTTATATCATTATGCCTACCATAATGTGCTACAACAAAAATTAGATTATAAAATCTTACAACTAATGTAACTATGATACTTTTCCTTAGAACTTAAACAATTCTTGATCTACCCAAATCATTCCCCATAGAGAGTAATTAAATTACAAAATAATTTTACAACTCCTTGCTAGTTATGATGTGTGTCTCAATACTGACAGGGTACTCCCCATATTCATGATGATTCTTATGATCTTCAAGAAATAATCTTCCAAGAGAATCTATCTTAAAAAAATTAAGGAATTAGAGGCAAAGATGAAGTTGCTTATTCAAGGTGAGGTGGAAGGTTTAGACCCAAAAGAAGATTATATGCCTAAACACACCCCATATACCCTTCATCAAGAGATTACTCAAGATAATTTTGATTTTAATCAAATTTTGGTCGAGTGCAAGGAAGATAATAAATTTATTTTGGCACAAGGTCAACCTCCTCTTTCTCATGAGCTTTCAAAATAACCCCTTACATTTCATTCCCAATCTGATTTTGAGTTCTATGTGCTACCTCCACCAACTATTTCCTCTTGCCCTCATCATATTACTATTTAAATTGATGGAATTATGGTTTGGGAACAAAATTAGGATTAGTTGGTTGATTAAGAAAGATAAATCTTGCTTGAATAAAACATACCTCCTTCATAGCCTCATTGGGCTAGATCACATGATTTCAAGATGGCTAGTATTAGCATCACTAGAAAGGAGATGGGAAATATTTCAGCCTTGGAGAATGAAATTCAAGATTAAGATTCCTCAATAGGTCCTAAGTGATGAATAAGAGGTTATTTATTGTGTTAAATCTCCTTGTTTGGTTGATGATGAAGAATTCTTTCTTTATGTTGAAGATCCTATATAGAGAGAAACAAATCAAGAAGAGCAAGCCTAATTCATGGATGACCAAGAAGACCTCATGAGTGATTATGAGGAAGAGCTTAATGTAGGTACTCCATTCGATGAACAAAATGATAATCTATAAACTCTTATCTCCATATTTTAGGGTGTGTGTATTCATGAAGCTAACTCTAATGCATCCATTCTTGAGGAGGAGGACGTCCATGAAGAATTTGGACAAGACTTGAAGAAAGAGTTACATGATGAGGAATTCCAAGAGGGTTTTCATGATCAAGATGATGTATTGGTACTTGATCAAGAAGAAGAACAATCATATTGTTATGGTATTGACATTGAGGAAGAAGACCTTGAGTAGATTGAACAAGCAAGTGATTCCTTTTGGGATGAACTTGAAGATTTTTGTGTTAGTTACAAAATTAAACTAGAAAATCTTCCTAAAGAGAGTAATGAAGAAGTTAGGGATCATTTTATCAATATTATTGATGAGATAGAGAAATTGGAGAGAAATCAAAATACATGTCAAGAAGAACATGAGCCAAATCAACCTTGCAAGAATGAATTGATAATCATGACCACCTTGGGAGACTACACTAACACTGGAGACTAGAAAGAGATATGTCTTGAAGATCATAATGAGTATTTGTACATTGGAAACTTGTTTGATGCTAATACATTTAGAGATTATGTAAGAAAATTAGAAAGCAAGAAAGTTAATTCACCAAGCATCCACTCCAACCAGTAGTTTATTTGGTATATTGATACATCTAATGGAGGAAGAGACTTAAGAGTTTTCCCCTTTGATCTAGGAAGGAGAAGGAACTATCAGGTTAGATGTACATAAGTATTTTTCTTCTTATTTGATTGTGTTTCCTAAGTGCTTAGAGCACATGTGTGTGTTTGATTCCCTTGGTGTGTGTGTACTTTCCTTTGTGTGGTTGATGTAGTCACTAATTGTCTTTTAGATTAAAATTGAGTCAATGGTCAAAGTATATTGTTTGTCTTAGTCCTTATATTACTCCATAAGCCCAATGGACTAATAAGGCTATTGGTCTAGCTAGTATATCAATCATACTACCCCTTTGAGTCACCAATTTATTGACCAATTTTGAATTTTAGGTTAAAATAAGGCACCACTAATTAAGAACTTCATTTTTAGGCATATAATGGGGTATAACATATTTTCATAAGGTGTTTCATAGGTCAATTAATCTCACTTGATGTTACACTAGCTTTGGTCATTTGTTTTCTAGGTCTATTTATCCTTTTAAGTCATTTTAAGGGGTCAAATAGGTGCATTTAATGATTTATAAAGGTTTATTAGGAAATTTGTAAGTATAAAATATTTTTATAATCCATCATGTGTCTTAGGAGGTCTGTATTAACTTTCACTAACTAAAAATTGTCAGGTTACTTAGAAAAAGGTCAATTTTCTTAAAGAAAAGGAAAAAAATGACACTTATACAGATCTTTGTGAAGTGTGACACATGGTAGAAGCTAAAGGTACATATTTTTATCTTCCTCAACTAAAATAAATGTTTGGAATGATTTTAAAGTTTCATTTCCAAGCTAAAACCATTCAACACCCTTTTTGCTCTTTTTGGCATACTGAAGTGACTTACAGGTTCTTGCTTGGTACGACTAACACAAAGGGTTTTAGGTAGAATTATTTTGAAAGGTTATTATAATATAATATAAATTAAAATACATATATAAATTTTTATAAATTTTCAAACATGCTTCATGAAAAATACATTAGAAATGGACTATCCAAAACTGTCTATTAATTTGTTCACCTTTCAGGTTTTCCTTCATTCTGGACAAGTCTATACAAACTAGTTTCTAATATTACTTCCAAAGATTTTTTTATTACTAATATAATGATTCAAACTCTTGTTTTAATTTTTAAAATGGTTTTTATATACTAACCAACTCAACTTGTAGGAACATACACCATTTTGCATTGTGAAGAGTTTTCACCATTTACAGGAGTTTGGTGCTTCATCAATGGATTTAGAGGATTGTTTTAGATTTATATACACATTTAAAAAGAATTATTGATCCAATATTCACTTTTCATCTTAATTTTCTAATAAAAATTCATGGTTTGTATCCATATATCACTGAAATAACCATTTGATCATGGCTTGCCATGTAGTTTCAAATGTGTACAAGGAGTTTCACATTGGAATAATGTATTAGAACTTGTTTGAATTTTCCCTTGGTGTAAGTTATGAATTTTAAAATTTAAACTTGATTTTTATTTATTTTGAGGACCTTTCATCCAGACATTGCTTGCCTAAATTCACTATCTACCTACATATCAGTCTAATATGCATCTACAGGAGACTGAGCAGAGTAATAAATTATTCAATGATGAAGAAGTTGAAACCACTTTACACCTACTTGAGATTGTTATATGATTATAAATATTTGAAATACCCACATGAAGTATAAATTGAGATAAAAAGAGGAGGTGAACCACTATGATCAAATGAAGACTGAGTTTAGGGAAGTAATCTCTAAAAATGGAAAATAGAGGTCTAGAAGGTTTTTGTAGACCTAATGCAACATGTTTCCAAAGTAGTCTAAGGTATATAAATGGGTGTAATATCTTGCCTCTAGTATGTACAAGGGATATAATAAATGTGAAATAAATAGAGTGAGTAAAGGAAGGTTATCTAGAGCCTTGAAGTCACCTTGAAATTCACTATATATTTTAGTTATCTCTAAAGGCCTGTGGAATTAGATGACTTTTGTTACCATAAAAAACAATTTTGAACCTTTATTGAATTTTAGGTTTAATTTTATTTAATTGCACAAAAATAACCTAAAATTTAATAGGAGTAAATTGAAACGTGGTCTTGTAGACTGTAAGACCACCTTCAGGTATCCTAGTACAGACAATGACACCTACAATAGGGTCCTAAAAAGATGTCTCAGTCCAGATATAGGTATTAATTTAAGTTATAATGGGACATGTAAGTGAGTATACATAAATAATACAATTTTGGTAGTTTAAAAATAGGGTTCAAAAAGTTCTTAGACATCATGACATGATATAAAAGCTAATGTTCACTTACAACAGTCAATAATAGAGTACAACAACCAAAGAGATAGGGGTAGTGGGAGGCTCAGTCATGTTATAAAGATGATATATAAGGTAAGAGAATACATTTAATGGTTTTATAAATTTTAAGTAAGCTTATGAAAATTATTAAAACTATAACACATGCTTGGACACCATGACCAATGTCCAAACATGAGCAAAAGTAACTTACAACAAGGTCTAGAAGTTCTATCTCAGTCATCTCAAGAAAGAAGTATAAGTGTATGTGAAGGAAAAATTAGATGAATAATATTATGTATGGTGTTTATTACCTCATTTAAACCCTAAATGACCTTTTAAATAACTATATTAATACAATTATACATACAAGTATACCTCCTAATATAATCATGGTTAGGACAAATATGTTCAGTCCTAGCTAAGCAATGTATGAGGGAAAGGTAAAAAAGGATGAGGTGATGAATTATAACTTGGAATTTTTTTTATAATGAAATAAATACAGCCCTACATGACACAAGATAGATAAAACTAGAACTCTCATCAAGCACATACCATTCCATGTGATTAAACCCTATACATTATACCTTTAAAACCTTAGTTTTGGGTTTTGAATGAATAAAGGGGGAAAATGATGTCAAAAAAGTATAAAATTTGGCATAAAACATGATTATGAGTTGGAAAATATTTTAATTTTTTTTAGACAAATAATGGAAGTGCCCCCTATTTTGTCTCAGACAGGGCCACTTCCCTAGGCTCATAAGCAGGTAGTTTTGAGAGATAGTGATGAAGAGGTGAACCAGAAGTTAGGAAGAGCCTTAAAAATAATTTGGAAAGTTGGAATAAAATTATAAAAACATGTGAAACCAATAAATATCATGAGAAAAAAAATAGGGCACTCTACACTCCTAGGTTTGTAGTCAAATCTAATAGGCAAAATTAAGGCCTAAGGGGAAACTTTCATTTCTATTATGGAATGAATGTCCTAGTGATTTTTAAAATGTTTATGGGTCACTAGAATAAGTTTTAAAACTATTTGTGTGTAGATAAAACCAAGGGGAGACCATTTTTTAGCCTTAGACCAACTCAACATGCAAAAATGGAGGAGAACAAGCTCGATAGGCCATCTTGAGATGCTCATATATTTGTTGAGGATATGGATGGGAGTAAAAGGAGTTGAGGGGTGTTATAAATTTTATTATAGTTCATATTTGTATAAATTTTTCTCAAGTTGGATTTCCCAACTTTATGAACAATTATTAAGACCGAACATAGGCCTAAAACCCTATTAAACCCTTGCTAAGGACTAGTCTTAAAAAATAGAGTTGGCTATGCACTCAAATGGCATATTTCTCTAATAATAGCTATTAAAAATTTTAGAGGACCTCAAATACGTTCCAAGACTTTTTTTTTATGGACATGTATGGATGGAGGTAGAAACATGATTTTTGTCACTATTTTGTGTGTTGTGCAGGCTACAAGAAGAATTTGGAGATGGAATTTTTTTGTGTGGAATATTGGAAATTAATATAACTAAAAATATTTATTTAATTTCATGATTCATCCTATAATTACCTAAAATAATTCCTTACTTTTAGCTATTCAAAACTAACCTAATGCACAAGCTAAAGAGAAGGGAGAAAATAGTCAAGTAAATTGATTTTAGGGTGACCCTGATGATTACAAGGCCATGGAGGGTCTTGATAATTATTATTCACTATATCATATATATTTTAATGTAAAAATTACTCCAATTTTTAGGCCAAGTGTGTAAGGTACATAGAAGGGAAATTTTTAGGACAACAAATGATTATTGCTCCTTTTTTGTTGATTCTAGAAGAATAGGCATGCAACCAATGAATTTGTGATGTCCCTAACTTGAGTTAAAATATTTAAACTTACTTAAAATTAGTTAAAATATGTTCAAATATGCCTAATCATGAAGATAGTTTTTCTGTGCATAAGGAGTTTTGTGCCACTTTACATAACTTTGATGACTTGTATGGACACTTAGACTTATATAACTTGCATGTTCAATCCAATTTCCTTATAAAATGAAAAATTAACTCCTTGCATCAGATTCAAGTGTCCTTGTGAACTTTATACTTCTATTTATCTCTCTCTCAATATATATAAGAGTTGGCAATTTTGACATTGTATAGGATGCTCCACTTGAGTATGGTGAAGCCCTGCTCAATTGTACACCTTTTGATCAATAAAATGAATAATGTTTACCACTTCCATGACTATAATTATAGTTTTTACTTGAATGTGTGATCTTGAATAAGTGAATACTATGGATTCCTTAGCATGTTTCTCATTTTCTTCACCTTTTTGTATATTCTTATTGTAGGTTATGTGATGTGTTTTAGGAGATGTCAAGGTTTAAGCGAGTTAGTATTTTCATTAGTTCCCTCATATAACTCTTGTCTAGTCCTCCTAGCTTTGTGCATTCATCTACAACTCCATAATGTAGCATTGATGTAAGAAGACATTGATTAGAGAGTGTATGTTTTAGTTATCCTTTGGTTTCAAGTGTGAGATACATATGGTTGGATGTCATCAACATATCTGGTGTATCACCTCTATTAGACTAGTTTTCTTTTATTTATCCTTTTCTTTTTCACCCCCAAAGTTGGTCATAGTAGTAATAGTCAAGTGGTAGATCAAGGGAGCTAGCCCTATATAGAGACTCACCTCATTCCTTAAGATAGCCGCAAGCCTAGATGTGATTACATTGTGCCAATTAGATGAAGAAAGCCTTAGCATATACTCAAAGTTTGAAAATCCAAGTGACAAGAATTACAATTTACACTCAAAAATAATGTTAAGGAAATACTAGTATTTGGTGACTCAGAGTTGGTAGTTAACCAAGTCCAAAAAAATATCAATATAAGTTATCTTATTTGAGAAGGTATAAGTATAAAGCATGGGACCTGATTGAAAACTCTAAATCTTTCAATATAATATCCCTCCATAGAGAGAAAAATCAAGTTTTCAATTTGCTAGCTACTATTTCTACTAATTTGGAACCCCTTCAAGAATCTAAGCTAAAAGGGTTCTCCATTGAATTGGTGCCTTGTCCCTCTATTCCTGGTAACACAGAAAATTTCCAAGTTTTTGATGATGGATAGAAAATTATTTAATTTCTACCAAATTCAAGGGAATTTGAGTCCTAAATCATTGATGACAAGGACATTAATCACCTATGTCAAGAGGAATCAGATACAGGATGCATTCTCCAACTCAAATAAAATTGTATCCCAGTTGAGTTAGTTTATTTGGAAAGGTCCTTTAACATAGACCCTCAAGCTCAGCAACTCAGGTAGCCCAAGGTCAATGAATCATACTTCAAAAGAGAAAATCTAGGAGATGAACATAACTTTTACTATATTAATATTGGTCTTAGTTTCACCCCAAAGGAAAGATAATGAGTAAAGGATTTAATCAGTCACTAAAAATATGTCATTACCTAGACATATGAAGATTTGAAAGTCTATGACCCTCAAGTCATTACTCATATGATTCCCCTTAAGCTAGATCATAAGCCATTCAGAAAGAGGTAAATACCAGTCAATATTATTTTGGAGCCTCTTATTTATAAAGAAGTGGAGAAACTATTAAGCATAAAAATCATCTTTCTAGTAAGACATTCTACATGGGTGGCCAATTTGGTCCTAGTAAGATAAAAGAATGGTGATATCAGATTATGTGGATTTTAGGAACCTGAATAAGGCTTATGAAAATGAAAATTATCCCCTCCCATATCTAGATGAGGTGATATAAATAGTAAGTGGTTCTGAGATGATGTCCTTCTTGGATGGATTCTTAGGCTATAATTAAGTACTAGTGTAATCTAAGGACAAAACGAAGACTACATTTACTACAAAATGGGAAACTTATGCATATAATAGGATGCCATTTAGCCTAATAAATGTAGGGGATAATTTTTAGTAAACCATGGATCATGCATTCAAAGGATTGATAGTAAAATGCATAATCATCTACATAGATGATCTTATGGTGTTTTCAATGAATAAGAAGGATCACGTAAGTCACCTATGGTCCATATTTGATAGATGTAGAAGGTTTGGTATTTTTATGAACCCAAAGAAGAGCATATTTAGAGTAACTTAAGGAAATATTTTAGGGCACATCATCACCAAGGATGGGATCATAATTGATCCAAATAGAATTTAAGCAATTTTAAGGATTACACCACCTAACATCAATAAATATCTCAAATCATTCTACAAAAAGATTAACTTCTTAAGGAAGTTCATTTTAGGATTTTAAAAAATTGTTAGACCTATGAATGCCATGCTCAAGATGGATGCTAAAATAGATTGGACAACTAAAGCCAAAAATTCCTCCTAGGACATTGAAGATGCAATATTATAGGCTCTAGTCTTGATCAGTCTATATTTTAATAAATATATATATACCTATATTCATTCACTTTAAAAGATACAATTATTTCTATTATAACATAAAATAAGAATGAAATTGAGCATCCAATTATGTTCATGAGCACAAATCTAAAGTATGCAAAACTCTGATACTTTATGATTGATAAATAAATTTTTGCCCTTGTCAAAGTAATGAATAAATTTTAAAATTATATTTTGAGGAATAAAATCATCGCCATCATTCCTGATCTCACTATCAAGCTCACCTTATGAAAAAATGAATTAGGATAATATTAGGTCAAATGGATGGAAAAATTACAAGAATTCAATATATAAATCAAGCTTGCAAAAATCATTTGAGGTCAAGGCATCATTAAGCTCATGACTGACCCTGATCCATGCATCACCATTAAAGAGATATGTAAGTGTCTAAAGGAGAATGGTGTACTAATATAATATGGTATTTTCTCATATGTACTTATTCAATGAAGCTTAATAGAGATAGAAGGAGAGATTTAAGGCTCAAATATTCTAATTACATGATTAAGAAAGGAGTTATCTATAGGTAAAATTATGAAGGCATTTACCTCAGGTGTGTGTCTATAGATGAATCTAAATAAATTTTAGAAAACTTGCATAAAAATATAGGTAGTGGTCACCCTTCTGGGTATACCATAGCCCATAAGATCTTTAAAATGAGCTAATATTGGCCAATTTTTATTAAAGATGCTCATACTCATGTTAGAATATGTCATGAATGTCAATCTCTAGCTAAGAGAGAAGTACATGTAGAAATGCCTCTACATTTAGTTTTTAAAGGAAGGACATTTTCCAAATGAGTTATAGAATTCATTGGTGTCATTAAATAAAATTCCTTAACAAGCCATAAGTTTGTGCATATTTCAATAGACTACTATATTAGATGAATTGAAGTTATAGCCACAAAGAATTACAAAGTACAAGATGTGATCCACTTCTTGGAGGAACACATAATAACTAGATTAACACACCTATTTATTTGATTTGTGATAATATAATGTATTTTATATCTATAAAATTTACTAAGTGGGCACACAACAACCATATTATTATAAGGTCATGTTCTAACCATTACCCCTAGGGGAATGGATTGTCAGAATCAATGAACAAAAATTTGATATATGTAATCAATAAATTATCAAGGGATAAGCTTAGGGAATCTCATAACTTATTGAAGTATTCTCTTTGGGTAGATTGAACAAGATACAAATGAGCCCTTAAAGTTTCACCCTATCTTTTGGTGTATGGATGCATGGATATGTTCCTAATTACGCTGAAGTTACCCACTTATCAGTTTATGTAGGTCTACATGGAATGAAGTGATAAAACATAATAAAGATTGTTGGAAATAATATAAATGGAAGACTCAAGGATTGAATCCTTGAAAATATCTAAAAAACACCAGGATGTGGTCAAAAGGTGGTTTGGCAAGAGATAAAAAGTCAAAGCATTCAAGATTTTAGATCAGTGTTACTTTGGGATAAAGCCCATGAAAAGAAAGGATAACATGACACGTTTTCCACACTATGGATTGGACCATACCATATTCCAGAGATCATGAGAAATAATACATTCCATATTTAGGACCTATAAGGTAATGAGCTCACATATCTAGTTAATGGATAGTTCTTGAAGCACTACTTCATGGTTGTTCCATTTGCAATTATCATTTATTGATGAGGGATAGACAAATGTAGCTATAATATTAGATTATATTCTCTACTTTCATAGATAAAATTTCATACTTTCTTAGATTATTTTTTTTACATTCTTATATTATATTTCTTGTTTTTTTAGATTAGTTATTTTAATGCTCTTTCTAGTAGTCTAAATTGTGTTTGCTTTGATTGTAACTAAGATAAAAATCCAAACCAACAAAGATTATGAATTTTTAAAAGGGAGAAAGTTAATTTTTTTGTAATTTAGGACTAGTTTACAAATTGGAGATATCTCTATGTTTTGAGTCTTTGGAATAAAGGTATGTAATCATGAATTATTCTAGATATTGTCACAATTGAATACTTTTACCAAGCATGTGGATGTTTCTCTCAGGGTGTTTCATACAAATTTAGAAAGTTTTCTTGTTTTATTGGATCAAATTCACTTATCTCATTAAATACCTATTTTAAATGACAATTATAGGTATAGGTGTGGCTAGTAGGGATGTTCTGGTAATGATTTGTTTTATAATTATACTAAATCACTGGGGTTCCATCTCTTCTCTTTTTATCCAAGAACAAAATTTTTAAAAAAAAATAAGAAAATAATTAATGATTTCAAAAGAGAAAAAGAAAACCTAAATAAAATCAAAAGGCTCACATGATGAAATAAGGTCAATGTACCACACATCATGATTAATAGAAAATAATAGAGAGAGAAGAAAAGGAGCCTAAAATATCTCTATTAGGGCTTTAGATGCCTAGCTGTTAGTAGAGAAATGCCTGAGATTCCCTTGATTTAATGAGATTTAAGAGAAACTATAATGAAACCTATATCTTCATCAAGCCTTTAAAAAACTCATCATAGTGAGGGTTAAATGAATTACACATTTGACACACACAGATCCAAAAAATTGGGAGGAAAGTATGTTGTGCGAATCTACTTAGGAGTCTCTTTCATGTTTTAGAGTTAAGTATATTTCTATGACTTAATTCATGATTGATTTAAAGATTTGTTAATCAGAGTTCTAATTTCTTAAATACTTAGGAGTATTCCCCATGTTAGTTTCCATTTATTATATCCAACACACCCCATTTCTAAAAATTGGAACCCTTGTTTCAAATTGTGTAAATTTATGCTTTAAAGTGAACATTCAACATGAAGGAACTAGTATTGAATATATTATATTGATCTAGTTTACATGGGTCTATTATCACATAAGCTTAATTTGACTTTATCTAATGTTCTTATGTTTCCATGTTGTAGGTTTAATGTGGTCTCATTGATGTGAACATTACCTAGGGTTTTATAGCTTAATGCTAAATTGACTCATTATTTTGATTAACCCTTGGTCTCTTATTGATAAAATTGAATCTATGTTTAAAATAATGTTAAACAACCTTATCCTAAGTTTTTTTTATCTTAAATTCATTTTGAAATAGATTCAAAATTTATGTAGGGTAAAAATTACTAGAGAGCACTTTATTATATTAAGATTCTAGCCTAGGTCCTAACATATTTCTTTATATACCTCAGACCTTAGGATAAAATATTTATGATAGGTCCTTCTATGGTTCACAAGGTGTAATTTTCATGGGAAGATATTTTATTATAAAATTAACTTAAGCCTTATAAGTTTTGAATCATATTTTATTAAATACAAACAAAACATTAGACTATGGTTTATATGTTTCCCAACTATTAAATTATGTCTTCAAATTTATGACTGTAGATCTTATGACATATGTTTACTTAGGCTCAATTTATCCAATCGCACAAGATTGAGTTGAAAAATTAGGAAGTTTTGAGATCTCTACAAGAGTGATAAGTGTCAGCATCATGGAACCCTAGTACAATTGATCAAACAAAGTGAGGGCATGGTTTAAATTTCAAATGGTCTATGGATATCTATGAGAGTGATGAGTATCACCATCATGGGAGCCTATTATATAAATCTAATGACCCATGGGAAAAAGTAAGGTCAACAAGTCAATAACATAGAAGCCCTACAGAGCTACCAAATGGCACACACATGATCACATTTAAAAACATTAAACTTATACTTATCCTAAGGTTTCTTCATATTTAATAATATGAATAAAACCTTAGGTTTAAAACTATGTCCCAAGTTCTTTTTTCACAAGACCTTAGCCTAATTTATATATATTCTAAGTCATTTTCCATTTATAATTGTAGATCAGAGTGAATCCATAAGCAACAAGTGTCAATCTTGTGGGAGTCAAAGAATTCAAGCACCAAGATCTAATGGTGTGTGTTAACTCACATACCAAAGATCAACAGTGCATAATCAAGCTCAAATATAAAATATTTTTAAAATTAAATGCTAGGGTGACAAGTGTCACCATCACAACATCCCAATATAGTTGATCCCATAGTTCAAGCACTAGGTAAAATTTTCAAAGGTCCCAACACTAGAGACGAGCTACCAAGTGGCATAAAATCATTCAAGCTAGGTCTATAAAGTGCATAGAGGACCCCACAGAGATTCCAAGTGTCATGTTCACATTCCATCATGTATAAGATAAATGGTATGAGTCTTAGGTGTGCTTTTCAAATATTCATACTCAATGAGGTGTTGACACCTATCACATTCAAAATCTAGTAAATAGAATGACATGGAATTACTACATGGATAGAATATGTAGAACTATATTTATCAATAACCATTGGGTCTCATAGTTAAGTTATATTCCTTTGGTAACTAAGGTTAGTTGACATTCTGAGAAGGAATTTTTTTCTATAAAGGTAGAGGTAGCATGCAATGCATAGTTTAGTTAAGATTGATCATAGTTAAATAATGTCATTGGTTTTAAAGCATTGGTAAAAGTGATATTTATCCTTCATGCATGTCTAAGTTCAATTTTAAAAATATCTATCTTAAATTATCATAAAGGTTATTCTCACAACCTATAAAATAAGGTATTTTCATGTAGTTTGAGCTATAATTATAAAATTTTCCTTTATGCACATGCTCATGTTGCATAGATCTTGCAAAGGCTAACTTAAATTGATATCTATAAGTGGAATCTTATATGGTTTTTACCATAGTTATAACTCATGTTTTGACTATCACATGTAATGACTTTACATAGACCTTAAGGATGAGGCAACCCCTTCCCCAAGGCCTATTTAGATAATTGTAATCTAACTTGGATGGTGGGGTCAGAAGATTTTGAATACAAAGGAGCAAAACAATTTTGATTTTTAACTTCATGAATTTGAGTATTTTCTTTCCATTAACTATGTAATTAAATGTTACTTTTCTAGTTGTATGTTTCAATAATCCTTAGTTTGTAAAAGTTGTGAATGGATTATTGATTATCTTGATTAATTTATTGATCTTATATATGTAATAATTATTGAAATATTAGTGAATTATATTACTTAATTCGATTAATTTGATTGATTAATAATTCAAAATGTGTATGAGTGTTTTATTTGATGTAATTTTTTATGTGTGTGCAATATCTACCTCATATACTCTACTAGCCTGAGACATAATCTCCTGAGTAAGAGTGTGAAAAAACTACCCTAAAATGAGTAACCTTTGTCTGAGGCTTATGAATTTCCTACATCATTACCTCATTAGACTTCTTAGCCACATCTTATTATGTGTAATTACTACTAGCTATATGCATAGGTTCTAAAAACACTTGTCCATTTAGAAACCAACTAGAGAGGTGATTCCTAAAACCCATAGAGTCTTATTTTATACCTTACCCTTACCTCATTTTGAATTTTTTTGAGATATATCCACTTTAGATTATCAACTAACCACCCATATAACTCACGTATTAATTCACTACCCTTTAGGAACCATACCTCTATCCAAAAAGCCTTGTTAATAACCTACATGCCTTCTAAGCTATTCCATCAATAGGTTATTCAAACCGAATACCTAAAACTCATACCCTAGAGTAGAGTTTACCTCCATTTAGATCCTAAAATGTTAGAAGCTACCTTTTTTATTGTGGCGTGCATAAAAAATGCATCAACAAGACTCATCTCCATACATATACTCAAAAGGTTTGGTCAGTCACTAAAATCTTTAAGGAATTTAATATCTTATAGAACCTTACATAATTTAATTATTATGTTGATAAACTTGTTATTTTTACATCTAATCCTACCTTTTGTGATAGTGAACCAACTATAGACTATTGTTTTTAGGAAATATTGAAAACTAAAGTGCCTAATCTTAACGATAATTGATTTGTATTTGATTTTAATGAAGATATTGATGTTTTTTTAAAGGTAATTATTTTGGTGTTCATCATTATGTGCTATATTGTGGTTATTATTTTTAGTTAATCATTAATAAATTACCTACTAGTTTGGTTAGTTTAGAATCCATATTTAGACCTCATGATCATCCTAAGATCTTATGAATTAAGGAACCATGTACGATAATGACAAGTGACCTTGTTCCCATAAATCTTGGCATTGAATAGGATCCTAAGATTATATATTGAGGAATTAATATTACTCCTAATGAGAGAGTTTATTTTATTAAAATATATAAATAATTTATATATATATATTTTCTTGGTCCTAAAAAGACCTAAAGGGTTATAATACTGAGAAAATAAAACATGAAATACTTATTAAACTAGGTATAAAAACTCATTAGGCAAAAATATACTTGTTGTAATACATCATCAACAAGGAGATTGATAATATGTTAGATGGCTATGTCATTTTTATTATATGATATTCATATTAGGTAAAATAATGTTCTTATTAACAATGAAAATAGTGATATCCATTTTTGTGTAGATTTTAGGGATTAGAATTGAGCTATTGTTAAGCACAACTTTCCCTTTCTAAGTATAGATCAAATTTTGTGATAATTTATAGGTTCCAAAATGATGTTACTTACTAATAGATTTTATATTTATAAATAGCTTTTTATGAATTTGAAATATAGACACAAAACTACATTTACTATACATACAAGACATTTGCTTATAACTTAATTCCCTTTTATTTAATGAATGTTTATACCACCTTTTAGAAAGATATGTAGGTGGATTTTGGTGACCTAATAGGCCTCATCATTTAAGTTTATCTTCATGATATTATTGTGTATTAAAATAAAAGGAAGAACCATATTGATCATTTACATAAACTTTTCACTAGATGTAGAAAATATGGTATTTTTCTAAATCCCATGAAATTAAATTTTAGAGTCACTCAAGGTAAATTATTAGATAGTATTATATAAAAATATGGAATTTTAGTTGACCCTAAATACATATAATATATCAAGTATTTAACACCTACTAGATACCAATCTAGTCTTAGATTAATTTATTTATTTTTAATTAACTTTGTGTGTAAGTTCATATCTAATTTTGCTAACAAAGCTAACCCCTTATAGATCTTACTTGAGAAAAATAAGGCTTATTTATGGGATGAAATATAACATTTAACATTTAATGAGATGAAAAATTCCATTAAAATTTCTCTTGTGCATGACAAACCTAATACAAAAAAACCCATTTATTTTTTTATGTCAATGCAACCAAAAATACATAGGCATTGTTATCACTCAACATGATCATGATTATGAGGAAAGATATAATGGTTACATGAGGAAAGTTTTGAAAAAATATGATACTAGGTACCCTTTTATTTGAAAAATCATTCTCTCATTGATTTCATCCTTAAATAAATTTAGATATTTATTACTAGGAAATAAATTCATAGTTTAATCAAACGTTCTTGTTTTGTCTTATCTTTTGAAGTAACCAACCATTTAGGGTATATAAACAAAGTGGATCTTCAAAATTCAAAAATTTGATCTTGAATTTAAAATTTTAAAAACTATTAAAGGAAATAATTTTTCTAAAAAACTAGTTGAAAATTCAACATTCAACATAAATATAATAATTGTTTTAGTTGATGATTTTACTCATGCTAAACCTCATTTTATAGCCATGAAAGTTAATGATATTTCAAAAAATTTTAACATGGGACTCAAGATGCATGACTTTGATTGTTTTTTCATAGGATTATTGGTATCATAACCTAATTTATTAGTTTTAGAACCAATACTATCCTAATACTTTAGATAAATGACAAAGGTGAGCACCCTAGATTGTAGTCCTTAAAATTTGTCTTCTTATCTAATTTTATATTTTGTACAAATATAGATAGTGTGTTTTTGCATTGTTTGACTCATAAAAAAACCCAAAATGTTTTTAATAGTTTCCATGAGAGTAATTACTATGAAAACTATGTAGAAAAAAATACTACATATAAAATTATATGTGCATGATATTATTGCCCTACATTGTTTCAATATTCCTATAAGTTAGTAAGGTCATGTATGTCATGTCAACTATTAAGTGGTAGAGATATACTACCATCCATGCCTTTGAACCTTGTTATACCTTAGAAACCTTTCACTAAGTGGGGTATTTTATTTTAGACATCCGTCCTCTATCTTCTATTATCCATAGATACATATTAATTTATGTTGAATAGTTTACTAAATATACTAATGTTTTACAATTAATAAGTTTTATTACTTACGAACTAACTTCATTTTTTGAAAATTATATTTTTAAAATATTATATTTGATAATGGTCCTTAGCTCATTTATAATGAATATTTAAAATTATTAAGACACTGATTGATCATTTAAATTCATTTTTCAAAGTATTATCCTCAAGGGAATAGACAAGATGAATCTACTAAAAAAAATTGATTTCAATTATGAAAACTTTAGTTTGTAAAATAAAATAAATTGGCACATCAAACTATTTGAAGTTTTATAAGCTGACCATACAATGGTAAAAGGTACAACATGATATTCTCTATTCATATTATTCTATGGTTTTGAATCTAATTTTCCTATTGAAGTAAAAATTATTTCAACCAGGACCAACCTTCAATATATAACTAGATATACTATTATTGTAGAACATAGATTTAATGATCTCTTAGCTCCTGATGAAAATAAAGCAATAAATTTTCAATAATTAGAAAGAACTAATGGAAAAAATAATAAATTATTTGACAAGAAACTTTTCAAAAATATTTTCAAGATAGGTGTTTTAGTGTTTTATTGGGATAAAGCTCATGAAGAATGATGGAAATGCCATAAATTTGATTCATTATGGTTTGGACCTTATAAAATAGCCAATTTCATTTGTAATAATGTATTACACCTACAAAATCTCAATAGAAATTGGTTATATTATTTAATCAATGGCCATCATTTGAAGCTTTTCTTCAATTAGATTCCTTTTTTTTCTCTTTTTTTGTTGTTTCTTCTACTTTTCTATTTTTATCTCTTTCAATTTTATTTTTCTATTATTTCTTGATTTTTTTTGTCTAGATCTCTATTGGTAAAATAAGAGGAATTCGTCATTATAAAAAACAAAGGAATTAATTATTCGTATAATTATAAGTATGGATTACTAATGTTTTAAATACTTTGTCAATTTTAGATCAATCCTTTATGTTGTGACCCAACCCACCTCGCTCTCTATATTAAAATAGGGGCCCATTATTATGAATACATTTATTAATGGTCCATATTAACCTTGAGAATTATAATATTGAGTGTGCACAAGACTAAAGATGTTTTCAAAGTCTAATTTTATTATAAAAATTTTGAAATGGAGAAAATCAAAGCTTGGGCATAGTTCATGAATTATTTATCACCTTTTATTCTCTTATTCAATTTCAAAATGCACATTTTATATAATATTTTTATTTAATAAATTAACAAGACTAATTAAGATATGTAGCCTATTTAAGCTTTGGTGTGAAACATCCACTACCATAATTCTAAATTTTCATTAGGTTCCCTAGATCATGACAAGTGTTGACATCCCATCCATGTGAAATTGACCACAGTTATAACCAAAGTATTAAAACTCTTTTAAATCATATATATTCATGATATCATTCCATATGGAAGCATATCATTGATTTGAGACATTTGTAATTCAAACTAATTTCAAAGTTATAGGGCTGACATGAGTCATCCACATGTTGAAATATTGTAAACATGGGACACTGATAGTTTTCATGAAATGTTCCAAGTCCTCTAAGTTTTAGAATATTGATATTTATCAATTTTATGACATCTCAATCACTTAGAGTCTACAAAAAGAAGGTACATAGTATAAATTAAAAATTTTCCCAAGCTCCTGAGATCATGCCACATGGAAAGGTCTTGTTGACCCATGACCTATAAGATCAAGGTAGCTCCATTATATTTAAATATCCTAGGATCCATCAACCATGACAAGTGTTAGAATCCCATTCAATCATGGTTTGTCATTTGTAAATACACTGAAAAAGTTCTAAATTTTTTAATTAATGAAAGGTATCCATGTGTCACCATATCATAAGTCAAGGGCCTATCAAATAAGGTACACAAACACAAGTTCCATGCTTATGGATTGACTATAACTATTCACATGGTGAGATCTCATTAACCCAAAACTTTCCAATAAAAATTACATGGTTAAAACTCTATTTTCCTAGTTTTTTTTGCATCTATCTATGTAGTGTAATTTCTAAACCTTGAAGCTTATCATTTGAAGGTATAAGATATAAACCTAATTTTTTACAAATAAATGAGAAAAATCCATATGTATTCATATCTAAATCCTATAATTTTTTAATGGGAAGTTACATGAGAAAAATACAAAAGTTTCCCTAAGTTTTGAATATTTCTACACATGGCACCATCTCATGAACATGGAACCTCTTAGAGAGAGTATATAATAAAATTATATAAAATACCTAAGTCCCTTAGATAATGAAAGGTGAAATAATTTTGTTAAATCTTATATCATAGATATATAAATAATAATTATAAATCTAACACCACATATAAATGAGATCAAGACAAGTATCATATTCTCAAAGAGGCATAGTCAGAATACATATGTGAGAGTTGACATCTAGGTGAAAATTTAAATAAACTGGAAATGGAAACCTATCTTAAAGTTATGATTGAGCATTTGGAGTTAAAAAAAAACCACCACATAGTAGAAAAAACACCTTCCAAAGCCACTTTGTCAATTTTAAATCAAAATGGGAAGCAGTGAAAGATTCCTTATTGCATTAACTTCACACTAACTAGGAATTAAATTCTAAATTTGATCTATAAATCCCTATAAAACCTTAATTTATGTTCTAAAAGAATTTAAAAATCCATCTAACTAGTTTTACAATAAATTATAAAATACAAAAAAGGCATCTTCATCCTGAGAAGATAACCATATTCCTTCCAAATATTCAATTTTAGGAGAAAATGAGTACCTGGACATAATTTTTGATAGGGGGTGTTACCATTTTCCCATTACTTATCTCTTTGGGAATAATTCAAAGGCATTAATCCATATTCAACCCATGACTAGTTATATAATAATAGCAAGAGATATTTGGATCCTTTACTTCCAGTTAATGTAATAGGCCTACATAATGCCACCATGAAATCCAAGGTAATTACATGAATTGACTTACTTTGTGATTTACTATTTAATGGCACTATTATTAGAGACTATTTTCACATAAGACTTCAAAGGAATATGGTTACTTTTGATGATTTAAAATTGTGCTTGTTCTAAACACCAACAATGGGAAGTTTCAAGATGTGGGACTTGCGACTTGAAACAACCTCCAGATTTTTGAGAAGTTGGTTCTTCTTTATATAGAGTGTATATTGGGAAAAGGGATAGGAATTTTAACAAAAACACAAATGCAAGAAAGAAAATCTAACTATGGTGATGCACCTGAATGTAATTCAACCTTAATCCTGAGCACAATGAGACTATATGTAAGATTCATTTACATTTAAGAGCAAACAAGTGCATGATCAATGTAAAAGATGGAAATAATAGAAACAGAGGCTCACAACATAGACTACTTTTGCAGTGATATAGAAAATGTCAACAAAGGCACAGAGTTTAATCTTCTTGTTTGAATTTTCTAGTCACATACGAGGAACAAAAACACGCATAGTTATATAAATTTTTCAACTCAAGAAAATAAGACAAAGGCAAATGACATTACTAATCACATCTCTAGAAAGTCTAAACTCTTGACAACATAGCCTAGACTACTTTTGCAATAACATAGAAAATATCAACAAAGGCATAGGATTCAATCTTTTCATTAATTCTCTAGTCACATAAGAGGCACAGAAACATGCACAATTACATAAACCTTCCAACTTAAGAAGATAGAAAAAAATTATATGATATTCCTAGTCACAGCTCTAGAAAGTCTAAACTCTCAACAATAATTCTCTCAAAAAATTCTCTCTGGTATCTAATCCCCCTTTTTGGTGATCTCTGCACCCTTATTTATAGCCTTGAATTCATTTTAGATTGTCTACCTGTTCCCAATTTAATGGCCCAACTGAAATCTAACCAAATTGGAAGTGTTTAGCAGAAGATATTTTATAGATTTTGAAATACTTTGTCTTCTGGCAGTTCATTGGCTAAAACAGATTGTAGGATGCTCCCTTCTCTTAAATGCTAGGTAACACTTAGCCAATTTCTTGAAAACCTTCTTATTACTTTAGGAGACACTTGAGGATGACACTTGGCATGTTCTACAGCACCTATCGAAGACACATGACACTTTCTGCATAACTTATACTCTTTTATGTCTTTGCTTAGGAGTATTCCACCTTTGACACTTGTCACAATCCACTTCTTCAAAAATTCAATAGATTAAAAGAAAATAAGACCCACAACATTTCTTACCCAAGTAACATTAAAAATGACATAGGGATAGGTGTCAATCTCTTTTGCTTCATTAAAAGACACATGGTAATCTTTGCTTTACTTATCTGGGGTTACATGGTAGTCTCTGCTTCTTTTAGCTACCTTTTTAGAAACTTGCAAAATATGACACATAGTGGTCTCTACTTTACTCTATTTATACCATACAAAAAATGGGTCTCATTTCATATTTACATAGATAGTGACACCCGGTGGCTTCTACTTGCTTCACAAACAACACTTAAGACCCACCATGGTCTTTGCTATATCAGTGAAGCAAAAATGAAGATATTTCAGATCACGACACATGATGGCTTTTGATTTCTTTTTTTGGGGTATGTGGCATCTTTTTTCGCTTTTAGAAAAGCAAAATTGAGATCTTCTATGACTACCACTTGGCACTTTTTACTTGATCCTGACACTTAGCTTGTTAAAACCTTTCACTAAAAAGAGATGAAAAGTGGGTGTCAATGTGAAACCACAAATGCTGACACTTGGTGTGTTCTACTGAGTCACTCTAAGATACGTGGCACATTCTAACCAACTCATAAAAAATATGAAAGGTGCCTCAGATGATAATACTTGGTTAGTTTTACTTGAGAAAGGATGCCTCGGATGATGACACTTGTCAGCTTCTACTTGATTTTGACACTTAGACAAAAATGAATCAAAAGGAAAATCGAGCTCGTGCTCTATTTGAAAACTTTTCCATCTCAGACCAAAGTATGTGAGGACAAAATTTTGTGGTGCATGACTAAAAAATAGAGTGAAACGTAGAGTAAATATTTACTCTACATTTATTGGTGACCCTAAGGACTTTTGAGCCTGCTCAAAAATAAACCACAACTCTTGCTGGATCAAAATTTCAAAATCAAAGCTTCAATAATGTTGTCTGGTAGGTGGACCACACATCATCAAATAACCCTTGCTTATTCTGCAATTCATTAAAGGCTAAATCAAGGTTAATAATATCCTTGTGTGAAAAATGTTGCAAAATTTGAACCGTAGCCTTCAATTTGAATTTGAGCTAGGAAATAGGAACCAAGATATCTTCTACTTTAGGGACTGATGAATCATCCCTTAGATCTTAGAAAACTATCTGATCATTCTATTTGGCCAATAGAAAAGGTTCAATTTCATCTACCATTAGCACGGTGTTATTAGTAGGAAATAGAGAAGGAAGACCTAATTGTACTAGATCTTCAACATGTTATTTCATTTCATAGATTCCTTCTTTCATGACATTTAGAAGCTCTCTATAACTAATGGATATGGAATTAAAACTAAGAACCTCATTTACTCGCTTGGTAGTGACCATTCTATCATTGATTCCTGTTTCTGACAACATTGCATCCGTTACATCATAAAGCTTTTGCAGCAACATTTGCAAGTCCATTACTCTCCCAGAGACTATATCTAGAGTGTCTACAACTGAACTCTCCACCTTTTTACACAATTTCTATGCATTTAGTAGGAAGGTGAGAGAAGGCTTGAGCTAAATAATCTCTGAAGATATTCTCTACTACATGGATTCATATATCTCCTTTACCAGACTTAATACTCTGACATTCCTTGGCCTATTGGCCAATTCTAGTGTCAATTGTGCTGCTCTCTATTGCTCTACTTGAAATTGGACTTGTATAGCCACAGTATTATTCTATTTGGCTAGCATCTTTTTTTGTAATTGGGTAACTTGCAATAAGTGTTCCTCACATTTTACTTGTAATGCTACCTTTTTATGCCTTAGGGTTGTCACCGCATCTTTTACCTATGTGAGCCCTACTTTTAAAGAATCATTTTGGGCTTGAACTACCTGGTGAGTCTAAAAATAAATAGTATCTTACAACTATTTATTCAAATTCTCTATTTCATTATCTTTTCCATTAATCTCTGAGTTCAATCTATTATAGTTTTCCTTTTCCTTGGCTAGCTCAACTTCCATCTTCTATAACCTCCTTGATATCTTCAAGTAGTCTTCAGTAACTACAAAAGTGGATTCAGTCAATAGCTCAATTTTGTCATGTGGCTTGAAGAGGGACATGTCAATGGCTACCTCATTCATCATGTAATCCTCTGGCTGCATCTACTCAATTAGCTTTATTACATTTGGTGACAAATGAGTCACTGCCAATTAGTGTTGGATGGGTTCAAATTGTGACTGCAGATGGGGTGTAGACAATGATTTATTTTCCTTGATCTTCATTTTCTCTCTTTAGGCTTCCCTTGCCTTCCTAGCAACATCTGCTTGGGTTTGAAAGGTAGAAGGAGAGGCAATGTGCCCACCCATAAAAGGATGCCCCTGTGGTAAACCATATTGAATAGCTAATTACTGGCTATGGGCAATCTAAGGGGAAAGTTTCTTGGGAATAAAGGGGGAGAAATGAGGTAATGTTAAACCCTAAGGTGGCACAGATGGGGAAAAGTGAGAAATGGGAATGGCAGAAGTGGCAGGAGATGTCATCTGGCTAGATGAAATCATCATGCCAACAGGAGAAGAATTAGACTAAGGAGAGGGAGGAATAATACTTACTTGAGGAGCAATTATAGTACCCTATAATTGGCACTGTGGGGTATTCATCTCCTCTTCTGGCTCAAATTGAAACTGTACCCTCTTTCATTTCTTGGGTGTCTCTTCTTCTGGCTACATTCTTTTTCCTTCCACATCTACTTCTTGTGGAGAACTAGGAATATCTATAACCACTATTGATGGGGAAGCTGGTGGTGGTGTAGACACCACACTCTTTTGATTTTTCATGACACTAAGAGATTGGGGCCAAATTGATATAGTTATTATAGCTGTAGCTTGCTCTGAGGCTTGTGACTCTTGGCTTGATCTAGCCCTAGCTTCCTGCTCTTCACTCGGTGTTGGAAGATTACTTATCTCTAGGCTAGATACAGGGGAGAGATGGCACTCATCCCATAGTTCTTCCCATCTCTCATTTGTGTCTATGTTTTTGAAAGAATGGGTTGTTTGACAAATTTCTTACCTATATTTCCAATAGGCCTCTATTTTCTCAGTATCCCAATCTTTATTCTTTAATGTCCTCCTTAAGCTAGAAGTCATTCTAACTTTAGGATCATAATCCCTCTGCTTAACATAGAATATTTCCCAGGGTCTATTTTTTGGAAGGGGTAAGTCTGTTAACTCAACATAAAATCCAGGAATGTCTTCCCTAGGATTTTTCTTGGTTTCCCAAAAAGTGTGGCCCTCATGTGCGATTCTAGTTGCGACTCTGTTAGTTCTTATCTAGAAAGCTATGAAACTATTTGGATCATAAAACCATTTGTCTTCTATTAAAAGGAAACCCAAAAAGACTAGCTTTCTGAGCAACACAACTTTAGCATCTCCGGTTTCCAAAACCATGATGGTTGTCATCCATGGGAGATTATACATTTTTTTTCCTCTTCCCAAAACCAAATTCATTACCAATTGTGGATACCTGCCTGGTGACCTCTAAGAATGCTAACCTAAGAGTCAAAATCTTACGTAGCAATATTGGTTCCCCACAAAAACCATGGACTCTTATAATGGTATGGTGGGATCCAAAATAGAAATCACAAGGAATTAGGCAACTGGCCAGAAGATTTGAAACACTTAGGAATAATCTATTCATAACTAGTTCAGGGCTGAGGTGGAAAAAAGTAGGGGTAACAAATAATTCCCAGAGTTCATATGGGTCACTAGTGTTTGACAAAATGTGTGTCCATGTAGACACAGGAATGGTCCTTGGAGATCAAAATTTGGGTCATACATATCAAGATACATGTGTTGGGCAAAGAGGTCAGAGTTTTGAAAAAGCATGAGGTGGAACAAATAGGAAGAATACCTGAACACTCCTTTTGATTTGAAATGAGCCAATTGTTCTACCATTGAGAAAGTAATTTGTTCAAAAAATTCAAGCTGATACTCTTGAGTTTTGTCAATGGTCTTCAGCCTAAAGAGGATAGCCATTTGTTCTACATAAACTGCCATATCATCTTTCATGCCAAAGATAAAAGCCATCATAGACAATGTGTCATGGCTAGCCTGTGTGAATTGGGATCTTTTTATAGGGAGTGTGGGCACCGTAGTGTCATCATCACCCATTTGTAATTTGGATCTCAAGAACCTTGACTGGGTATTGATGTTTGCCCATGTTCTTTGCATTTTAGCAATAGTGGGAAATGTAGCTATACTATCATGATATAGGGCTAACATATCCTTGATAGCTTGCGATGTGATTTACACCATCAATGGACCTCATTGAATGGTGCATGAAGGTGCATGGAATAAGTCTACACATAATTTGACTAGGTCAGGGCATGGATGCACAACTGGGACAATGAAGCATAGACTACTTTTGTAGTGATACAAAAAATGTCAACAAAGGCACAGGGTTAAATCTTATTATTTGAATTTTCCAGTCACATGAGAGGCACAAAAACACACACAGTTACAAAAACCTTCCAACTTAAGAAGATAAAACAAAAGCATATGATATTCCTAATCATAGCTAAGGAAAGTCTAAACTCTTAACAATAATTCTCTCATAAAATTCTCTCTGGTATCTAATCCCCCTTTTTTGTGATCTCTACACTCTTATTTATTGCCTTAGATTCAATCCAGATTGTCTGCTTGTTCCCAATCTAATGGCCCAACTAAAATCTAACTAAACTGGAAGTGTCTAATAGAAGATATTTTATGGATCCTAAAATGCTTTGTCTTCTAGCAGTTCATTGGCTAAAATAGATTGTAGGACACTCCCTTCTCTTAAGTGCTAGGTAACACTTAGCCAACTACTTTAAAACCTTCTTATTACTTTAGGAGACATAGGAAAATGACACTTGGTGTGTTCCACAACACCTATCAAAGACACACAACACTTTCTGCATAACTTATACTCTTTTGTGTCTTTGCTCGAGAGTGTTCCACCTTTGACACTTGTCGCAATCTGCTTCCTCAAAACTTCAACAACTTATAAGAAAATAAGATCCACAACATTTCTTACCTGAGTAACTTTAAAAGGGACACAGGGACAGGTGTCAATCTCTGTTGCTTTATTAAAAGACACATGACAATCTCTGCTTTACTTATATGGGGTTACGTGGTAGTCTCCACTTTTTTTAGCTACCTTTTTAGAAACCTATGGAAGATGACATGTGACAGTCTCTACTTCACTCTATTTATACCATAGAAATAATGGGTCTCATTTCATATTTACATGGACAATGATACTTGGTGGTTTTTGCTTGCTTCAAAAACAACACTTAAGACCCACCACGATCTTTGCTATATTAGTGAATCAAAAATGAAGATAATTCAGATCACGACACATGGTGGTTTCTACTTTCTTTTGCTGGGGTATGTGGCATCTTTTGTCGCTTTTAAAAAATCAAAATTGAGACCTTTCACGACTGCTACTTGGTGCTTTCTACTTGATCATTATACTTAGCTTGTTAAAACCTTTCACTAAAAAGAGATGAAATGCGGGTGTCGATATGAAACCATGGATGTTGACACTTGGTGTGTTCCACTGATTCACTCTGAGATACATGGCACATTCCGACCAACTCATAGAAAATATGAAAGGTGCCTCGGATGATGATACTTGGTAGTTTCCACTTGAGAAAGGATGCCTCAGAGAATGGCACTTGTCATCTTTCACTTGATTTTGACACTTAGACAAAAATGAATCAAAAGGAAAATTGAGCTCGTGCTTTGTTTCGAAACTTTGCCATCTCGGACCAAAGTATGCGAGGATAAAATTTTGTGGCGCGTGACTGAAAAATAGAATGAAACATAGAGTAAATCTTTACTCTATAGTTACTTATATCTCTAGGGATGATTTTGAGAAGTATATATGCCTTATACTTCTTGAAATAAATTAAAACTAAGTTACAACCAACACCTAGCTAGACCATACCATACTTGATGGAAATCTCAAGTAATTTCTAGCCAAGGGTGAGAAATTGAACATTCAAAGCATTGTTTATTTAGTACATATAACCAAGTTGAGGCTAGGCATTATGATGGATATGGACGTGTTTAATAGGTTATAAGGGTTTGATAGCATCACCTACATTAATTAAGATTTGGTGACCTTGATAGACGTAATTATAACATATGATAACATCATTACACTTGGATAAGTTATTAGTGTTAGACTCGAGGTACACATGCTTAAATTTGATGAAAGGCCACTGAATGTCAATTTTTACATGATGTTATATCTAATGTATGCCATCATGTGGATAGTGTATATGATATATGGAAATTTTTTGGATCCATCCTCATAATATGTGAAAAAAAGGTCTGTGATGACTTCTCCCTACTCCATGTTTATAAATTTAGGAGAGAAATAAAGAAAACTATAGAAGTATAACCAATCATGTACCAAGATATTTATGGGCGTTCCATGCCCATGACTTTTAAATACATAAGGAAAATAATTTAAAATATGGGGGATTATTATTACTATCATGACTATACCATAATTAGGATAGAGGAAACTACGGCCACCATTTTAAATCTCCCTCATTTTGTTCTTGATAATGTTGTAAAATAAGAAATATTTTTCTAGATTTACTATACTATGGATGCATATTTAGCTTTCAATCATCAAGGTTATTATCATAAGGTCCATAAGAACATTATATAATTTAATTATACACTATGGAGTGACCTTAACTTAGTTTGGAATACCATACCCCAATATCAATTAAGTCAAGCATAATTCAAAAATTGGGACCCCAAAGGTAGAGTGAGGCAATACTTCATCAACCATAAAAAAAGGGAGTGCACATCCATAATGGATACATGAGGTAAAAACATGAACCATTTATTATTAATTTTGTAGATAATTTTGAGATTTATACTCATATTAATAAGAATATAATTCCTATTGTGGTAGCTTAGGCCATTCAATATCACCCCTCATTCACAAGGGACAAAACCAAACTGATAGTGGAACAAGAAAATAAGACAAAGTAAATAGTGGTCATAACCACATGGTCAATTATCAATCAAGAATGATCATCCATCCTCCTAATAATAAAAATAAGTTATCCCATCAGACTAGAGATCCCCTAAAAGGGAGGTAGATCCTATGATAAGAAGGAACATTCTTCATGGACTTCTAATTCCCCAAACATCAGTTATAGTGTAGTCTCCTATAGTAATTATAAGAGAGTCATATCCTAAAACCAATTAGTAGTTTCATTTTATTTGTCACCATTTCCACCATTTACCACCATTTAGTATGTAAGTATCCTTACATTCTTGAAAATTTTTTTTGCATCAATGCCTTCAGTTCTAATTTCAACACCCCCATCATCTCAACTTATGCCTTATATAATTATAATACCTACATCTCTCACTTATCTTACCTTTTATACTACAATTACACCTTCCTATATTGATGTACCTTCATCCCCACCTATATCCACTTTAGGCCAAGTTACCATAACTACTAATACATTTATTGTCACTTGTAAGAGGAAGCCTATGACTCCTCCAATTTCACATTTAAATGTATAATTAAAATATAGGCCTAAAATACGCCCATTTTAAATTTGATATTCCATAAGAATCGTACAAAAATAAAGAGGTAAAAAAGTGGGATCAAAAGAAGTGGAGATTGTCCATGTGTTGAATAATGATGGGAACATGAAATATGGGGAACTGAAGAAGAATGCATTTGAGGAGAAGACACAGATCTAGAATAGGAAAATGATTGCTATAAGGAAACAAATGAATAATAATATGGAGATATATATATATTTGAGGAGGAATGATGAGTGGGAAAAGAGAAGGATGATTTAATGCACACTAATTTAATAGTAGAATATAGGGAACTATAATTAGATATAAAATCCATATTGAGATAAGGACCTACTTTGGGACTTGTGAATGCACCTATAGCCACAATTCTTAATCCTAAAACTTATGTGTCAATTTCATCTACTCTAATAGATATAATAGCTATCATCTAGAATATATATATCCTCACTAATGAAGAAATGTAGGCTCTAAATAAGGTATTATCTTCCTTTGCCTCTATTATAATAGTAAAATCTCATGTAATTAATTTTCCATCTACTTGTTTAGCTTATACCCCACTATTTACCTATGAGTCATTAGAATAATATAATTTAAATTGCATTTCATTATATACTCATGCTTGTGCTAAGGAAGGTAATAAATAGTTTTTTGATTCCTCAGGTTTAGTTTCTAATTCTTTAGATTATTTTATTCATTCAACTACTACCCCAATAATGGATAAGTCCAAAAACCATAAGAATAAGGTACATTGGATTTTTTCAAAGTCTCCATCTTCAATCCTTGATCTCCACCAAAGGCTATCTACCTAGTTGGATTTATCTATGTCCCAATCTACTCCAACTAAGTCCTCCATAATTATTACCACAAGAACTCCAGGGAAGACTACATATGTATAGACACTCCATTTTTATCACTTTCGTGTCAAGTTTCAAAATGGAATAAATTCCCATAATTTTACATAAAATTGTTTGAAATCATATATTCATTTAATATACGTGTTCAAATTGACCTTAGGGCATCTCTAGGTGAGCGAATTTGATGTATTAGATCTATTTAATCGTCATTCTCTTATCAATTTATATGTTCAATCATCATTCTCTAGTTAAATTTTCTATCCAATTATCATTATCCTATCAATTTATCTATTCAATTATATATTTGGTCAATTTCTCTATTAAATTAATTTATTATGGTCAATTTACTAATTCCCCCTTTTCTGATCATTTAATGCTTTTAATTCCCTCTTCTCTAGATCATTCTTCTATTTAAATTGATATTTTATTAATTTAATTAATCATTCTTCTAATCAATTTATCCAAATTATACTAATTAAATTTCTCTTTGATTAATTTAATTAAGCATTATTCTAATTATATTTATATTATAAATATAATTATAGTTTTCTTTTAATTAATTAATTATTCTTTTCCCTCCAAGTGGCAATCTTCATGCAAAGAAATAATTTCTAGATCCTAAGAATATACCATTGAGATCACACCAATTATGTAAAGAATTATCAATAAATTAGGATTATTATCCAACAAGATGAAGGACCTACATTTGAGATCCTTGTGCTTTCTTGGAGATGATGTTCCACCCTTCATCTTGGAAACAAGATGAAGGGCCTACCTTTGATATCCATGTTCTTTCTTGGAGACGATGCTCCACCTTTCATCTTGTAAATAACATGAATGGACCACATTCATTCATCTTTATTAGTTACATAGGGGCATCCTCCACCATGTATCTTGTAAATAAGATGAAGGGCTTATATTCATCCATTATTTATATTTTTCAAGGTCATCCTCCACCCTTCATCTTGATTGAGATGAAGGGCTTACATCATTGATCTTTGTCCTTGATCCATATGTACACTTTAGGATTCTTTTTTAGCTATTCATATTTATTCCAAGATTAAGGGTCCTCCTTGATATGAATTTTTATAAATACACCTATTTACAATGCAATTCAACATGTTCAAGATCTAATATTAAGTGATACCCATTTCTTGAATTACCTTATCCATCAAGTTACTCTTTGATCAAATTTACATGATCCATAATTTTAATGGAGGTTTTTATATATAATTTACATTCATAAATACCATATAAATCTACATCCTAGTTTCATCCCAATAAATACAAGCTATGATTAAGGTTTGTATCATACTTATTTTAATCTTTGTAAGCATTGTAATTTCTTTTGTATTTGTTGAGCTCATGCGGTCATAGAGGTGTGTTTTCAATATATGTCATCACTTTGATTGTTTAAAAACCTTTGTAAAAATATAGAATATTATAAATATATCAACACATAAGGCACTATCAATGGGACAACATAACCCACATATCTATTTTAAGCCTCTTTAGTAAGTTTTTTTAGCTAAAATTTGTTTTTGTTTTTTTAAATTTTTTGCTAAACATATCTAGTAAAATACTAATAAATTTTGATATTTTATATATTTTAATCTAAATTTTACATATTTTTTCATATTTTTTTAATTAAAAACCTCTTAAAATTTTGTTGAAAATGGATCTATAGTTTAGGAGTTATGGCCAAATTACTAACTGTCATTTTTATTTCTGATTTTTTAAAGCTAAAAATAGAAAATAAAATGCTAATAACTTTTGATCTATTCTCTTTTTTTATAAAAATATATACATAAATATGTGGATTTTATCTATTAAAAACATGTTTAATGTTTTTTTAAAGTGGATGTATAGTTGAGGAGTTATGGACAAATTACAAACTGTCATTTTTTTTTTAAAATTTGTTAACTAAAAATGGATAGTATAATGCTAATAACTTGTAATCTATTCTCTACTTTAATCTATTTTTTTATATAAGTGTCTATATTTTTTATATTAAATAAATCTATTTTTTTTTTAAATATGTATATTTTATATGTTATCATTGAAATATTGACTACTACTTTTACAGATTTACACATGCCAAAGACCCACCAATTTAAACTATTGATTTTATTTTATTGTAGGTTACATAAGGGTGGGATGATTTATTCAAAAAACCACATTTTATTTTGAGTGCCTAAAAATAAATTCATGTTTCACTTTGAGTGATTAAAAATCAAGTCACATTTCATTTTGGATTCTAAAAAGAACACTTTTTAAAAAATTTCAAAGCTTTCTCATTTTGTGTAGGTATTCTTTGTTGCTTATTGAGTGTGTTGTGAGGATATTTTGTGCATATGTTATCCCATTTGGGTGAATTATAAATTAAAATATTTTATTTATTTTAAATCTTCAATATTTGCATATTATTCTCTTCTCTCACCTTTAGTTGGAGTTGTGTGACTCATAACAATACCTTCCTTTTTTTGGCTTGTGAGCAGGAGTTCATAGCCACCTCACAAGTCTCTTAGGTGGTCATTGATCTAGAGTTTCATATCCCATCATCATACCAACCCAACTTATCTAGTGGGGTGTATAAATTGAGCATCCTAAATAGATTAGATAGTGGTTAAGTAGTTAACCTGACCTTACAAAAAAGGACTCTAGTCAAGTGACAGTCTAGACATCATACTTCACTAAGCAATACATAGCTAAAGTCATTATGAAAGTTAAAATACCATTTAATAATCATATATTTAGTTTAATTACATTTAATTATATTTATAAATATCCCATGTACTGTAAGGTATATTGGGACCAAATAGTTTTTCCAATAAAAAAAATTAGACTAGAAACCTTTTTGCCATGGAATTATCACTAATGTAGGGATGCAAAGGTTAATAAATATTTAAGATTACCTTTTATATATGATTTTTTCAAAGAAGGGGGTGTAAAATATTTACTAATAACCTAAAATATTTAATTAATTTTAAATAATCTTAAACTTTTTCCTCTCAAAAGCAAGTATATCGAAAGGATTAGTGATTTTCCCCTAAACATGTGTTAGTTTCTAGCATAGGGAGAGATTGCTTGAGTCATTTTTTGGTCAAACATTGTCATATTATACACTAAATATTTATCCTCTATCTATTTCATTAGTTAAATCATGTTCCATTTTACCTTGGTTAAAACATTTACATTTCACTCTTTTATTATGTGAAATAGTACTCTTACTCTATCTATGCCATTGGTTAATCTTGTGCCATTATACCTTGGTTAAAACAATTTAATTTAATACCCTTTTCTTTTTTACAAATATACCATTACTCTATTCATATTCATGGTCCAAAATTTTTCAAAACCCATGCATTTCATTCGTCCTTTCTTGTGTGAAAGGTACCATTACTCTATTCCTATCTTGGCCAATTTTTTCCCTATTGTATGTAATCAAAATTACCTTATGTACATGAATTAACCTAGATCAGATAAGATAGAGCACACCTACACTTCCGATTGGGTATATACTTGTTAAGTGGGAGTGTGACCAATATTGGGATCTGCTAGACCTGATTAGTAGATCACTTGTATCACTTGTCACAACATATTATGCTAAGAAGGGTTCTAAAGCATATAGTTTTAAAAAATCACCCAACAACCTTTAAAAAGTCCTATGATTTGATATTTTAATTATGTTAATAAACAATAAAGTAAACTATTTTAATAATAATAATAAAAGTAAACTAATCTAGTGCACATAAAAGCTTGTGGCACAATGTGATGGGTAGATGCAAAGTAATCATATATGTATAAGGAAATTCAAATAAAATAATTATGAGTAATGACCTAATACATATAATATGAATATTAATATTATTTGAGCCAGCACTTATGATACTTCTATCTACTAAAAGAGAAGAGAATAAATTTTTAATATACTTACTTAAATTTGAACCTGTTGTGATTTAATCTCTCCCTTAGCCAATGGGGCTTTGTAAGAGGTTATTGTAGTTCATAAGGATCAATTTTTTAGGCCAAAGCATCCAATACCTATAAAAAAAACTAGATTCTCCAAATAATAAACCTAAGATAAGATTACTCAAGTAGAATAGTGGAAGAGCAAATTGCGAAAAAGTATGAGCAAATAATAAATATTGATTGCACATATTAATAATGATCGAAATCACCTTGTATATGTATGATTATCTCACCTAAAAATCATTTGGACATGTCAATTTTGCTAGGTTGGTTGGATCAACCTAGAACATTTTTAGGCAAATGTCTAAAGTCTATGTTAGGTCATCCAGAAGGATAAGAAACCAAAAGATCTAAAGTGGCCCTAGAATACACTAGGTAAATGAGGCTGACCTAATGTACTAGACATGTCAAAAGTATAACAAGGAGAAGGATAGAAAGAGGAAAAGACTAGAGGAATGTGAAAGGGAGGAGATATAACTTAGGGGAAGATTTTAGGAACTAGTTGGATTAAAAATAATGTGGAAAAAATGGACAATAATCCTATGAATCACCAAAGGTCTACCCACCCCTTTCTTGGTGTACCCTTCAAGGCATTCACTCAGAGAGGTTGAGTTGCAAAAGGTTCCTGCAAGATGTAAAGCATCAGTATTTTGTAAAATTAAAAAAAATTATGTGTATACACATGCCCCACTCAAAGCTCATCATGTGTAACTAAGGTGTAATAGGGGATGGTGATTCTAGAAAGAACATAATAACACACATAATGTTGATGCTAAAAAAAAAAATTATTGTTTTAAAAAACATAAAATAAATTAAAGTAAATGACTAAAAGGGAAACTAATCTAAAAAGTAAATAGATAAAAAGTAAAAGCAATGTGTTCCTTGACTTACCTTTTATTTTAGGATGATTATTAGCTATGTTTTTAGTTTTGATTGTGTAGGGCACAGAGACTGCTTTTGACAAACCAAGAAATACAAAACTAAGGAGTGAAAATAAGCAAATAAAAGAAAAACCAAGAAAATTGGTGCTATGTGGATGGGACCTGCTTGGGAATTTGGCAAGCTAGGTGATAAATTCTATGTTAAACCAAATTACCAAGTCAAAGAAGATTAAATTAGGTAACCAAAAATCCAAGGCTACTAAAGACTAAAAAAATCAAACAAGTAAACCTCAAGTAAGAAAAGGCAAACTCACCAATTCAAACCAAGGATACATGTTTAAAAAGGAATGATAATCAAGATAAATTAATGGTAAAAAGAAACACAAAATGGTAAAACAACATTAATGACAATCCATATCTCACTCAATAATGGAAAAAGGGAATGCATAAAAGGGAAAACAATATTGATGAGTGAGCAATAACAATCCACATCTCACTCAATAATGGAAAAGGGTATGAACTTAGGTGTTCATGATAGTAAGATATCAAAATCATGATAAATGGTCAAATTAAAGTAAAGTAAGTCTATTAAATGTAAAATGAAGTGAATAATATGATCCGAAGTTACTTAAACATGTTATTTTTCATCTAAAGATAAATAAAGCTCAAACAAAGTAGTGCTAACATGTTTTTAAGAGATAAAGAAAAAGGACTTATAAGAAGAGGGAAAACATTTTTAGAATCACAATTTTTCTATCAAGGGGGGAAAATGAAATAGGTGGCAAGGAGAATGAAGTAAAAACCAAGGTAGATAAACTCTTTATAAAATTCAAGACACTCAAATTTGTTTTGTCCAAATAAGAGGACTATCAACCTTAGGGTGTTTGAAGAACTTCTCTTAGAGACACAAATCTTAGGTCAACAAATGGAATATATATATATATATATATATATATATATAATCCCATGAATGATATATGCAACAAAATTAAAATGGAGCTACCTCTCCATGACATGTTCCCCATTCTTCAAGACCCTTTACAAAGCCATCAATCTACTATGAATATTGGGTACTTGCATGAGAAAGTAGGTATCACCGTAGATTTTTTGAATTGCCTTATTCTAATCTACTGGCCTACTATACCCCAAAGGACTTCAACTCTATGTGAAGTTGACTATTGAGTTTGAGATTTTATTGGAGATAAGATATTTGCTTGTAATCACATCTTTTGGTGTGAATTTGACTTTTGAGATTTGTATGTTTCCTTTTAGATATCATTGCCTTTTATTTTAAATGATTTGTATTTTAACTTTATTTTGATGATTTTTTCTTATTCCTCATCCATATGGATTTGGAAAACCAAACATGGGTGTTAAAGATGAATTTCATTTGAAAACTTAGGATAAGGTTTCTAAGAGAGAGAACATCAAAGATCATGGGGTCTAAGAGTCTCATAAATCTAGGTGAAATATAATTGTTATCTTGATTTTGACCTTGTTTTATCAAATGTGGAGGTGAAAGAAAGTGGAAATTAAGAGGAATGACACATGAAACAATTTGAATTACTCAAATTTCAAAAAATTGTGACAAAGATAAAATAGGGATACGATGACAATAAATGTGTAATTCCTTATCATAAGAATGAGGGAAGTGGAAGAAAACATGATAACATAGATTGTTATACAAATTCCATCTAGTAAGAGAAACAAAAGCTAAAGTTTAAGAACAAGGATCAAGAACAAGAAAATAATGGTAATTTTATGAGGAGGGTCAGGTCTTATCCACGGTCTTACAAAAAAACTCATAAAAGAGAAATCCATGAGGGTGATAATAATGAGGAGAAAATCAAAGTGAGGGAGACATTTTAAAATCACCTCATAAAAGAAAACCCAAAGGATGCCAAAATAACATTGGCAAGTAGTAAAAAGAGAAAGAAAAGGAATACAATATGGTGGTTCTATGAGGGATGTCAAGTCCTATCAGTGGTCTTACAAAGCAACTCATAAAAGAAAAACATAAGGGGCACAAAATCAAAATTGGTAAACAAAAGGATAATAAAAAATAAGATAATTAATAATATGGTACATCAAGAATCCAAAAGACCAAAAATGAGGACTAATGGTTTGTGAACAAGAGGGAACTATTGTAGATAGAGAGACTCATGCTTAAGTAACTTGCAAAAATAGTTAGATAGATGTAGATAGAAAACATGACAATAAGTAAATGGATCCTACATTAATGGCTATATCAAGGATGATCTTGTAAGAGACAAGCCTATGTGTCTAAAAATATTTCATGGAGTTGAATTATTTTGGTAGCATGTAATGGAGAATAAGAGTAAGCATCATAAGATGACCCAAAGGCTAAGTGGATGTAGGGATGGGTATCACAATATGCCCCAAAGTATAAAATGATATGTAGGTGGGAATCATTAGATGCCTCAAAGGCTAGAGTAATGTGTGGATGGGTATCAAAAGATGACCCAATAGTTAAAAAGAGGAAGAAGAGATAAAAAAAGATAAGAAGCAAAGAGAACCCTATAGAGTTTCTAAATGGGTTCAAGTTGTCCAAGAATATTCTAATGGGGGATTTGATGCTTTAGGAATGAAAATTAATGCTAAGTAATAATAATAATAGATAGATACAAATAACTAAACTAGGTAGATATAAAATTAAGTCAGACATACAAAGAATTCAGAAAGCTAAGTTGGAACTTGAAGAAGGTATAAAACTATACTAGGTCAACTTGATCGACCTACCACAGAAACAAGGACTATAAGATTATAATGGATCAACCAAGTTAATCCAATATAGTGTACATAGGTTTAAAAAGAGTCAAAAGTGTATGTAAATAGTACTATGTCAACTAGGTTGACCTAGTATAATGAATAGAGGTTGAAAAATATACTAGGTCAATAGGGTCGACCTAGTACAATAGATAGATATAGGGATTTTGTTTTGCCTATATCTTTAGTTTTACTCATGAATTTTTCAAACCTTAAAATTATTTGGATTCATGATTATGGAGATAAGGCAAATAAGATATAAATAAGTGATAAAAATGATGATAACATAGAATGAAAATAAGTGAAAGAAATCATGCAAGGGTTGGTTTCACATTTGGTTCACTAGACTATAATGAAGGTGAAGCCAAAGTGAAGCTAATGTTAAATAAGAAAGGAATCAAAAATGGAAATGTGAAGAGAATCCAACTAGTGGTGGGATAGGATTCATGTCAGTTTCACTAGAATGTATGTAATTGAAATAGCATCATGTATATGAATTAATCCTAGATCGGATAAGATGGAGCACACCTACAGTTCTAATTGGGTATACACTTGTTAAGTGGGAGCATGACCAATATCAGGATATGCTAGACTAGATAAGGAGATCACTTGTATCACTTGTCACAACATATCATGCTAGGAAGGGTTATAAAGCCTACAGTCTAGCACAATCATACAACAACCCTAAAATATTCCTATGATTTGATATTTCACTTATGTTAATAAACAAGAAAGTAAACTATTCTAGTAACAAGAAAAGTAAACTAATCTAGTGTGCACCAAAGTTTATGGAATAATGTGATGGGTTAGATGCAAAGCAATCAAATATGTATAAGGAACTTCAAATAAACTAATTATGAGTAACACCCTGATACATATAATATGAAGAGTAATATTATTAGAGCCAATACTTATGCTACTTCTATCTACTAAAAGAGAGGAGAACAAAGTTAGAATATACTTGCGTAAATGTGAACCCATTGTTATTCAATCTCTCCCTTAGCCAATGGGGATTCATAAGAGGTTGTTGTGTTTTGTAAGGATCATTTTTTTAGGTCAAATCATCCAAGACCTATCCACAAAGATATATTATCCAAATAAGAAACCTAATCTAAGATTCCTCAAGTAGAATGGTGGAAGATTAGATTATGAAAAAGCACAAGCAAATAATAAATATTAATTGCATATATTAATAATGACCAAAACGACCTTGTATATATATGAGTATCTCACCTAAAAATCATTTGGACATATTGGATATACTAGGTCGACTGGGTCAACCTAGTACATTTCTAGGCTAATGCTTAATGTTTGTGATAAGTCAGACATAAGGCTAAGAAACCAAAAGAGCTAAAGTGACCCTAGAATACACTAGGTTGACCAGGTCAACTAGGTCAACCTTGTATACTAGACAAGTCAAAAGGGTAACAAGGAAGGATAATAAGGATAGAAAGAGGAAAAGACTAGAGGAATATGCAAGGGAGGAGAAACAATATAAGAAAATATTTTAGGAACTAGTTGGATTGGAAATAATGTGGTAAAAAGGGACAATAATCCAATGAAGTACCAAAGGTCTTCCCACCCCTTTCTTGGTGCACCCTTCAAGGTATTCACTTAGAGAGATTGAGTCATGATGGGTTCTTTCAATATGTAAAGTATTAGTATTTGAAAAAAGTTAAAAATATTGTGTATACAACTTTTATGTACCATATTATTTAAATTTGTATATTCCATACCTCCTTTATGTGAAGTTGTATCATTAATCTATCCACATTCCATGTCCAAATTTGAATTTATGCCACTTATGTCCAAATTATGTCTAAAACCACACTTCACTTATTTGAAATTGTACTGTTACTTTTTTTTGTGTGGGTTTGAAACTATTTTAGTCTTGTTCTTAAGTTCTCATTCTAACATCATTTCTAATCAAGACTTTATTCCCTTATGTTCAAGTCAACTTTGTTTAAGTCTAAAATATTTATCTAGTTATTTCCAATTCATTCTCCCATTTCTATATATGTTTATTGTAAGTTTAGGTCCAATCCAGTCAACCTTGTTCAGAATCAACCATTAACAATTAAAACTATTCTAGAGTCAACTCTATTCAAGTAAAATGTTCATTTCTCTTTTTCAAATCATGTTTTTAGATATATTTTAAATCATTTCCTTATCTTTATATTAAATCTTCCACACATGTTGGTTGGTAATGAAAAATTCATGACATACATCCTTTCTCTCATTTGAGTCCAATTTAAATATGATCTTTCCCATTACATACATCCTTACTTGGGGGCATCCTTCAATTAGTCTTCTTTCACTTTTTCAATTAATTATATTTTAACCTTTTAGGACTTAGTGAATGTAAATCTTGTGTTTGTTAAAGAGATGAGTAAAGTAAATTAGGGTATAAATATGCAATATATACAACCATTGATTTGTTAAAGAATTGACCTAATTTGACTTTTCTAAAAATAGTAATTAATAATGCAAGTAAGAACTTAGATATAAAATGACTAAGATATATAATATAGAAGCTAAAAAATAAGGTATAAGCTGGTCTTAATGTCACAAAAAGAATACACATGTCAAAACTCCTCCTGGATAGTATCACCCTAATTTGACATTAGCACCATGTGGCACTAGTGTCCCTATTTTGGAGATAATGTCTTTTGTGTAGGATTATCCTACGCTTTTGGGTGCACTTGTGTCTAGATAGTAAGGTTTATTCCTATGTGAAAAAGTTATGAAACCATGTATATGGCCTATTCTAACTTAATTTGAGATAAAACCCTAATCCTTCATGTTACAAGGGAATCTAGTTGATACAAGCTAAAAAGTGTGTTTGTTAGTGTGGTAGGCTAAATATCCACAACACCTTGCTATGATGTGAGTTACCTACATACCAATATTATGAAGAGTGATAAATCCTAATCTAGTTATCCCCACCTAAGTGTTGGTGAAAGTGTAAGTGAAGATAGTATGATAGTTAACTTAAGTGCTTTAAATGTGCTTCCGATTAGAAATCTAAATAATATGAGATTAGGAATGTTGTAGATGGTAATATGTAGAATTAGGATAGGAATAGAGATTGATAACCTTAAGTATGCATAACTTATTCTAAGATTATATGTGGAATTTGACTTTGATTTCTATCTAGTGGTTAGTGGGATAAAAGTCATGTATTTATACTATTCTTATGCTTGTGTAGGTGCTAAAAGTAGTATAGGCCAACCCTAAGAGGTATAAGATTTGAAAAGATATCAATTTGTGGAAAAAGGAGGGAAAGGACAATAATGCCAATATTGGGACACTAGTGTCATGTAGCATTGCTATTCATTTTATGGTGATAGTGTCCAAATGGCAAAACACATGGCATTAAGGGCCAAGATATAAGAATGAAGGTTTAAGATTGATTTAGGGATGCCTAGGGATGCCTATGGCCTATACGAGGGCTAGATAAGTATGAAAATAGGCTCTAAGATAGGTATAGGGATAATCTAGGGATAAGTGGTCTCCAATAGAAATCTTAATACTTAGGTGTTACTTTTAAGTGATTACATTCCCCCTATTTTATAAATGTAGCAAAACAAAATGACTAGGATAAATGAAAAATAATCATACCTAGACTTACCTAAGAGGTGAAGCCTATGAACATGGGTCTAAATATATGAATCATTATCCAATGCATGTACTACATGTGAAACATGCATAGATAAATCTTTACTTAAAATATATCAATATCAAATTGAAAACTGAGTAATGAAGCAAAACTAAGTAGAACTAAGTAAAGGGATAAGAGAGATGAAATAGATGAATACACCTCACTAGGTACATGAAATAATGCCTAAACCTGGTGACAACCTTTGTGTGTGTGTATAGTTATCACTTAATGAATAGTTTGGATTGAGCTGATATATTGATCAATATTCATGTGTGGATGGATCAAGAACTTAATCTAGTTTTGACTCCATCATTCCAACCCATACATAGTAGATCATGACCTATGAATAACTTGGATTGAATTGATGGTGTGTCTAACCCTATCGTGTAGGTAGATTAATAAATCAAGTATATTATGGCACCATAATTACCTACCCATGTGTAGTAGATGAATATAGACAAAAAAATGTGTGATTTAAATAGAAATATATAATTGGAGATGTTAGTTTTGTAACCACTTGGGTATATTAAGAAGTTCTAGGCCACTCTAGAATACCAACCATTATAGATGGATTAAGAAATGAAACTTGTGTGTAACATATAATATGATTTTGGATGTATATAGTGAATAGAATGAAAAGGAATTTGTCATTCCATATGATTAAATAGTGTGTAAGTGAGCATACAAAAATAATGTGCCATGCACTTGACCCGAAATCAGATATCCAAGCATATGGATTATGGATTGAGTTATAATAATTTGTATTTGAGATTATAAACTAAAAAAGGGGATGTTTATGTTGAGCATGATTCCCCTAATCTAATAAAAATGGTATGAAGCTAAGCTAAACTAAGTAGAAATAGTAAATATATAATTAAACATGTACAAACCTAGACTATACTTGCTATACTTTCCTATCCAATCTAGATTTTTTGAAATTGATACACTAGACAATATCACCATATCTTGGATAGTATCGCCATGTGGTGATAGTGTGCCAATTTGGGTACTAATGTTCATCTACTATAATTTTTTTGAAACTATACTAATCTCTATGTTATTGATTTCCCAGTATGTTTACTTGAGTTTAATTTTTGTACTATAAGACTACGTGCTGAAAAACGTATTATGAATGTATTATGGGAATCTGATCTCTATTACAAACCCCTATGAATGCCCCATATTTTGAGGGGAGTTTTTAAACCTATGAAAAAACTATCCTCAAAATAAAAATATTTAAAATATATGTTTTAGCCACATCATATATTATATCTACATAATAATCCAATATAATGTGTTTACATAACATCAAAATGTAAGATAATCTGAGAATAAGTTTGTAATGTGCTATGTATGTTAGGTCTGGCATTCACAAGTGTGTCAAGATATATATATATAACAATGTATATAACAATAAATCTAAGTAATAACAGAGTATCTACCTAGGGGGTGGGGCATGATGTCCATCACAACACCCAAGTAATAAAGGGGAGATGCATGAGGTCCCTCATAGTATCTGAATATAGAATGTGTAACAATTAAGAGACAAGGGTCATGGCCATGATGCATACAATAAAGTATACATAAAAAACACACGAGGAATTCATAGTAGGTCAAAGGAACACAATATAAGGTACATGTAACTAAATCTAAGATAACAACACACACAAGGACATGTTCAAATGTCCACATATGCAAGTAACAAGTAAGTTGGCTTAGAGCCACATAGAAGGACATGTTCAAATTTATTCATACAAAATCAATAAATCACACACCTGGACATGGGAACATGTCCAAAGCATACATACTATGGAAATAAGTGGCATAGATCCAAAGGGAAATGAAATATTCAAATTCCCTTGAATATAAGAAGCATAGATATACAATAAAGTCTAAACTAGGAAATCTAGAAATGAAATTATGCGTGAACATGAAATATGAATATATGTAAGAGCTAATATGTATATATGTTTATTCTAATTAGTATTATCTAGTAAAAAAATTGACTAAGTGTAGCATGCTCAATATCAAGATATAATAATGTTAAATCTATGATGTAGAGTTTATAAAGATGTAACCTAGTAATCAAAATTATGTATAAGGTACCCCCAAATGGGTGAATGCATCAAATTAAGAACCTATGTATCTATATATATGTAAACAATAATAAATATAGATCAGTGTAGTGGACCTGAGTCTTGTAGGCAATCTACAAGAACTTGACAACAACAAATGAAGTATGTATATATGATAAAACTGACAATACTAGGAATAGATAACATATGTAGTTTCTATCAAATATAAGAAGTATAAACATGGAAATGCATACAATCTATAATTTTATGTTTTTGGATAACTACTTAGATTTTTGTGTGTTTTTTTTTGAAATTTTATATTATTTTTATATTTTATGGATATAATCTATATACAGTCAACATGAAAATGAAATTATATACAAGGATCAATAAATAAGGAAAGTATGTACAAGTAAAGAGGAATAATATTGATTGATTAGTCTCATGGGAGACTCACTATAAATCTAGCCTATGTCAAATAAATGAATAGTGATCATGTGTTTTGTATGAAAGGTTAATTATGGTCCTAAAACTTATTTCACTAAGTTATTTATATCTAGCCCTACTTGTGAAGTGGAGTTAGGAATCCGTGAAACTAACTATCATATCCTATGAAATGTAGAGGTCTTAGGGACCCATCTGGTAGAATATGTTGTATCTTTCATAGGTACCCTATGCTGAGAACCCTGATAACTCAATGATATTAATATCAAAATAAAGTGAGTATAGGGGGCCTCTATAATCTATCACATATCTATAACATATGGGTATCTCTATTAATGGTGTCAAAGGGAGAGTATGCATATGTGGAAACACTATAGGAGTAGACCTCATCTTCACTAATGGCTCCACTAAATAGTATGGTGTATTAATAGGAACTATGCTCAGAACTATAATTGGTAATTATGTTATAAATAGTAACTATTTTGTATTTGGAAATTACAATGTTAACTATGGGACAAGTAGAGGATACTTATATGAAATGCCCTCAACTATGATCACCTAATTTACAATTATATATTTTAGGCATCTATGCATGATATATGGTATGGCTCACAACTATTGTATCCATGGCCTACCTAGTAACATGTCAAATATGTTTGGACTGGGTAATACTAAGAATCTACTGGTCACATGTGCTAGTCTAACCTATAGTGAAAGTACAATCTCACCAATTTAGCTCTAAGCATGGCCAATAAAACCATTGATAATTGTGTCTATAGGAGATATATCCTGCTATAAACACCCAAAATTTTATACAAGTGTGATAGTTCACATGTTAATACTTGACCCATTGTCAATGATAACACTCTAAATAGGATGATGATCTATGTAGGCTTATACAAAGAGTGCATATAAATATGAATCATCATCAATAATATCCTATTATGAGAAGGTATTGAGTGGTATAGATGTAATTGTAATATGACACACACTAATGATAATGTGTAGTTGGTGTGCCTCCTCTATAGTAGTGTGATATGATGCTGGTGGTAGATGTGTCTGATACATGTAGTGAACACTTGAAGTTCCCCTTGCCTCATTTATTGCATTTTTTTGGAAATGGATCTAAGAATATTCTAAATTCCTTATAATATATTTTTTAAATTTGGCTGCCTCTATTGATGTGCCCACATTAATAATGTTGGCCTCTATCAAATCTTGTATCTTATGTTTGAAGTTGATGCATCTATTTTTGTATGGTCTTTTACCCTATAATATTCATATAATGCATTAAAATCATATTTATTTGGAAGAGGCCATGTTTTATCAACCTATTTTATGGGAATGAGAGGTAGGAAATTACATTCCAAGAGCTACTATAAAACATGTGATGGAAATTCTAGAAAGTTGGTGAAAACTCTTCATGGAGGAGCTGATTAAACTAGGTAAGGAGATGAATCTGAAGTTATGTTAACTATGGTCTTTAGGCCACTCTTATTGTTAGTGTACCTTACCTTGTATGGAGGCTTAATTTTACTATTATTAGTTTATTTTGATCCACTTGTATATTTTAATTTTCCCATAGAGAAAAGCTCAACTTCTCATTCTTTCATTGTGTGGCATAAATATGTGAAGGTTGGAAACTTTTTGAACAAGATATATTCATGTAATTTTGGCATTGGGCTCTGTTTGAATATATCCTAGATCTATTTATCTATGATTGGGCTAGTCAACTTTTCCAATATAGTCTTATATCATAAGATATATTCTGTAATAGGCTCATTTCAATTTTTTTCCAATTATGCAACTTGAGTATATGAGATCTTATCATTAATTTTTATTGAGAAGTGTGCTAAAAATCTATATGATAATGGATTGAATGTGTGATAGACTAATTCAATAGATTATAGAACTACTATAAGTCATAATCCTTTAGAATACATGGAAAAAACCTACTCAAGAACCAATCATTGGACACATTGTCCAAACATTCTCCATAGAAAGCTCAAAGATGGTGCTCTAGGTTATCCTCAACATCATATAATGTAAGCTTAGGTGCCATAAATCTATATGGAAAAAGACTTTCCTCTATATGATGTCCCAAACGTATATGTAAAATAGCATGATAATCTAATGCATATGATGGCTTGGTGACTCCCTACTTGAAATGTAACACCTTAGCCTGTAAAGTATGAACTTCCTACACAAGGGATTATATACCTAGAGAGGAGTAACTATCTATTGAAGGTGTATCTATCACTAAATGTTTTTGATTTATAATTAGTTGCTTTTTATCGAAGTTGGTCCCATAGTATGTGTACCAATTCTATTAGTTAGGGATTAGAATTTTTACCATTTTTTGATCTATTCTTTATTTACATTATGAATTTTAAAATTTATGCATGATCATGGGTTTTTTGCTGAAGTCTATATCTAAAGCTCTGTATAACATCATCCCTATATACAATTAAGTTTTCATTGTTAAGTGGGTGGAGGGTCCCAATTCCCACCTTGTGTATCATCTTGATCTTGATTATATTTCTCATCTTCAGATGTATTATCATTTAAATCCACATAATCAAGATGTGAAAGATCAATCACATGAGTTGCAATTGGTCCCTTGTCTGTGGTATAAGCTCAAATAGAAGGAATATGAATATGCTCAATAGGATTGCCACTAAGCCTAATAATTCTTCTTAATGAAAGAGAGATAGATTTTTTATATGGCATATAGTAAATAAAATGAAATAGGTCTAATAAAATAGAATGTATGAAATCTAAAAATATTAGCACATCTAATGAAAATATGAAAAACAAGGATACAAACCCTACTAGCATCTAGGGCTACGGTTTTAGCAATATTTGAAGTAAGTTAATGTCACTAAATATTTTAACCTTTTAGGACATAGTAAATGTAAATCCTATTTTTGTTAAATACTTGATTAAAGCAAATCAAGGTAGAAATATGCAATAAATATAACCATTGATTTGTTATATAATAGACTTAAATTAAACTTTATAAAAATTGTAATAAATAATGCAAGTAAGAACTTATATATAAAATAACTGAGATGGATGATCAAGTGGCTAAAAACTAAGGCAAAGTTTGGTCTAAATGTTAAAAAATAATATCAAAGTGTCAAAACCCCTCCTAGTAGTATCTCCCTAATTGGATAGTAGATCCATGTGGCATTAGTGTCCCTATTTTGGTGGTAATTTCCTTTGTATGATACTATCATGATATTCTAGGTGCACATGTGTTTGGATCTATAAGTTTTATTCCAACATGCATGAGTTTTGAAACCTAGTATATGGCATGTTTTTACTAAATTTATGAGCAAAAACTAATCCTCCATGTTACTAGGGAGTCCAATTGATACAAATTAAGAATGTTTTTGTTAGTGGGGAAGGATAGGCATCCTCAAAACTCCACTATGATGAGAGTTTCTTACATACCAATACTTTTAAGAGGGATCAATCCCAATGTAGTTCTCCACACCTAAGTGTTAGTGAAAGTGTAAGTGAATCTAGTATTATAGTTGACTTGAGTGATTTGAGTGTGCTTGAAACTAGAAATATGAGTAGTATAAGCATAGGAATATTGTAGATAGTAGTATGTAGAAGTAAGGCATAATAGGAATTCATAACCTTAATTGTGCATAACTTGTTCCAATTTTATATGTGTAATTTGCATATGATTATCATCTATTGTTTAGAGGTATAAAAGTCATGTATTTTTTTTATTGGTGTGGGTGATAAAATAAGTCTAGGATAATCCCTAATAAGTATAATATTTTAAAATATATATGTTTCTAAAAAAAGGAGGGAAAGGTTAGTATCGCAAATATTAGGACACTAGTGCCATGTGGCTCTACTATCGCTAATATGGAACTAGTGTCCAAATGGTATACCACTATGATTTAAGGGCCAAAATCCAAGAATGAAGGTTTGGTACTACTTTAGGGATGACTTAGGATGCCTATGGACTATAAAATCTAGGATAATTGTGAAAATAGACTCTAGGATAATTTTAGGGATAATATAGGGATAAGTTATCTCAACTATCACTCTTAGCACTCAAATGTCACTTTTAGATGATTACACATTCAATGGCATACATTAATTTTTTTGATAGAGCTTACCTACATGATCATGGTGATGATATAAAAAGGGCACCCATTTTAATACATTTATCATGTACCCATTTGACTTATAAACTACAAAATTCATGTCAAAATCAAAATCCATTTAAGGAATCCTTGGAGAACATATTTTGCCAATTGGTCAAAATAAACATGCTTTTTATCCATGTACTAAGCCTTTTGGTAAAGATGAGCCCAAACCTAAGTGGTACCAAAAAGAATAATATTTTGAGTATCATACGCTTCAAGGCCATTCAATTAACCAATCTAGTGGGTTCAATATGTATGTACAAATTTTTATCAACAATGGATATATCATGATTGAGTCACAACAATCCTATCAAGCATCAATCCATTTCCCATCTATAAGCTAAGATATAATAGACTCATTTTTTTAGATTAGACAAACCTTATCTCAAATTGTATATGTTTTTAATTAGGCCTTTTATCCCATTTCCACTAAGAAGCCAAGTATACCCAAGTTTGAGAACCACTTTCTAGGGATAGGCTAAGATCATTTTTAAAATCACAATCATACACATTCACTTTCAAAGAAATAACAAGACAAATCACCCATTTCCAACATTCTCATTAAGTCACCTATATTCGATGAATCACCATTTGACCATCCTCCTATTTTTGATGAGCCTTGCTTTGAAGATCCTTTCTTTTAATGTTCACCTATCTTTCATGAACCATTATTTGATGAACCCATCTTTGATATACTCATTATTGATCCAATGCCTATTTTTATCGCATTCTCTAAAGTCCATCATTTCAAAAAATTCCTTCATCCCAAAGCCTTAATTTCCAAGATAAAGGTGAAAAAGGTAATTTTGGATAAAGCAATTCAACATGCCCTCTTTATGGATAAATATAAATAAAGGTCACCTTTTTCATTATAACCAAATCTAGAGTCAACATTGCAACTAGATTTAGCATTAGAATCAAGTTTGATTTTATAACCAATATCAAAATTGGGTTCCATTTTAGAAACATTATCAAATTTAACATCATAATCATAATAAATGTCAATGTCAACTTTAGGTTTAGATTCTCTTGAATCATAATTAGCTTCTAAACTAGATTATATTAGTGGATATCACAATAATGGTTATACATTTCTATCAAATCCACTTGAGTCTGAATCAAATTTATAATCAACATACCTTATTAGATGTTATGACATTGGCTAAATGATCCTTACATATCACATTGAATAAAATTTTGATCCTTTTATGACTGTTGAGGAAGTTTTATTTGACATTGATACAAATTATCCTAGTAGCCTCTATGAAGATTTTTCCACCTTTTCCCCTTACATTGACATTATACATGTCTTTACCATTAACCATAATATCTATTATATTGATATTCTATCTCCAAAAAACATTGATTAGGACTAACACAATCACACATTGTTGAATTTATTTCATAGTGACATTTAAGTGGCAAAATCCTTAGGGATCCAAGACAACCTTCAGGTAAAAGAACATTTTCCTAGTGAAACATTGTCTGAAGCACTAGGTGACAATCAAAATATAAATTCATCATCTTCTCATGAAACCTCATTTGAGGCACTATATGATAAGAACAATAAAAAATCAAAATCCTTTAGTGAAACCTTGCTTAAGGCACTAAGGGATAATACAAAAATTTTACCAGCATCCCTTAGTGAAACCTTACTCAAAGTACCATTAGAAAATTCAAATAAAAATAATCAAGAAGACTATTTTGGTGAAAACCTCTTTGAGGCACCAATATATGAGCAAATTATTTCCTCATTATTGGATGAAGATAATATTGAAGTCCATATCGACCCTACCACAACCAAAATCAAGTTGAAAAAATTAGCAACATTTTGTGTGATTAAAATTCACAATTTTCATTCATCCCCAAACCATTATAAATTTTATTACAATCCCAATAGTTATTGAAGACATAAATTCCATTATCTAATCAAATATTTTATCCAGTGCCTATTCATCTATACACTCCCTGGTAACACTCATTTTTAGACAAGTGATGAAGACATCTTGTTGAGATGTTTGGAGGAAACATAATCAATAGCTAACGAAGATTAAAAAAATTAGTAAAACATACATCAACAAAAAAATTATATTAGAGAAGATATTCAAAGTTGGTATGGGTTACAGATCAATATTTCAACATTGTTCATCTTGTCATCCTCCATTGTGTTAAGATGCTAAAAATTATGAAAAATTAAAAAAATATCAAAAGGGAATCAAAAGAGAAAGATAAATAATTCATCCAATGGTCAAATCCATGTTTATGGTACCTTGGGAAAGTACTATGATAAAAACCAAGTTTATAGCATCATGCATAAATAATTTATTGTCTACAAGTACCTTGAAACTTGGGGGCATCCTTAGCTATAATCAAATCCATTCTATTCCCATCATTTTACCTTGTCCCAAGCCATATGTCTTTTCATCTTACCTTGGTCTTATTTTTTCATCTCATCTTGATCTTCATAAGAAAGTGGAAGTTGTTATGATCCCTATTTTGGAAAATCGCTTAGCATATTCTCTTAGTGACACTCTAATGACTAAAACTTTTTTCTCACATGACATGGTCCTTAGAGATTCCTAATCCTCTTATTTTTCATTATTATCTAATCTGATAATTCTTATCCTTCCATTTTCTATTACATCCCATCCTAATTATAGAATGAGTTTCCTTTTACTAGTGATCCCTTGTGGGTATAATGATCCAAAAACTCTTAAATAATCATATTCCACACTCTTACCATTTTATTAGTTAATTCTAGGCTCTTTCCATTTTGTATTTTAACTCCATGCTCTTACTAGTTTTCAATTTAATTCCAAGATCTTTCCAATTTTCAAGTTCATATTCCATGCTCTCACCTTTTTTTGAGCTTCACCATTATATCTCAAATTTATTCATGTTCTTATCTCTAGTCATACTTATCTATTTATATGTTCAATTTCTAGTCGAACTATAATGACTTGAGGTCCCAATTGGACTATGTAGGTGACACTCAACTTTTTGGGGTCAGCTTAAGCATCACTTATCTCATGTTCTTGACATTTTTTTAGTATATCCCTTTCTATGTTGTCATTCCTATTCAATTATATGATCTCACCTTTTTGTGAGCCTATTAATATGTCTTATATATAATCACCCTCTTTAATTTCAATCCATTTTTATTAAATCCAAAAATCATTGGAAGAAATACATTTGGATTGAATTATATTTTGTATCCATTGTCCATAAAACTATGTAGGCATTATCCAATTTCTTAGGGCATTTGGAATCATATCGGCCTTTGGTTATGATCATTTTGTCATACCCTAGGTCTCAAAGAATAATTATTTATTTTCAAACACTCACTTTTTTGAATGGAATGTTTAATTGATTTCATTTGTGTGTTTTTGAATGGAATGTTTACTGATTTATCAAGTGCCTTAGCTTGTTACATTTTTTTACCACATGAGTATTGGTTTCTCAATCAAGATATTTTGATGTGAGAAAATGTATTCAATCTCAATTTCATTAATTATTTATTTTCTTATTGATATGGTTATTTATTACTTAGGTGCCTTGTTTAGTACATTGTGTTTTCCACTTAAGTATTGATTATTCATATCTTGATTTTGAGATGTGAACAATTATATCTAAATTAGAATTGATTTAAGTGCATTATGTTGTACATTTAAAGCTACATTTTACATTTTTTTAAAAATTACATGTATTTATATTTTGAATTCAAATTGTTATGCATTTTGACAAAAGAATGTTATAGTAATAATTTATATATTATAATGCATACTACCATGTGCAATGTAAAATCAAGATTAAAAATGGTTATCATGTCAATGCCATCAATAATATACATCTCTATTTATGGATTCCTAAATGTATACCATAGGTTCCCAGAGTGTTTAAGAAAGAATTCTCATTTTAGAATTCAAATAATTCAGAGCATGAGTTGTAGTTTGTTATAATCCTATTATCTATGGTGGAATAGAGGTAGAACAAATGACTATTTTACAATATTTATACTAGTCGGTGGTTGGGAGCCACTATGACCTACAAATCTTTGTAAATAAGAATATAATCTATGCTAATTTGTGAATTATGCTCAGCTCTAAGTCTAAAGCTAAACTAAGATGGACATATATAATGAAATTTTAATTTAGAGTGAGTGGTTAAAAAAGAAGTAAAAAGGTAGGGTAAGGCATAAAATAAAGATGTGACTGATATTTATCTCAGAAATCATGACAAAGTTCAAATGTTTCCTAGGTATCCACTAAAAATCAATATATGTAGTAGAATAGCTTAAGCTCAAATCACAACATATATCAAGAGACCTTCTAAGGAAGATAATAAATAATGCAAATAATAACTAAGATTAATTTAAATATCTACTCATTTAAGCAAATAAATGATGCACATATACAAATTCAAAGCAACTAAAATGAAACAAACTAAAGAACCTTCAATTAACCTAGCATGATAACAAGTTAAAAAATATTTATTCCAAGGTACACACCAAATGTTCACAAGAACAATTCAAATGTGAAATTTAGTAAAGAAAATTGAGATAGAAGCCATATAATAATTCACACAAACTAAATGAGATAATCCGTTCATAATTCTCTGCTTGCATTAATTACTCAAAATTTACACTAGTTTTTATATCTCAAAACTCCCTCCTCTTTAAAATGGACAATACACCTTTTATATATTTTAAGGAAGTATTTTGATTAGTCATGTATAATTAAAAATGTACACATGTGAAGGAAGACTATCCTTTCTATAAAATTTATAGAATATGATATACCTTCCAAAATGGACTACCCTATAGGAAAATATGCTTACAAGTTACACATGGATTTACAAAAAAATAATCTAATTCAAAATTTTAAAAATATCTAAAAAATAATATTCCAAACTACTTTGTGGGCCTTGTGTTTATGAAGTCCCCTTCTTCTATTGAATAAGTCTTACTACCTTCTAATTTTGTTTGTTAATAAGCTTCATATTGACCATAGGTTATAGGAAGAGGTCATGTTCTTGATCAACTAGGTCCTTGAGACTCTTTTTAATCCTTTTTATATCTTTTTTTATGCCCCTCGCATCTCCCTTTTTCTGCTCAAATGATAGGAGTAAGCTCATGACCTTACTATTTTGATCTATTGTCTAATTTTTCCCTTATTTTTTACTTTTTAAATGAACTAAAACGTCCTATGCTTAAACTCTCCATTAGTTATGAGACCTAGTGGGTTGAGGGTTGTGGGATTTTTTGTCTATTTGTCTAAGATATGAGAAACTCCATCTTCCAGTTGCTTGAAGTCTTGGGAAAGGTCTTTCATTATTTTGTACCAACTATCTAGGGATTCAATCTTATCAACCAATATATCCATGTCCATATTCAAATGTGTCTTTTTGACAGTTCTAAAATTTTGGACCAGATTCTTTGACAAGGCCTTAATTAAGTATTTCACCTAATTACTCGTGGCTTGCCATTGGCTAACTTGGCATGTTGTTTTAGAGATTTTTTTATCTATTTATCTTTGTCTATTTTTGAATAAATTTAAAGATCTAAATAGGTTAGTCATGGTATATTCAAACTTCTTAAATCTATCTTCATAAATGGATAGAATAGTAGACTCTTTTAAATTATTGTTTTGTTGCAATAAGCCCTTGATCATTACCTACAACTGATCACTCTAAGCCTGGTCCACTACAAGGATATTCTCTTCAAATATTTTATCTTATCTTGGCTTCTACCTTGCCACTATAGTTAAACCAACAAAAGGTTCAATCTTATGATAGGTGAACTATTCATCTTCAACCATGGCCTTCTTCTCAATTATTCTCTCCATGTTGGCTATCTATAAGTTTAAATGAAATCCCACTAATTATTCTATCACTTGAGGAGTATGGACATCAATTGATTCTCCACTTGAAGTTTTAAGAGCATCCATCTATGTCCCACTTGACCCTACAAGGGTAGCTATGCATCTTTCCTTTTCCTATTATTACAATGTTACAATCTAAGGCTTGATTTCATCATGTACATGGATGTTAATAGACTTTGTAACAACTCAATGGTGGTGCATGGTTGGAACCTTTTGAAGCTTTCCATCTATGAAGTATTCTAGAATGGAAAGGCAATAAATTAGATTATCTTCACTAAAAAAGTTGATTTCACTCTAAGGTTGAGTAAAAGTCAACTTTGGCTTCTTTCTTCTTACTTGAACAAGAGCTAGCTAAAATTTCCTTTTGTGTTGGGTTGCAATTGGGACCAAGTCTATAGCTACTTCCTTTCCCTTTTATTCTCTTATTTCCTCCTTAGTTTGATTGAGGTTCTTCCATGTGTACTTGTTCTTCATCTAATTCATAAGCACTATATAGTGTTTTTATGGCATCCTCTACTATCTCTTTAGGATCTAATGCAATTATATCAATTTATTCAACTTATAACTCTAGCTCCTCAAGCTGAGTTAAAGAAAATGCATCCTCACCATGTCTTCTCTCCTTAGGTCTCTTTTCTTCTAGCCTTTGTGCAACTTGTTCTCTAGGTTATTATGTCTCTACCTATGGCTATATAGGATGAGGTCTAAAATATGGTCTTGGTAGTAAATGATACTACTTAGGCCCCATCTATCATAAATACTTAGTTGGATTTTCCTCTTTTGTAGTCTAGCCTCTAGATGAATATAATGCTTCTTTACTCTTGATCAGACCTTTGTGAATGAAGAATATATTGTTACAAAATAGTCATAAGGATGAAGATGGTGCTCATAATTAAAGTTTATCACTTGGCCTTCAAGTGATTCATAACTTAGTCATAGGGATCCCATTATCTTAATTCATAATGTTGGAAACTAAAGGATTCCCTATATTTGGAAGTAGTTTCCACATTATCCCATTACTAGAACATCATCTAAATAATGGTTAGGGGGAAGGTGTGAAGTAATCACTTTCTCTTTGTCATGTAGAGACCAGCTATACTATTACATATCTATAATACAACTTATTATTCAAATAACTTATCTAAGACATGGACTAATAATCAAAGAGGGGTATACTAGGTCCCTTGAACCCTAATTATAGTACAATATAGATAGAGAAAAATATAACCAATGAACTCAACATACTTCTTGATCAAAGGGCTTATCCTCATCATAAATATCCCTATAATAGCCTTAAACAAGGTTGGATATACATAGTCACATATAAATTACATAGGGTCCCTATACTTGAATATGTGGAATTTGGAATAATACTGGGAGACTATTTATTTCCTATTAGGTGACCATTCTTTTAAGTTTGGTATTTTGGTAGTGGCTAGAAAAACATCTAAAAGATAAAACATTGTTTATAAATTGTTTCTAGTCTTCTTCTTGATTGCAGAGAATTTTTACTTCAAACAAATATTGATCATCTCACCTAGTGAGGGAGTAAGTCCTTTATCAACCATGAAATATACAAAAGGGACCAAAATTTTTTTGGCATAGGTGGTGGAGGAGTTCCCAAACAATCTGTTAAATACTATCATTATCATTCTAATACTATCCCTAAATTGGGTGATTAGAATTCTTCCATTAAGGTTAGAGAATACCTGGGTTCCTAAATACAACAATGGGGTAAGGAAGGTTTTCAAGTCATTCTTAATAGACCATTCTCTTATTGTGGCTAAATCCACCTAATGATTAGGTAGTTTATAGTAATTTTCAAAGGCAAGATGGGAGATATGATCAACTATTTTCAAACTACAATCCTGTACTATCTTATCCTAATCAATTTTATAATCTTTGAAAATAGGGACAATAACATCTATGTAATGTAATACCTCAGGTTTCACTAAAACATAGTGAAGGCTCTCCATCTAGATTGAAACTAGGTTAAAATACCTCTAGTTGATTGATGTAATCTTTTGATCCTCTCTTGTAATGGTTGATGGTTCTTCAATGGTTTAGAAAAGATTGGACTAGTTGTTATCTCTAGTTCTCATGGCTGCAACATCAAATTCAATGTTATTGAATACTTTCCTTTCTAAATTAGTGGTAAAATAGAGTTTTGTGTCCTCTCTATATTGCTTTTAAGCTACCATGACTGTGAGTTTGAAAGATTTTTTCACTAGTGGTCAATAGTTCCCCTCTGGATTAGTTTACACTTACTCAAATGGAAATTTGACTCTCTCATACTTGATTATGGTCACTCTAAGATTGAATTAAGGGTTTTTTAGAGTTCAAGGCTTTTTTTTAGTCTTTTCTATGCTTTAATGGTGATGGGATTTTTACTTGAGTGAGTTTATGTCTTAGATTTCATTTAGACCTTTTCATTTATACCTTTGATTTCTTTAACCCACAAAATATCTAGTTTTGTCTCTTTCTACCCATCTAGTGTCACCATGGCATTACATGGTACTTTTCATGCAAGATTATTCATTAATGTTTAAAAATGTTACTTTTTTCATTTAAAGTCTACCTTTTATTTTACACCATTAGATCTTATTGCATAGATCAATGTGGCTTGTTGATCTTGATCCTAAGGTTTGATCATTATTAGCTACTTTTACCATGTTTTCTACAGTTGTGACAAGTGACATTACTATGGGTCTCCTGATGTTTGTTGAAAATTTTATCCCCATCTCAATCTATTAGATTAACTTTATATGATTATATGTGAGCCATTGATTATAATCTATGGGATGGACCACTATTGTTTGCTTATTGTTCTTTGGTTATGATTGTGACACTTATCACATTCTCACCAAATCTGAGGTTCTATTGAATCCTTAAATCAGCATCGTTTGTCAGATCAATCTCATCCATGTGAATGTGAGCCTTATATCTTATAAAAATTCACAATATTTAAGTGATTATTGATACATATAAAGGACATAGCCTAAATAATTTACACTATGGTTTTATTTCATGTTAATAAACATGAAATAAACCTTAGGATAAAGTAATTAAGCTAGGTTTAAAACATAATATAAAGGGGACCCAAAATAATAAAAGAACCCAATGTAAGGTTTTTAACCTAAGGTTTTGTCATATTAATAAACATGATAAAACTTTAGGGTAAAATCTTTAGTCCAAGTTTTACTACAATAAGACCCTGCATTAGTTATATCGAGCCATTTAAAATAGACCAAAAGATCATGGGATGCATAGGGACCAAGCATAATATTTTAGCCTCAGGTTTAGTCAAATGTTTACAAACATGACTCAATCTGAGGATAATATTTAAGCTAAGTCTATGGTGTTTATAACTATTATCATGCAATTTCACTTAGTCTATGATAGGTTAAAGTTTAAAACCTACCTTCAAATCAATCAAATTTATCCATGGTAGGTCAAAATCTAAATAAAAGATAGATCTTATCATTGAATTACAAATTTTTAAGCATGTTTATTTTCCTAATGAGGTTCCATTGATCTTGCAACATGAAGATAAACATGTTCATTTATCTAAGTGAGATTAGTTTCTAAGTTAAAATTTGATGGTCTTGTGGTCATCAATGACGGCCTCATGGACTTCAATTGATGATCATGAGAATGTCAATTTTAATCTTCTTCAATCAACCATAGAGGCTAATTTTTTTATCTCATGAACATCAATGATGGTCTCATGAATGTAAAATTTTATCTTGCATAATTATCTATAGGGGATAAAATTTGATAGTCTCATGGACATCAATGATGGCCTCATGGATGTCAATTGAAGGTCACGAGAATGTTAAATTTAAACTCATGAAACACATTATGTCCCAAAGGAACTTTTAATTGATACACATCATTTGATCTATCTTTAGTAAATGTGGGTCATTGATTGTGATCTGGGTAGTCAAAAATCATTGGATCCTATAGATACGAAGATTAAGTGAGCTTGGGATCATTAATATAACATAAGTATATAAAACATAAATGAAGACCCTTAAAAATACTAAAGTCAACATAAGTTTTATCCTAAAGTTTTAATGTATTGATAAATGCAATAAAAAAGCCTTAGGGTAAAACTTAGGCTAAGTCAACATTATAATAAAAGGGGACCCATTTTGATCCATGATGATCTCCTTCCATTCAATCTTAGCATCCACATTTAATATGGATCATTGATCACAATCTATGGAACCAAGTGGGATTAGCTCTAAGGATTGGGTCTTTAATTTATTAGGACTTCCTTGCTTCATCTAATTATCTTAGTTTTATTAAACATTGGTCGTTGATCCTATAAATAAGTACACAACTTAAATTGGGACTTAAAAACATAAAGGGAATTAGGTGAAATTCTTAGGACCAAGGTATTATCTATGTTAATTAACATGACATATCACCCTATAAACATTAAAGTTAGACCACATTAAAAAAAGGGAGAAAGGGTTCAGGATATAAAAGAGACCTAGTGTATAATTTTTAGACCAAGGTTTGGTCATGTTGATAAACACAACTAATCCTTATTATAAAAATTTAATTAATTCCATAGCATATTAAAATGTTCCCACGTAATTTATTTCCTGCCAAATTTGAATTCAAATGAGGGGTCTAAGCTATGGTTTCTAAATGAGGGTTTTAGGAATCTTGAACATGGATTTAATTTGACTTTTAACATACCTTTTCCCATTACATTGACATTATACATGCCTTTACCATTAACCATCCTATGTATTATATTGATATTATATCTACCATAAACATTGATTGGGACCAATGGAATCACACATTGTTAAATTTATTTCATAATGACATTTAAGTGGCAAAATATTTAGGGATCTAAGACAACATTTAAGTAGAAGACCATTCTCCTAGTGAAACCTTATTTGAGGCACTAGGCGACAATCAAAATATAAACTCATCATATTATCATGAAACCTTGTTTGAGGCACTAAATGATAATAAGAATAAAAAATAATAATCCTTAGTGAAACCTTTCTTAAATCACTGAAGGACAATAAAAATTATTTACCAGCATCCCTTAGTGAAACCTTACTCGAAGTGCCATTGGACAATTTAAATAAAAATAATCAAGAAGACTATATTGGTGAAAACCTCTTTGAAGCACCAATAGTTTATCCAATTGTTTCCTCATTATTGGATGAAGATAATATTGAATTCCATATTGACCCTATCATAATCAAAATCAAGCTAAAAAAATCAACAACATTATGTGTGATTGAAAGTCCTAGTTTTCATTCATCCCCAAACCATTATACATTTTATTATGATCCCATTATTCATTGAAGACCTATTTTCCATTATCTAATCAAATCATTTATATAATGCTTATTCATCTATATGCTCCCTAGTAACACTCATTTTCTAAGAGGTGATGAAGACATATTGTTTAAATATTTGTAGGAAACAAAATCAATAGACAACAAAGATTGAACAAAACATCAATACAACCTACATCAACAAAAATAAATAAATGAGAGAATATATTTAAAGTTGCTATGGGTTAGAGATAAAACATTCAACATTGTTCATCTTGTCATCCTCCACTGATTTAAGACGCTTAAAATAAAGAAAAGTAAAAAATTATCAAAAGAGAAAGATAAACAATTCATCTAATGGTGAAAACCATGCTTGTGGTGCCTTGGGAAAGTACTATGATAAAAACCAAGTTTATAACATTACAAATAAAAATTTTATTATTTATAAGTACTTTGACACTTGGGGGTATCCTTAGCTACACTCAAATCCATTCTATTCCCATCATTTTATCTTTTCCCAAGCCATCTATCTTTTCATCTTACCTTGGTCCTACTTTTTCTTTCCATATTTATCTTAATAAGAAAGTGGAAGTTATTGCGATCCCTATTTTGGAAAATCACTTAGTATATTCTATTAATGACACTTTTATGACTAGAATATTTCTTTCCCACATGACATGGTCCTTGGAGATTCCTAATCCTCCTATTTTCCATTATTATCTAATTTGATCATTCCTATCCTTCCATTTTCTATTACATCCCATCCTAGTTCTATAATGGGTTTCCCTTTTCTAGTGATCTTTTATGGTTATAATGATCTAAAAACTCTTAAATAATCATATTCCACACTCTTTCCATTTTATTAGTTAATACTAGGCTCTTTCCATTTTTTAACTTAATTCCATGCTCTTACCAATTTGTAATTTAATTCCATGCTCTTGCCATTTTTCAAGTTCGTATTTCACGCTCTCACTTTTTTTTGAGATTTACCATTCTATCTCAAATTCATTCATGTTCTTATACTTGATTATACTTATTTATTTATTTGTTTAATTTCTATTTGAACTACAATGACTTGAGGTCCCAATTGGACTATGTAGATAACGCTAAATTTTTTGAGGTCATCTTGGGCATCACTTATATCATGTTCTTGACATTTGGTGAGTATATCTCTTCTCATGTTGGCAAGCCTGTTCAATTATATGATCTCACCATCTTGTGAGCCTATTCATATGCATTATATATAATCAAATCTCTTTACTTTTCATCAATTCATATTCAATCCCAAAATCCTTGGGAGAAATAAATTTGGCTTGAAGTCTATTTTGGATCCATTACCCATGGAACTATGTAGGTAGTGTCCAATTGCTTAGGGCATTTGGAATCATATCAACAACTTCCTTCTCATTATTCTATTTTTACCTTTGGTCATGATTATTTTGTCATACCCTAGGTCTCAAAGAGTAATTCTTTATTTTCAAACACTAACTTTTCTGAATTGAATGTTTACTTGATTTCATTTGTGTGTTTTTGAATGGAATGTTTAATGATTTATCATGTGCCTTATATTGTTACATTTTGTATCCCACAAGACTATTGGTTTCTCAATCAAGATGTTTGGATGTGGGCAAATGTATTCAATCTCAATTTTACTGATTGTTTATTTTCTTATTGATATGGTTATTTATTACTTAGGTACCTTGATTCAATACATTATTAATTCCACTTAAGTATTGATTATTCATATCATGATTTTGAGTTGTGAATAATTGTATCTAATTTAGAATTGATTTAAGTGCATTATGTTCTACATTTAAAGCCTTATTTTACATAATTTGTTTTAATTTACATGTATTTACATTCTAAATTCAAATTTTTATGCATTTTGACAAAATAATGTTATCATAATGATTTATAGATTATGATTCATACTACCATGTGCAATACAAAATAAAGCTTAAAAATGGTTACCATGTCAATGCCATCAATAATATACATATCTATCTATTTATGCCTAAATGTTTACCATAAGTGCCTAGAGTGTTTAAGAAACACTTCTTACTTTAGAATTCAAATAATTTAGAGCATGTGTTACAGTTTATAATAATCCTATTATCTATGGTGGAATATAAGCATAACAAATGACTATTTCACAATAATTATACTATTTTGTGGTTGGGATCCATCGTGGCCTACAAATATTTATAAATAAGAAGATGATCTATGATAATTTATGAATTATACTTAACTCTAAGTCTAAATATAAACTAACATGGACATATAGAATGAAATTTTAATCTAGATTGAATGGTTAAAAAAATAAGTGAAAAGGTAGGGTAAGGTAGAAAAGAAAGATATGATTGATCTTTATCTCAAACATCATGCCAAATTTTAAATGTTTTCGAGGTATGTGCTAAAAATTAATATATGTAGTAGAATAGCTTAATCTCAAATCACAACATATATTAGGTGAACTTCTAAGGAAGATAAGAGACAATGAAAATAAGAATTAATATTACTTTAAATATGTATTCCTTTAAGAAAATAGCTGATGCACATCTACAAATGTAGATCAAATAAAACAAATCAAAGTAAAAAACTTTCAATTAACCTAGCATGAGCACAAGTTAACAATTTTGCATTCCAAGGTACACACCAAGAATTCATAAAAATAATTCAAAAAAGACAATTGAGAGAGAATCCATATAATAATTCACACAAACTAAATGAGATATTACTTTTAGAATTCTTAGATTGCATTAATTTCTCAAAGTTTACACTAGTATTTATATCTCAAAACTCCCTCCTCTTTACATTGGACAATACTCCTTTTATAAATTTCAAGGTAGTATGTCTGTCAGTCATGTTAAATTAAAAGTGTACAAATTCAATGGAAAACTATCCTTTTTATCAAAGTTATAAAATACATTAGACCTTCCAAAATGGACTGACCTATAGGTAAATGTGCTTACAAGTTGCACATGCCTTTACAAAAGAATATTCTATTTCAAAATTTTACAAATCTCTATAAAATAATACTACGAGATATTTTGTGGGCCTTGTTTTGATTAATTCCCCTTCTTCTACTAAAGAAGTCTTGCTACCTTCTGATGTTGTTCACCAATAAATTTCAAAATGACCATAGGTTCTAGGAAGAGCTCAGCTTCTTGATTAACTAGGTCCTTAAGACTCGTTTCAATGCTTTCCATATCTCATTTGATACCCTTGTCATCTCATTTGATGACATTACTATTGTCATTTTCTATCTAATTTTGCCCTTGGTTTTTTACTTCTTGAATGAACTAGAAAGGTCCTATGCTCGAAATCTTCATCAGTTATGAGACCTAGTGGGTTGAGGGTTGTGGGCTCTTTGTCAAGTTGTCTAAGATATGAGAAGATCCATATTATAGTTATTTGAAGTCTTGGGAAAGGTCTTTCATTATTTTGGACCAACTATCTAGGGCTTCAATCTTGTTAACCAATATGGCCATGGCCATATTCAAATGTGTCTTTTTGATGGTTTTAAATTTTGGGACCAGATTCTCTACAAATGCCTTAATTAGGCCATTCACTTGATTACTCATAGCTTGCCATTGGCTAACTTGACCTATTGCTTTAGATATTTGTTTATCTATTTCTCTTTGTTTATTTTTGACTACCTATAAAGAGATAAATAGGTCAGTCATGGTATCTTCAAACTTCTTGAATCTATCTTTATGAATGGATAAAAGAGAAAACACTTTCAGATTCTTATTTTCTGGAAATGATTCCTTGATCAATGCCTATAACTAATCACTCTAAGCCTAGACCACTTCAATCATATTCTCCTAAAACATTTTATCTTGTCTTGGCTTCTACCCTGACACTAGAGTTATACCAACAAAAGGTTTAATCATACAATAGGTGAACTATTCACCTTCAACCATAGCCTTATTCTTAATTATTCTCTCCATGCTAGCTATCTTTAGGTTGAAACAAACTCTCAATGATGATTATGTCACTTGAGGAGTAGGTACCTCAACTAATGTTCCACTTGAAGTTTTAAAAACATCGATCTATGTCCCACTTGACCCTCCAAGGGTAACCATGTGTCTTTCCTTTTCCTATTATTACAATGTTAAAATCCAAGGTTTGAGTTCATAATACACATAGATGTTAACAAAATTTGTAACATCCCAATGGTGGTGCATGGTTGGAACCTTTTGCAGTTTGCCATTTATAAAGTATTCTAGAATGGAGGGGGCATAATTTAGATTATCTTCATTGAAAAATTTGATTTCACTCCAAGGTTGAGTGAAAGTCAAATTTAGATACTTGCCTCCTTATTGAACAAGAGCTAGCTCAGCTTTCCCTTTTGGTTGGGTTACAACTAAGACCAAGTCTAGAGCTACTTCCTTTCCTTTTTCTTCCCTTATTTCCTACTTAGTTGGGATTGAGGTTCTTCCATGTGTACTTCTTCTTCATCTAATTAATAAGCACTAGTTAATGATTTTAAGGCATCCTCTACTATTTATTTAGGATCCAATGTGATTAAATTAATTTCTTTAACTTGTGACTTTGGCTCCTTAGGTTAAGATGAAAAAGATGCCACCTCACTAGGTATTCTCTCCTCAAGTCTCTTTTCTTTAGTCCTTTATACAAATTTTGCACTAAGATATTATGTTTTTGCCTATGGATTTATGGGGGGATGTCTAGAAGATATTATTGGTAGTAAATGATACTTCTTAGGCCCCATCTACCATAGATCCTCAATTAGATTTTGCTCTCTTAGTACTCTAGCCTTTGGATAAATATTATGATTCTTTAATCTCGATATGACCTCTATGATTGAATAAGCTCTTATGTAAAAATGGTCATAAGGAACTAGGATGGTGCTTATAAGTCAAATTGATCCACATGGCCTTCAAGTGCTTCACAAATTTATCATATGTATCCCACTATCTTAATTCATCATGTTGTAAACTAAAGGAGTACCTATGTATGGAAGTAATGTCCACATTATCCCATTATTGGAACATAGTATGACCAGTGGTTAGCATGAAGGTGTGAAGTATTCCCTTTATCTTTGTCCTATAGAGACCATATATGTAATTTCATATATGGAATGTAACTTCATATTTAACTAACTTATCTGGGACATAGACTGGTAATCAAAGTGGGGTGCACTAGGTCCCTTTAACCCTGATTATAGTGAAATGTAGATAGACACACATATCCCCAATAACCTCAACAAAATTCTTGATCAAAGTGTTTATCCTTATCATAGGGATCCTTATAATAGCCTCGAGAAAGGATGGATATACATAGTCACATATAAATTATATAGGGTCCCTATACTTGAATATGTGTAATTTGGAATAATACTAGGAGACTATTTATTTCCTATAAGGTGATCATTATTTTATGTTTAGGATTTTGGTAGTGGCTAGTAAAGAGTCTATTTTCTCAACCATGAATTATAAAAAAGGGACCTAGATTTTGTTGACATAGGTGGTGGAGGAATTCCCAAAAAAAATATTCAATAATGTCATTATCATTCTAATACTAGCCCTAAATTGGGTGATTGGGATCCTTCCATTACGGTCAGAGAATACGTGGGTTCCTGAATACAACCATGGGGTAAGGAAGGTTTTTAGGTCATTCTTGCTAGACCATTCTTTTATTATGTCCAAATACACTTGAGACTTAGGTAGTCTATAGTAATTTTCAAAGGCAAGAGGGGCGATATAAGCAACCATTTTAAAACTACATTCATATACTATAATATCTTGATCAATTTTTCAATCTTTGAAAATAAGGGTAATAAATTTGATGCAATGTAATACCTCTAGTTTCACTACAACATAGTGAAGTCTCATCATATAGATGACAACTAGGTCATAGTAACTTTGGCTAATTGATGTAATCTTTTGATCTTCCCTTGTAATGGTTGACAATTCTTCTATTGTCTAGAAATTCTTGGACTAATTTTTATCTTCAATATCCAAGGCTACATCAATAAATTTAGTATCCTAGAAGACTCACTTTTGAATCAATGGTAAAATAGAGTTATGTGTCCTCTTTGTGTTGCTTTTGAGTTGCTATGTCTATACTTTTTCAAAATTTGCTCACTAATGGTTAATAGTTCCCCTCTAGATCAGTTTACACTTACTAAAAGGTAATTGGACTCTCTTAGGCTCGATTATGGTCACTCTGGGATTGAATTAGAGATTTTGGAGAGGCTAAGGATTTTCTAAAAATATTTCCTAAGTTTTTATGGTGATGGATTTTGAATTTGAGTGAGTTTTTGCCTTAAAATTGATTTGAACCTTAGCATTTATACCTTTAATTTTCTAAGCCCACAAAATCTCTAGTTTTATCTCTTTCTATGAATATGGCATCATCGTGGCATCTGCATGGTACTTTTTGTGGTAGATTATTCATTAATGTTTAAAAACATGATCATTTTCATTTAAAATTTATATTTTATTTTTCACCATCATATCTTCTTGAATGGATCATCATGGCTCATTGATTTTTATCTTAAGGTTTGAATGCTATTCATTGCCATTACCATGTTTTCTATGGTTATGACAAGTGTCTTTACCATGGGTATCCTGAGATTCGTTAAAAAGTCTATCCCCATCTTGATATATTAGATTAACTTTGTTTAATCTGAGATATGGACAACTATTATCTACTTTTTATTCTTTGGTCATGACCATGACACTTGTCACCTTCTCGTAAACTTAGAGGATCGATTAAAACCTTGGCATAGCCTCGCTCCATTAGATCAATCTCATACATGTGAATGTGAGCCATATATCCTTCTAAAATGCATAATATTTAAGTGAATATCAAGACATATAAAGGACTTAGCCTAAATACTTTACACTACGGTTTTATTTTGTGTTAATAAACATGAAATAAACCTTAGGCTAAATTATTTAAGCTAGGTTTAGAACATAGTAGAAAGGTGACCCAAAATAATAAAAGGACCTAATGTAAGGTTTTTAACCTAAGGTTTTTTCATGTTAATAATCATGATAAAAATTTAGGGTAAACTCTTTAAGACAAGTTTTATAACTATAAGACCCTACATTAGTTATATCGAGCCAATTAAAATAGACCAAAAGATCACGGGATGTAGAGGGACTAAGCATAATATTTTACCCTAAGGTTTAGTTAAATGTTTAAAAACATGACTCAATCTTAGGAGAACATTTAATCTAAGTCTAATGTTTATAATTATTCCCACACAATTTTACTTCGTCTATGATAGGTTAAATGTCAAAGCCTGGTTTCAAAACAATCCAATTAATCCATGGCAGGTCAAAATCTAAATAAAAGATTGATCTTATCATTGAAGTACAAATATGTAAGCATGTTTATTTTCCTAATGAGGTTCCATTAATATTACAACATGAAGATAAAAATTCTCATTTATCTAAGTGAGATTGGTTTTTGAGCTAAAATCTGATGGTCTCATAATTGTCAATGATAGCCTCATGGACATCAATTGATGATCATTAGAATGTTAATTTTAATCTCATTAAATCAACCATAGAGTCTAAAGTTTTCTGGTCTCATGGACATTAATGACATCCTCATGAACATTATTGATGGCCTCACAAATGTTAATGACAACCTCATGAATGTTAATGACAACCTCATGGATGTCAATGATGGCCTCACAAACATCAATTGATGGTTGCAAGGATGTCAAATTTAATCATACATAATTATATATAGGGGTTAAAATTTGAGAGTCTCACAAATGTCAATGATGGCATCATGGATGTTAATTGATAGTCACAAAATTATCAAATTTAAACTCATGAAACATAGTAGGTCCCAAAAGAACTTTGAATGGATATGCATCATTTGATCCAACCTAAGTAAATGTAGGTCATTGATTATGATCTAGGTAGTATAATATCATTGGCTCCTATAGATAAGAAGATTAAGAAATCTTGGGGCCATTAGTATAACATAAGTCTATAAACCATAAAATGAAGACCCTTAAAAATATTAAAGTCATAACATAAGTTTTATCTTAAAGTTTGAATGTATTGATAAATATAATAAAAAAGCCTTAGGGTAAAACTTAGGATAAGTCTATGTTATAATAAAAGGGGACCCATTTTGATCATTGATTATCTCACTCCATTTTATCTTAGCATCTACATGAACATGGATTGTTGATCATGATCTGTGAAGCTGAATGGGATTAGTTCCAAGGAATAGGTCTTCAATTTATTAGGTCTTCTTTTCTTTGTTCAATCATCTTGGCACAATTCAATGTGGGTCATTAATCCTATAAAGAAGCACATGACTTAAATTAAGACTCAAAAACATATAGGGATTTAGGTTAAAGTCTTAGGACCAAAAGAATTTTTTATGTTAATAAACACAAATGGGCCCTTAGGACTAAGATATTAGTCTAAGTAAATAACATATGAAAAGGACCTTGCAAACATTAAATTTAGACCACATTAAAAAAGGGATAAAGGGATCGAGATATAAAAGAGACCTAGTGTATAATTTTTATACTATGGTATGGTCATGTTGATAAACACAACTAAACCTTTGTATAAAAATTTAACTAATTCCATAGCATATTAAAAAGTTCTTGCCTAATTTTATTCTCATTAAATTTGAATTCGAATGTGTGGTCTAAGCTAGGGTTTTTGAATGAGGGTTTTAGGAAGCTTGAACATGGATTTAATGTTATTTTTAACATACTAAAGGATAGTAAATTGTTAGATTAAGAAAAAATATTTAAAGTTATGGAACCCAAACATTTTCTACCTCTAATGGACATTTGTTAGACCTACAACCTAAAACAAAAAGATCCAAAATTATCAAACCTTAGACAAGGACTAAATGATAACCATGAGCAAAAATAAGTCAACCAAATTGAATGTGTGGATAATATTCAAATATATATAATGTGTAAACTTATCAATGATAGTCTAATCAAGTGATTTTTTAGTGTTAAAGTATAAATTGCATAATTTGACACAAGGGTCCCCAATTTTCAAAAATAAGGGGTATGTTGACATCAACAAATGGTGAATTCTAGGGGAACATATAAATATGTTATAATTCTAAGACTTTGGTTTAGACAAATAACTAGATTACTTATTCTACTTGATCAATACCATTATCAGGATTAGTTCATGTTTAAAACAAAACTTGCATTTGTAGAATTAGGACCAAACATCAAAACTTAGCCATGTGATGTGTGTGATTTGATTACACTTACTATTTTCCATGGGATTCAATAGACAACTTCCAAGTTTCATGTCTTCAACCATTAACATTGACTTATAGCATGTTTGGATATTTATTGAGAACCATGCTTTAGCTTAAGGAAGGCTTAGGCATTGCTCTTCTACCCACCAGACATCCATAGCCCTAACAGAGATGCCTTTGGCTCCACTCAAAGCCTTGATCCATTGTCATCTCAAAATCCATAAGCCTAATGGATATTAATAGAATCACCTTTTCTTGGAAATATTTTGCTTTGGCAATAATATCATATTTTTTGTATTTTTAAGACCTTTTTGGGGCTTTCTAGCAAAGGTTAGGAACCAAGTTGCCTAGGTTTAGGGATTTGGTCTAATGTTTGATATTCAAGAAATTACCTATGGTTATAACCTTTGTCCCAAGCAAGTATATTTGTTAAGTGAAAACATGATTATGCCTTAATAATTCAATCCTTATTCCCACATGTGTAATTATTCTTGAAACCAAGTTTAGATCAAAATAATGTTTAAATTCTCATAAAATAGTTGACCTATCTACTAGTCCTGACTAGTTTCTTTAAACTCTAACATAAGCTCATATTAAAAATCCATGATTAACAAATTCTTGAGATTCATACATTCATTCCTGAACTATGCAGTTCTTGAGCAATTAATATGAACTATGCACTGAGGGTTATCCAAAAGGACTTATTAAGATTAAGGAACAAAGTAGAGAAAGTAAACCCACAAAGAAAAAAGCAAACAAGTAGAAAGCAAAGAAACAAAAAATTATATACAAATGTATGTTAAAATAAGGGAAATGAAGGAAAGAACAAAAAATAAACTAAACTAGCCTACCTACTCTAGCTTTAAATATTCTTACGGTTGAATCCATGAATACCCTAAGGGGAAAATAAAAAGAGTAGTGCTTGAGATACTACCCATTCATGGGAAAAGTGGATTTAGCTCCTTGTACGTCTTTCAGTTTGAAGGTATTGTTTCTAAGTGTCATAGTAATCTAGTAGGGACCTATCCACAAAGGTGTGAACTTCCCATGTTTACCCTTAAGTATAGATGCCTTATCCCAAATAAGAACTAAGTCTACTGGCTTGAACACCTTTATTTTTTGTCACTTGTCAACCATCTTTTCACTAAGGTTTTTTGCCTACTAAAGTTGGCAAAATATTCATCTCTATCATCTTCCATCTGAACAATGTCTATTGGTCTTGAATTTTTTAGTTCTTGATCATCCTCCATATACTCTTGCATGAACTGGTATGTTGATAGCATGAGTGTAATGTTGAATATGTGTTCTTGGCCATATACTAGTAAGAAGGGTGATGCTTTGTGAGCCTATTTAAATCTTTTTATATCTACCTATAGGGCATATTTGAGAATATTTTTCCATGTTCTAGGCTTGTCTACTATATACTTATTTATTACTTTCATCAAGTTCTTATTGGTTGATTCAGACACTCCATTACCTTGAAGGTAATGGTTGGATGAGAAATTGAGACTCATACTATTATCATATTCCCATTCTATCATTTCAATGGATATGAAGATATATCCATTATCACATACTAGAGAGACTAGAGTCCCAAATCTAGTGCATATATTTTCCTCCAAAAAATGGATCACTTCTTTAGTTATACATTGTTTAGTGGCCATTACCTTAGTCCACCTAGTGCAGTAGTTAGTAACAATTAAAACATACTTATGAACTTCTAATGAATTAGGGTTGATTATCTCCATGAAATCTATTCCCCACTAATAAAAAAGTTTATCTACCATAATTAGATGTAGTGGCATGGCTGCCTTGGGCTCCTTTATGCTAAATATTTAACATGAATGTCATTACATTATATGCTTATGGTCATCCTTGAAGATGGTAGGCCAATAATAACTAACTCTAAGAATTTTTTCAGTTATTATCCTTCTAGATGAATTTCCACTTCCTAGCTTATCATGAAAAGTGCTCATGATCTTAGTTTTTTCTTCTTTGGATACACACCTCAAGTAAATGCCTTCAAAAATTTATATATATAACACTCCATATTTAATATAGTAGTGGGATGCCTTAAGTCTTAGGTCTCTTCTTTGCTCCCCAATCAACCCTATAGGACAAGTTCCATTGATTAGCAAATGGATAATTGGATCATACCAATCATTGGACTAAAAACTTTCTTGTTCAACCTACATGACATTAATCTTAGGGTTAGCATTGGAAATCATTTGAATAAGACATTAGCACCTTACCAATTTTGTGGTCTTTAGTTCAATTCCATATTCTTGAATAATATACATTCACTTACCTCTCCTTTCTCCTAGTTCATTCTAGCTCAGCATGATCTTGGTGGTAGGGTCATGTAAGATAGCATGAACCTTATTCCTAAAAATCTAGTGCCTAAATTATTTCACTTCCTTAACTAATGCACATTTTTGGTTATCAATTAAAGAATAATTTAACTCAACATTTTTAAAGTTTGTTCTCATGAAATCAATTATATGGTCACATCCATCAATTTTATAAGTTAAAAAACTACAGTAATAGTATGATCAAAAGCAAAGGAGTAAAGGTAAAAATCCTTGGATAGGTATAGACTTATCAAGATTCGAGCTTGTCCAATTTCCTCTTTGATGTCCTTAAAGTCTTTCTTGGTCTCCTCATTCCAAGTGATTTTGACATCTTTTTTCATCATGTCATTCAATGGTTTGATAATTTTTATAAAGCAAGAAATAAACTTTCTTACAAAGTTAATTTTGCCAAAGAATGCTTCTAGTTCTTTCCTACTATTATGAGCTTTTATCTTTGATATAGAATCTATTATAACTAGATCTATATATTTTCCCTTCTTAGTAATGATATGACCTAACAAATTTCCCTCAATAACACAAAAAATACTTTTTGTTGGATTAAGGGAAATCCCTTACCTTCTATACCTTTCAAATACCTACCATAAATGCATGATATGGTCCTCCCTATTTAAAAAAAAATAGTTAGATCATCCATGTATATAATAATGAATTTACCTACTAGACCTTGGAAATCATGATCCATGGCCTTTTAGAAATTTTCTCCTACATTCATTAGTCTGCATGTCATCCTCTTGTATGTAAACATGCCCCACTTGGTATTAAAAGTAGTCTTCATTCTATCTTCATGATTTACCAATACTTGCTTTTACCCTAGAAATCCATCAAGAAAGGACATCATAGTATAACTATAAACACTTTGTATAACTTGGTCTAAAGAAGGAAAAAGATAGTTATCCTTTTTAGATGATTTATTTAGATTCCTAAAATTAATGCATAGTCTTATTTCACCATTATTTTTTCTAAATTGCACCAAATTGGTAACCTAGGTAGAGTGCCTAATGGGAAATACAATCTTGGCATCTAACAACTTTTTTAATTCCTTGAAAATCATAGGTTCTAAAATAGAGTTTATAGGCCTTTACTTTTATCTAAAAGGTTTAATTTTTTTTGGTATGATATGGATGATGAATCTTGAATCAAAAATCTTCATGTCATCATAAGACCATTCTATTATGTCCTTATAGCTTGTCAGCAAGTCTTTAGATTTATTATCTTCAATGCTCATACATTTTGCTCCAATATTAACTAGTTGAGTCTGATCTTGAGGTCCAAGATCAACTACCTTGTAATCCTTCCTACTTGCTTTGGGAATCTTAGGGTTCTTATCTAACTTATCCTAGTCAAATAACCTCTCCAAGGCAATCATGCCTTTTGGAATTTTATTATCATTCAACTAAATGACTTTGTTATCAAATACGCCATCCTCTTCAAGAGTATTCTCATTGGCCTCATCTATGATATGGGCCTCAAATACTCCTAAGTTGGTCATGAAATCTAGGATGAATGGTCATCATTAAAAACCTATATATGGTTTATATTATCTAGGATTAAAGGGCATTGAACTAGTTCAATGCTAACATTTTAAGAGTCATGGTTTGGCATAAGATTGGCTATAGCTGAGGTAATATCATTAGCAACCTTTTTCTTCTTCTTAGGGATCGAAAAAATGTTGAATGCATCAAAAAATTCTAGTAGATCATAGACTTTGAAATTATATATCTTGAGATATGATAATTTACACTATTATTTACTCTTTACCTAATTGACTACAAGCTCGGAGTTATCATAAACTAAGAGATATTTTACCTTATGCCTTATGGAAAATTACAATCCTAGAATCAAAGCTTCATACTTTGCAAGATTATTTATGCAAGGAAACTAAAGTCTATAAGAAATTTTTAGTTCCTTCCCAATGGAATTGGTAAGAAAAACTCCTACCCTAAATCTAGACTTACACCTACCACCATCAAAATGTAATTTCTAAATTCCAGGAAATGCATGAGAAGTCTTAAGATTACATACCTTAGAAGTCTCAAGATTATACACTCCTAATTCAAAATACATCATGTTGATCTCATCAAAGTCCATCATGTTAACCCTTTCATTCACAAAATTATATAAGGTGATCCTGTGATTCATCCAAGGCTCTCTTTCCACTCTAATATGATTTGGAAATCCTTTCCATGGTAACCACAAATGTGAATATTAGGTGGACATATATATCCATTCAAGGCCTTTGTTCACTCTTAATAGTATCCCATAAGCATTAGGTATGCCCACCATCTGAATGTAAATAAATTTGTGGACTCTAGGCTCATAGGTAAGTTACATGTGTACATTTGATAGTTCCCCAATTAATTTGACTCTAGACTTATCTAACTGAGTAACAACTATGTCAAATTTAACAAGAGTCAAGCCAAGATATTTACAAATACCTACTACCATAATGTTTGTGGATGCATAAGAATCTAACAAATAGTTATGTAAATTATTACCAAATATTCTTACAGTAATTAGGAAAGATGGGGATTCTATCTTAAATTTATACATAGCAACATTGATGTTGTTAGTTTTGGGTGGCCTACTATTTTTTTAAGATAAGGGATCAAACAATAGGTCCCTTTTTTCAATGATTTACATCAATTTATGCAATGTAATATTATACTTAATTTTACTCATGTCTTCCATAATATTATACCTAGTTTTATTAAAAGAATTAAATGCATTAGTACTATTCTTAGGAATTACTTCCATTTGGAGACTCTAAATTATTGTTAGAGGTGTTATCTAGAGGATGATTGAAGTTATTTGGAGGTTTTGAAGTAGTCAAGGGCTACTTTTGATCTCTATTCCTTAAAGGGTAGGTCTTCTTCAGGAACTGCTAAAAAGCATGGACCTCTTAGAGATTATCATCAAGTTTATTATCTTCTTAGAAAGGGAAGGAAAACATCTCCACCATAAATGCTTGGTAAATATATTTAGATCCTAATGTACCTGCACCATTATATTTTTTAGGAACTAGTTCAAATGTGTCCAACTCCTCTTGAAATGCTTCAAAAGATTTATAGAATTCAATGCACTCTATCTCACGATACCTATAACTGAAATGTACTCTACAATAATTGGGTAAAACAATATCAATAAGATTTATATCCATTATTTTCTTATCAAAATACTCATTGTTATAACTATCATTATGAAACTCGTTATTGTGCCTATTGAACCTTTAGAATGAAAATTTTCTACCTGAGCTCTCTCTAATATTACCAACCTCCTTTTATAGTTGAATAAAATCAGTGCTTAACTTTTAGACCATATTTAAGATAGAGTCATTTTCATTTTTAGGATCTTGAAATTTATGAACTTGATTTTTATTAGTACCAATCATTAGTACCAAATCCTTTTTATCACTTGTATTAAATACATTTGTAAAAGTGTTCATGAATCCTAAGTTCTAAGTTGGATGATCATGACTTAGAGGTAACTGATTCAACATTGGGATTTGATTCAAAGATGGTATATTATGGTTGTTGTTTGGTAAGACATTTAAGGTAGGAAAATGTGGGCTGATTTTGGAATAGGGTAAGCCATCTAACTTTGGGGTTGTATTTGATCATTGATGATCACTACTTTCAAATAGGCTACGACTAGAGTATTCATTGGTCTGATAACTCTCTTTATGAAAACAAAGGTCATGGGAACTAAAGTAACTTTGTAGATTTCCAAAGTCAAGGGGTCATCTATTTTATAAGGGTCTATGGTCTAGATATACTTTTTGTTAACCTATTGTTATAGGTTCATTTACATCCCTCTTGATCATGGTGAATTTTTGGTATAAGATACAATGACTAATAGTTTTTCCAAACTAGTCAATGAAAACATTATTAAAGTGGTCCTAACTATTAATGTAATTTTTACGTAAATTTAAAAACCATTCATACATATATAATTTAAAAGTAAAAGGAAATATCCTACAAGATACATCCTCATGAACTACATTTATCAATCTTAATTTAGCTTTGAGTGACTTAACATGTCCCTCTATAGTTAAAATACTAGTAGGACTAAATGTTGGAAAATATTTCTTAGGGTTATAGGGTAGGTCATGTACCGCACCTAGCATGTTGATAAAATAGCCACCCAACCAAGCCATACCTTGATTGGGGTTGAATATTTGAGCACCCTAAATCGATGAAGTTCACAAAAACTTTGAAATCCTATGCTTATCTTTGTCCTACTGAGCTCTTCTATAGACTTCTAACTTGAGTAGAGGTTCCCTGGTCTCTAAGCGTGACCTTATTATTATATTTGGTAATTCCATATTGATAAATTTCAACCATATGTGAAATATGATGTGTCAATTATATCCTTGTAGATAATAATGATTATAAATGGACATTAAGCAAATTTTACAAAGATTCATATAAAAGATGACAAAGGATAACAATCTTTAATCAAGTTAGCTCAAATATGCATCCAAATACATAACTAAGATTGAACTTTACATGTTTTAAGCTCAAATAAAATCAATTGAGCAAAGGATCTAGTAATCTTTGATCAAAATAACTATTACTAACCTTAAATCTATTGAGTTCACAATTTTAAAGCTATCTTTACTATAATCTAGCATATATTTTCAAAGAATGCCAATCTTTATCTCAATGAGCATAAACACTGATCTAAAACCATGAAGATCACCAAAATTTATATGATTATTCTAAAATAAACACAAATATGCAAATATTAAAGTGTTCTTTAAATAGAATTCATAAAAAATAGCAAAGGTAGTATAAATCTACAAAAATTAGGCCCTCCTAGTACTAGTAAAGCTTATGCCTATTGATTCCTAAATGTATATCACAAGCACCTAGAGTGTTTAAGAAACACTTATAATTTTAAAATTCAAATAGTATAGAGCATGAGTTGTAGTTTCTGAAAATCCTATTATCTTTGGTGGAATAAAGGCAAAACAAATGACTGTTTCATAATATTTGTACGAATTTGTGATTTTGAGCCACTGTGGCCTACAAATTATTGTGAATAAGAATATGATCTATGTTAATTTGTGAATTATGATTAACTCTAAGTCTAAGGCTAAACTAAAATGGACATATATAACGAGATTTTAATCTAGAGTGAATGGTTAAAAAAACAAGTAAAAAGGTGGGGTAGGGCAGAAAAGAAAGGCATGATTGATCTTTATCTTAGACATCATGAAAAAGTTCAAATGTTTCCCAAGTGTGCACTAAAAACCAATATATGTAGTATAACATCTTAAACTCAAATCATAACATATATCAAGTGAACTTCTAAGGAAGATAAGAAACAATGAAAATAAGAACTAAGATTACTATATAGATTTACTCCTTTAAATATATAGATAATGCACATTTATAAATGAAGATAAAATAAAATGAAGCAAACTAAATAACCTTCAATTAACCTTGAATGATCACAAGTTAAAATTTTTGCATTTTAAGGTACACACCAATAATTCACAAGAACAATTCAAATCCAAAATTTAGAACAAACAATTGAGAGAGAAGCCATATAACAATTAAATGAAACATTCCTTTCAGAATTCTCTGCTTGCATTATTTTCTTAAAGTTTACACTATTTTTTGTATCTCAAAAATCCCTTCTCTTTATAATGGACAATACTCATTTTATAGATTTCAATGAAGTATGTTGGTCAGTCATGCAAATTACAAGTGTACACATATGAAGGATAGTTATCCTTTCTATCAAATTTCTATAATACACTATACCTTCTAAAATACACTTACCTATAGGCAAATGTGCTTAAAGGTTACATATGCATTTACAAAAGAATATTCTATTTCAAAATTTTACAAATATCTACAAAAGAATGTTCCTAACTACTTTATGGGCCCTGTGTTGATGAAATCCCCTTATTTTACTAAAGAAGTCTTGCTACCTTCTAATTATGTTCACCAATAAGATTCAAATTGACCATAATTTATAGTAATATCTCATTTTCCTAATCATCTAGGTCCTTGAGACTCTTTTTAGTCCTTTCCATGTCTTGTTTGATGCCCCTTGCATCTCCAATTTTCTCCTCAAATGATAGGAGTAATCTCATGACCTTACCATTACCATATGATGTCTAATTTTTCCCTTGGTTTATTAATTCTTTCATGAACTAAAAGGTCCTATGTTTGATCTCTTCATTAGTTATGATACCTAGTTGACTAAGGGTTATGGGATCTTTTTTCAAGATATATAAGATATGAGAAGCTCCATCTTTTAGCTACTTGAAGTCTTAGGAAAGTTCTTTCATTATTTTGGACCAGTTGTCTATCACTTCAATCTTGTCAACCAATATTACCATGGCCATCTTCAAATGTGTCTTGATGATGGTTCTAAAATTTGAGATTAGATTCTTGGACAAGGCCTTAATTAATTCTTTCACCCAATTACTTGTGGCTTGTCATTGGCCAACTTGGCCTATTGCTTTAGATATTTTCTTCTTTGTTTCTCTTTGTATATTTATGAATACCTTTAAAGTTATAAATAGGTTAGTCATTGTATCTACAAACTTCTTAAATCTATCATCATGAATGGATAAAACAATAGACTCTTCCAAATTCTTATTTTCTTGAAATAATCCCTTGATCACTACCTACAACTGATCACTCTAAGCCTAGGCCACTTCAAGGATCTTCTCCTCAAACATTTTATCTTATCCTAGTTTCTACCTTTCCATTGAATTTATAACAATAAAAGGTTCATTCTTTTTATAGGTGAAATATTCACCTTCAACCATGGACTTCTTCTCAATTATTCTATCCATGCTAGTTTGTCTCTAGGTTAAAATAAACTCCCACTAATGATTCTATCACTTGAGGAGTATGGACCTCAACTGATTCTCCACTTGAAGTTCTAAGAGCATCCATATGTGTCCCAATTGACCCTTTAGGGGTATCCACACTTCTTTCCTTCTCCTCTATTTTTAATGTTATAATCCAAGGCTTGAGTTCATCATGTACATGGATGTTAATGGACTTTGTAACAACCTAATGGTGGTGCATGGTTATATCCTTTTGTATCTTTCCATAAAGGAATTATTTTAGAATGGAGGGGCCATAAATTTGATTATATTCACTAAAAAAGTTGATTTCACTCCAAGGTTAAGGGAAATTCAATTTTGTCTTCTTATTTCCTACTTAAACATGAGATAGCTAATCTTTCCTTTTGTGTTGGGTTACAACTATGACGAAGTCTAGAGCTACTTATTTTCCCTTTTCTTCCCTTATTTCCTCTTCAATTTGTAACTAAGGTTCTTCCATGTTTACTTCTTCTTCATCTAACTCATAAGCACAAGCTAGTGCTTTTAAGGAATCCCCTACTATCTCTTCAAGATCTAATGCAATTATATCAATTTCTTCAACTTGTAACTATGGCTCCTTAGGTTGAGCTAAAGAATATGCCACCTCACCAGGTCTTCTCTCCTTAGGTATCTTTTCTTCTATAATTTATGCAATTTATCCTCTAGGCTATTGTGTCTCTACCTATGGTTTCATTGGAGGATGTCTAGAAGATGTTCCTAGTTGTAAATTATATTGATTATGCCCCATCTACCATAGATCCTTAGTTGTCTTTTGCTCTCTTGGTAGTCTAGCCTCTAGCTAAATATTATGCTTCTTTAACCTTACTAAGACCTCTGTGAATGAATAATTTATTGTGTATAAATAGTCATAAGAAATAGGATGGTACTCATAAGTCAATTTTATCCTCTTGGCCTTAAAATTCTTCACATCTTTATCATAGGCATCCCACTACCTTAATTCATCATGCTGGAAACTAAAGGAATCCTTATGTCTAGAAGTAGATTCCACATTATCCCATTGTTGGAACATAGTTTAACCAATGGTTGGGGGGAGGGTTTGAAGTAATACCTTTCTCTTTATCCTATAGAGACCATCTATACCATTGCATATCTAAAATTCAACTTCCTATTTGGCTAACTTATCTAAAACATGCATTGGTAATCAGAGTGGAGTGTACAAGGTCCCTTCAACCCTAATTATAGTACAATCTAGATAGAGATAAATATCCAAAATGATCTCAACATACTTATTAATAAAAAGGGTTGATCCTCATCATAGGGATCCATGTACTAGCCTCAAATAAGGTTGTATATACATAGTCACATATAAATTGCATATGGTCTCTATACTTAAATATGTGTAATTTGGAATAATACTGGGAGACTATTTGTTTCTTATTAGGTGACCATAATTTTAAGTTTTGTATTTTGGTAGTGTCTAACAAAGCATCTAAAAGATACGACATCATATATAAATTATTTCTAGTCTTCTTTTTCATTATAGAGAATTTTTTATTTAAGTAAATATTGATCATCTCTCCTAATGGGGGAGTATGTCTTTCTCAATGATGAAATATAGAAAAGGGACCCAATTTTTTTTGACATAGGTGGTGGAGGAGTTCCCAAACAATCTGTTTAATAATCTTATTATCATTCTAATACCATCCCTATATTGAGTGATTGGGATCCTTCCATTGAGGTCAAAGAATACTTGGGTTCCTTAATACAACCATGGGGTAAGGATAGTTTCTAGTTTATTATTACTAGACCATTCTCTAATCATGGGTAAATACACCTAAGGCTTGGTAGTTTATAGTAATTTTTAAAGGCAAGAGGGGAGATATTAGTAACCACTTTAAAACTATATTCATGTACTATAACATCCTAATAGTTTTTTATATCCTTGAAAATAAGGGTAATAACATTGACACAATGTAATAACTTAGGTTTTTTTGCATCATAGTGAAGGCTCATCATCTGGATAGAAACCAGGTCATAGTAATTTTGGCTAACTAATGCAATATTTTTATCCTCCCTTGTAATGGTTGATATCTATTCAATGGTCCAAAAACTCTTGGACCAGTTGTTATCTTTAGTGTTTAGGGATGCAACATCAAATTCCATATCCTTGAAGACTATCCCTTCTAAATCAAAGGTCAAATAGAGTTATGTGTTAGCTCTATGTTGCTTTCAAGTCACCATGATTGTGAGTTTAAATTTTTTTTTCACTAATGGTCAATAGTTCACCTCTCAATTAGTTTATACTTGCATCATATGATAATTGGACTCTCTCATGCTCAATTATGGTCACTTTAGGATCAAATTAGGGCTTTTGAGAGGCTAGGTATTTTTTTCAAGTCTTTTCTAAGCTTTAATGGAAATTAATTTTGTACTTTAGTGAGTTTATGCCTTATATTTGATTTAGACTTCGCATTTATACCTTAGATTTTATGAGCCCATAAAATATCTAGTTTTGTCAATTTTTGTCCATGTGGCATTATTGTGCAATCTACATGGCACTTTTTACAATAGATTATTCATTAATGTTTAAAAACATGACTATTATCATTTAAAATATACCTTTTATTTTGCACTATCAGATCTTATTGCATGGATCAATGTAACTTTTTGATCTTGATCCTAAGGATTGAATGATATTGGATGCCTTTATCATGTTTTCTATGGTTATGAAAAGTGTCATTAATATGAATCTCTTGAGATTTATTTAAATTCCTATCCCCATCTCACCTTATTAGATTAACTTTACCTGCTTAGATGTGAGTTAATGACTATAATCTAAGGTATGGACTGCTATTGGCTATTGGCTATTTGTTATTCTTTGGTCGTAACTATGACATTTGTCACCTTCTCATCATCTTGGAGGCTTTTTTCAAACCTTGAATTGACCTTATTGCATCAGATCAATCTCATTCACATGAATGTGAGCCATATATCCTATAAATATTCATAATATTTAACTAATTATCAAGACATATAAATGACTTAGCCTAAATACTTTAGACTATGGTTTTATTTTATGTTAGTAAACCTTAAATAAACCTTAGGATAAAGTATTTAAGCTAGGTTTAGAACATGGTAGAAAGGGGAACCTAAATAATAAAAGGACCCAACATAATATTTTTAACCCAAGGTTTTGTTAGATTAATAAACATGATAAAACTTTAGGGTAAATGCTTTAGGCCATGTTCTATAATAATAAGACCCTACATTAGTTATATCAAGCCAATTAAAATAGACAAAAATATCATGGTATTCATAGGGACTAAGCATAATATTTTACCCTAAGGTTTAGTCAAATTTTTAAAAACATGATTCAATCTTAGGATAACATTTAAGCTATGTCTATGATTTTTATAATTCTTCCCATGCAATTTTACTTAGTCTATGAGAGGTCAAAGGTTGAAATCTAGTTTCAAATCAATCCAATTAATCCATGGTAGGTCAAAATTTAAATAAAAGATCAATCTTATCATTAAATTACAAAGCTTTAAGTGTCTTTATTTTCCTAATGAGGTTCCATTGATCTTTCAACATGAATATAAATAAGTTCATTTATATAAGTGAGATTGGTTTCTTAGCTAAAATTATACGAGCTCATAGTCATAAATGATGACCTCATGGATGTCAATTAATGGTCATGAGAATGCCAATTTTAAGCTCATTTAATCAACCATAGAGGCTAAAATTTGATGGTCGTATAGTCATTAATGATGACCTCACAAACATCAATTGATGGTTGTGAGGACATCAAATTTAAGCTTTTATAATTATCTATAGGGGCTAAAACTTGGCAGTCTCATGAAAATAAATGATTGACTTATGGATGTTAATTGACAATCATGAGAATGTCAAATTTAAACTTGTGAAACATGGTATGTCCTAAAGTAACTTTGAAGTGATACACATCATTTGATCAAAGTCGAGTAAATGTGGGTCATTGATTATGATTTAGGTGTTCAGACATCATTGGATCCTACAAATAAGAATATTAAGTGAGCTCAAGACCATTAGTATGACATAATTCTATGAAACATAAAATTAAGACCATTAAAAATATTAAAGTTGTAACATAAGGTTTATCCTAAAGTTTTATTGTATTGATAAACACAATAAAAAAGCCTTAGGCTAAAACTTAGGCTAAGTCTACGTTATAATAAAAGGGGACCCATTTCTATCCATGATGATCTCACTATGTTTGATATTAACATCCATGTGAACATGTATCATTGATCATGATTCATGGAGCTGAGTGGGATTGGTTCTAAGGATTAGGTCTTTGATTTATCAGGTCTTCCTTGCTTCATCTGATCATCTTGGCTTGATTAAATATGGATTTTTGATTCTAAAAATAAGCACATGACTTAAATTAGGACTCATAAACATAAAGGGAATTAGGTTAAATTATTAGGACCAAGGTCATGTCTATGTTAAAAAGATGAACGAGGCCTTAGGACTAAGATATTAGTCTAAGTAAATAACATATGAAAAGGACCCTGAAAAGATTTAAGTTAGACCACATTAAAAAGGGGGAAAAAGGGCTCAAGATATAAAAGAGACCTAGTGTATAATTTTTAGACCAAGGTTTGGTCATGTTGATAAACACAACTAAGCCTTAGTATAAAAATTTATCTAAGTCTATAACATACTAAAAATTTCCTACATAATTTTATTCCCACCAAATTTCAATTTGAATGAGGGGTCTAAGCTAGGGTTTCTAAATAAGGGTTTCAAAATCTTGAACATGAATTTAATTTGAATTTTAACATACCAAAGGCTAGTAATAGGTTATATTAAGATAAAATCATTAAAATTATGGAACCTATACATTGTCTACCTCTAATGGACATTTTTTAGACCTATAACCTAAAACAAGAAGATCCAAAGTTAACAAACCTTAGAAAAGTATTAAACTAGAACCATGAGCAAAAATAAGTCAACCCATGTGAAGGTGTAGATGATATTTAAATATAAATAATGTGAAAACATATTAATGACACTATGATCAAGTGAATTTTTAGTGTTAAGGTAAAAATTACATAATTTGACACAAGGATCCCTAATTTATTTAAATAAGGGGTATGTTGACCTTGACTCTATCTATCTTATCTAATCACCAAAGCTAAAAAACATCATGATTATTATTCTATTTTGATTAAATCAATTCTACCTTGTTCGAAGCAAATCATCTCATCATCATCAAAAATCAAAGTGTGCAAATGCTAGCTCAAGTGTAAATATTGTTATAAGTATAATTATTGGGAGCGTGAATCATTGATGCAAGATATTTCAACCTCAATTCCAATCCTTTAAAACCCTTATTCAATTACCACAAGAATTCATATAATATACAAGTCATTCACAACAATGAATAATATATAATGCAATATCATACATACAACACAACATCTCTGTGGGAAACCCTCTTGGGGAATAGAACCCACTCGTAAGCCTAAAAACACATGGACTACTTGTTCTATAAGATGATCACAAACATGAGATTGGTCAAGTCCTTCTAACCATAATTTAGTGAAACACCTATTTCATAAGGAGCACCTATCCTATGATGATCAAGTCCTTATGACCTGATTTAGTGAAACACCTATTTCACAAGGAGCATCTACCCCTAAGATGATCAAGTCATTTTGACCACCTACTGGTCAAGTCCTTCTAACCTAGATGTTAAGTACCCTCCCAACACCTATGAGATAAACATATTTGGATCACTAATTATCTACTAAAATGATGAAGATACAATGTATATCATCTCTATTTAACTTTACACACTACATATCCCACACTCTAATCTTCCTCTCAAATAAACCACCAATCTCACATAGACATCATCTATCCCTCTCTCATACTCAAGACATCCAAAACATCCTTTTGGATCACTCTAAACCTCTTCGTCCATCCTCAATCTTCAAACCTATAAGAGCACTATTATTTACATCAAGAATATGACCTATATCTCATACACATAGTCATAAACCTTCTCTACTATATAACTCATCCACTAGGAACACATCTTTACCTTCATTCCATAACTCTCACACACACCTCTTCTCATAGGTCTCTTACTCCACAAGCCTCTATAAAATATCACATTTAGTTTAACCTTTTATATAACCATTATGAATATCATGTTCATAATATTCCTTTTCAAACACAACACATTATTTTAATCTTAAGGCATCTACATGTGTCACCTTTAAGCACTACCCTCTTTCAAATAGGTGTAAGCCACCTTTTAAGTCATATGAAGACCCATTCACCTCTTTAACACTTATATGAGCAAACTAAGAACATAAAAACACTTTAAAATACATGGACCCATGCCACACAATCTATATTTCATCCTTAAGTGATAACAACCATCACAACACCCTTTCTCCAAAGCTCAATTTGCTCAAATAAGAATATGTACACACAACCACCATGAACAAACACACACTCAAATTTTAAGCCTTTGATCATACTAAATATGATTGATCAAACCTTCATAATCCACAGAGATGGTCCTCATGGAGTTTAAAACACTACCTGATAGTTATCTCATCTTGAAACATCAAAATACCAATAATAATAACTTTGTTTTCCTTCTTATGTTACTTGTAGAGCATTAATGAACACATAGTCAACTTTAGAGCTCAATAACTTTGAATTTATAAACTTTAGACCTTAAAATGAATATTTATTGATGCATCTTGAACCCCTATACAACTTTAATTTTTACTATAGCATCAAATTATTCATAGATCAAAATTTATGGCATAAAAACTATAGACTAGTCTTTCCTCACAAATTTAGATATTTGAATTCTAATGGTCACTGAGCAACTTTTAAACTTTGAACACTCTGAAATCATCTCATGTCCTCACATATTTTAATCAAATACATACCATTAATATTATTATAATAATCTCAATATTTATCTTTTATTTACTATTAAACATCAAGCATTTTAACCTCATCTCATACATCTTGGAAACTATGTACAAACATGCTCCATCGATCTCTACAGATTAACAAGGTCTTTATATTGTAGTGATCACCATTAAATATTACTCAGAACTCCTAATATTATGAAACTTGGTACCCTTACTTTAATTATAATCAATTTACTAATATTCAATGTGCTTTTGCCACTTGGTAATTTTGCATGCATTGTTGAATCTTTGACTTATCTTTCACCATCAATCTTTGTCAGTATGAACTACTACTCACCATTGATCTTCTATCAGACTAGTGAGCTTGTGACACTTGTCACATACACATGCAACCTTTAACATGTTGAACTCATATGCACCATTTGTCAAAATGTTTATTATTAAGAACTCACCATTGGATATATTAGACTACTAACCTTAGATTTCAATGTGATTAAACTTGATGGTCTCTAGCCATCACAGTCTATAAGTACAACTTTGATGATTTATATCTTGAGCTAGAAAACACTTTAGGACACCTAATTTATAGGGTAGATTCTTGGCACTTTATGAAAAATATCCATGTAAACCTTTGACCATTATTGATGTTTTGATTACCTATATTAAATTCATAAACATACTGGCTCATACATGTTTGTATGACATGCAGTGATGGTCTAGCTAAGTATAGAAACTTCGTGAAATTTTCTTTGAGAGGCCAATTTCGTAACCACATATATTTAGTTATGCTCAGCCTCATGACCTAAAATTTGGACCATGGAAACTTGGGACCAATTTTATCACACCCATATTACCAACTCCCCCTAAATCATCCATACATGTTAATGGTGACATCAAAAAACTACCTACTTAGATTTTTCTCCCACTAGACCCAAAATGTCTAGATGAAAACTATGAACTACCAGATGAAATATACTCATGTACACAAGAATTAAAATAATATAAGACCTATTTAGGACCTTTTCATATCCTCAAATAACCATACTCATCCCTAAACATCCTTAAACATTTTAAAACTAAAGATAAACCCAACCTACTTCGAACAACTAAGACAAGCACATTGCACACTTTATCATTGATATTTACACTATCAAAACACTTCATACACTTATCTATACACCTCCATGACATCAATAAAAACTCTCCAACAATCTCCCCCTTTATCATTAATGTTAACACCCATCATACAACTCACCTTCCTTCTCTCTTTTCAAGCACTCTTACAATAAAAACATTCTCCCCTTTTGACATAATGACAAAGTGGGAAAAAATTGATATTTATAACCAATAAATATCTAAGAGGTACTACCCATAAGATCTCTAATCCATTTCACCTCTTGAGCATCTTCAGACTTTCACACACCATGAAGAACTACCATATAGGCTTACTAGCCTTCTCTCTCAAGACACCTCTAACAAAAGATCATGAACTTTTTGATACTCACTGAATAGGAAACATGATCTAAATAAAACCTAATAAGTCACCTTGGAACACTCATGCCTTTTTATTTTGAAGAAACTAAACAAAAACATCAAATCTTCAAACTAGGCCTACCTATACTCCTTGTATCCCTACCTAGAACTTGTAGAGCCCACAACTTTTAGTAAACATACTTTCAAGACCTAAAACTTCATATCTAGAGCACTTTCATGTTCCCCCTTAACAACACTAATTTTCATTACCTAGATCCTCCTTTGAAATATACTTCCTTCACAAACCTACTAGCCAATTAAGTCTCCATCTTAACAAAATCTTGAATAATTTGAAAACCACAAACCTTCATATATATATGTGAAGATTGATTTTACAACCCATTTGGACCATTCAACCTATTAAGAAGCCTCATCCATCAACTCATAATTCAAACCACTTTTCTAGTATATCCCAAAACTCTAGAATCTAAAAACAAATAATGTCAACAAACCTATTTTTAGTCAACAGCCACCTCTAAAACTTCTTGCATACCTAGAGATAACCATCACATACTCCTAGACTAATATTTGATGCTTCACACCTTTGGGAACCCTAAATTCCTATACTCTAGATTTGATCTATAATAAGAAATATAAACTTGGAGTATACAAAAACCTCAAAAAGACACAAACATGATCATCAAGACACAAAACCATCTAGAACACATCACAAAGAAGTGTACAGATATTTCTAAGCACCAAAATCTTCTTGACATTACATGAATCTCATTATTCCAACTAAAAACACCCATTTTGATCCTACAAACACTACATATATAGTTAAAACATCTTATGACATCATTTTGACCTCATCAAAGCACTTATCCCATCTTGACACACCAACTCCAACTAAAAAAACTCATCTCTTGCCATTTAGGACCTTCAGAAGAATACCACAACAACACTTTCTTCTCCACTGAAATGAGTCTCTTAATAAGAAAATATAGAGACCTCTACACCATAATGCTCTTAAAATAAATTGAAGCTAGGAGTGGCCCACATCTCCTTAATAATCATCAAAATCCTTTTATAGCTATAATACTTATCTATCTTGTTCTCCTTAGTCTAAACTTTGACAACTTTATCCTTTTATTTATCACTCACTTTCTTTTCTATGATAGTATTGAAAACACATGGGGATAACATAGATTCATGACATACCTTTTCAATTGAAGAATCTTCCTTGAAATTCATAACCTCATCACTGGGTATTGATAAGTAATGTTATTTGCATGAAACTTTCTCAACAGTAAAAGAATGTTCACTTTTATCAATACACACCTCAAAACTAGCCTCAACTAACACCTTGGTATTTTTCCTTGAGCATTGTCTCTTCATTCACAACATGAGTAGATAATGAGAGATCTTGGCATTCTCCAAATTTTATATCATTCTCCACCATAGAAAATAGATTACTTGGATGTGAAGATTCATCATGAATCAAACTTACAACATTTGGTTTCTATTAGTTAATTTGTATTCTTTCTTTGACTCTAGGAACTTGATTAAACCTATTCTATCTTGTAATCCTTTACTTATATAATCTAGCAATGTGACCTCTCTGTTGATAGTTAAAACACACTATACCTCTTACAAGAAGCTTATCTTACCTTTCTTTATTAGAACAAAATCTTACAATATGTCCATTCTTTTGATAATTGAGTCAAACTAATCCTTTTAAAGAAACTCACCTTTTGACTGATGACCCCCATTATAGTTCCATGTCATCTCATTTTTAACAAGTCTCTTGCATTCTCTAGCTCAATTCCCAAATAAATTACATGTATAATAGTAACCATTGAAACTTGCCTACTTCATGGAATTTGGTTGTCTAATCTAATTTGTATTCATTCTACCATCATCTTCATTCCTTGACTTATTGTTGACCTTGAAGGTCTAATATACATTAGTCTTCATCTTGTTTTGAGTTGTAATTTCTGGTTCTTATTTATATCTAAGACCATTTCTATCACTTGCATGATTTTGACCACTCAAAATATTAACTAGATCACTTGAGCTCTTTTCAAATCTCATAAATGACTACATCTTACTAGATGTATTCTCTAACTTATCTTTTAATGACTCATTGTTAATTACATACCTTGAATATTCATCTTCTTTAGCTTTTAGGATTGTAGATAGGATTTATAATTGAAAACTAAGATGCTTGACTATATCTTCATGCTCCTTGGTGTCTTTATTCATTCTTGCCTCAAACAAAATGAATTTCTCTTCATAGTCCTTGATTTGAGACCTCATCTTATTTATAATCTTCTTCTCAATCTTCAACACTTCAAGAACATTCATCAATTCAGTCTCATAGTCATACTTAGATTCACTGTTTTCACTCTCATCTGATGAGTTACAATCTTATTTGGTGCAGAGACTCTTCTTGTCATTGAAGTACTTCTTGTTGTTGTCATACTTTCTTCCACTTATCAAACTTATATGTCTTCTTATCTTCATCTTGGCTATCATCATGATCTTAATAATCATTCTTATTATGCTTATAAGGGCACTTATTATCAAAATGTCCTACCTCTCCATAATTGAAGCATTTCAACGGTAGTTTACCCTTATACTTCCCTAACCCTATTTTTAATTTCGTTGTAAACAAAGTAATTATTTTATCTTCATCAATATCATATATTTCATCCTCTTTATGTTTTTTAGGTTGGAACTTATTATTTTTCTTAATTTATATCTTGAATGCTAATTCCTTCTTTGTTGGTTTATCATCATCTACTCTCATCTCATAGCCAGTAAGAATGCCATGCAATTCGTCCATCTTCAACTGAGTAAGATCATGACTTTCTTATATACAAAATACTTTAGAATTAAAATTAAGAGAGAAAGAGAGAGACCTCGATACCTTTTTAACTAAATTATCTTATTCAATCTTCTCTCTAAGACCTCTAATGATGTTCAAAATCTCATCAACTCTCTACAAAAAAGATCCTACATAAACTTCATCCTTCATATTAAGATGCTCAAATTATCTCTGGTGAGTTTGCAACTTTGCCAACTTAACCTTTGAATCTCCTTCATAAATAGTCTTCAATTTATCCCATATTTTATTTGTAGATATATAATGTATTACCTTGGTGTATTCAATCTCTGAAAGTCCACAAGTGATAGCATTCATTGCCTCATAATTATTCTCAAACAAATTCTTATCTATAGCACTGGATGGAAGAATAATAGGTGTAGAATAACCATACACAATATATTTCCAAGTGTAAAACCATAGGGACATGATGTAGGTCCTCATCCTCACACTCTAAAAAGAATAATTAGATTGATTGAACTTTGGTGCTTGCTTAGTATAAAAATCTCCTTGAAATTGATGGATACCCATATTGTACCTTAGATATCCTTCAAGCTATCAAGATTTTACCAAAATAACTACTCTAATACCAATTATTAGAAGTATAATAACTAAGAGGGGGGTGAATTAGTGATGTAATATATTTCAACTTTAACTATAATCCTTTCAAACCCTTATTCAATTACCACAATCATTCATAACAATGAATAACAGATAATGCAAGATCATACACATAATAAAATATCTATCTGGGAAACCCTCTTGGGGAGTAAAAACCATTCTTAAGCCTATAAACACATGGACTAATTATCCTATAAAATGATCACAAACATGAGACTGGTCAAGTCTTTCTAACTAAAATTTAGTGAAATAACTATTTCATAAGGAACACCTACCTCTATAATGATCAAGTCCTTCTAACCACCTATCCTTCAATTAATTATAACCTAATTTAGTGAAACACCTATTTCATAAGGATCACCTATCCTTAAGATAATCAATTCCTTCTAACCACCTATTGGTCAAGTCCTTCTAACCTATATGTTGAGCACCCTCCCAACAACTATGAAATGAACATCTCTTGATCACTGATTAGATGTTAATGTGATGAAGATATAATGTATATCACCTCTCTTCAACTATAAACAGTACACAATACACACTCTAATATAAATCTCAAATCAACCACCAATTTCACACATACATCATCTATCCTTCTCTCACACTCAATGCATCCAAAACATCCTTTTTGATCACTTTAAACCTCTTTTCTCACCCTCAATCCTTAAACCTATAAGATCACTATTATTGACATAATAAATATGACCTATAGGTCATAAAAATATTTATTAACATTCTCTTATCTATAACCCATCCATTGGGCACACACCTTTACCTTCACTCCATAACTCTCACACACCTCTTCTCATAAGTCTCTCACATCTACTACACAAGACTCTATAAACCATCACATTTGGTTTCACCTTTTATAGAACCATTATGAATATCATGTTCACAATATTATTTTTCAGCCACAACACATGCATTAAATCTTAAGGAATCTAAATGGGTTACCTTTAAGAATTACCCTCTTTCAAATAGGCCTATGTCACCTTTTATGTCCTATGAAGACCCATTAACCTCTTTGACACTTATCTAAGGAAAAAAACATAATAACACTTTAAAATACATGGACCCATGAAACATAACCTATAGGTCCTAATTAAGTGATAAAAACCATCACAATACCCTTTTTCTAGGTCAATTCACTCAATAAACATTATGTGCACATAGCCACCATGAACGAACACATAGTCACCTTCTAGGACTTTGATTGTACTGAATATGATTGATCGAAACTTCATAATCCACAAATATTATACTCATGGAGTATTAAAAACTCTCCAATAGTTATCTCATCTTGAAACATCAAAATACCAAAAATAACAACTCTATTGTCCTTTAAGGGTTATGTGCAGATCATGAATGAATACATAGACTTTGGACCTCAATAACTTTAACTATATAAACATTTATAATTTCAAATTAATATTTACATATGCACCTTGAAGTCATTTAAAATGTTTACTTTTACTTAAACATAAAAAAATTCATAGATCAAAATTTCTACACAAAAACTATAGATTGGTCTTTGATGAGAAATTCAAATATTTGAATTCCAACTGTCACTGAGTAAATGTTAAACTTCAAACACTTTATTATCATCTTATGTCCTCACATATTTTGATAAAATACTCACCATCAATATTATTAGAATAATATTTGTCTTTACATTTTATTTAATATTAATCATTTATCACCTTAATTTCATCTCATGCTTCTTAGCAACTATGGACAAATGCACTCCATCGATCTCTATGGATTAACTTGGTCTTTATCTTTCTACACTCATTATTAGATCTTGCTTAGAACTCCTAAGATTATGACAATTGGCACCCTCACATCCCTTCCAATCACTTTACTAATAGTCCATAATTTTATGCCACTTTGAAATATCATGTGCATTATTAACTCTTTGACTTATCCCACACCATTTATCTTCATTAGTATGAACCACTGCTTAGAGTTGATCTTTTGTTAGACTAGCGAGTTTGTGACACTTGTCACCTATGTGTGAAACATTTGACATATTAACTTCATAAAAATTATTTATATAAATATTTATGATTAAGTTCTCACTATTTTATCTTATAAACCAATGAACTTAGACTTTAATGTCATTAAACATGGTGGTATCTGGCCCATCACAATCTGCAAGTGTAACTTTGAAGATTTATATCTTGAGCTAGAAAACACTTTAGGACACAAAATTTTTAGGGTAGCTTCTTATAAATATAGATAAAATCTCCATATAAAATTTTTACCATTATTTAATTTTTTATTACCTACATTAAATTCATAAACATATTGGTTCATACATGTCTACAGGCATGTAATGACAGTCTGGCTAAGTACAGAAACTTAGTGAACTTCTGTTTGAGAAGCCAACTTTGCACCCACATATCTTTATCTATGCTTAACCTCATGAATTTAAATTTGGAATGTATTAACTTGTGATAAATTTTATCACAACCATATTAATAACTCCCCCTAACTCATCCATACATGGAAATGGTGATGTCAGCAAACTACCTACTCAAAAATTTCTGCCACTAGAACCAAAATGTCTAGATGAAAACTATGAACTCCAAATAAAATAATATATTTTATGAAATCATTAAAAGTATATAATACCTCTTATTTTACCTTTAATATCCTAAAATCACCATACTCATCCCTAAACATCTTTAAACATGTCAAAACTAAAGATCAACCAAGCCTACTTCAAGTATTCTAGGATACACACATTACACACTTTATCATTGATATTTAGACTATCAAGACACTTAATCCACTCATATGGACACCTCCATGACATCACTGACAACTCTCCAACATAATATTATCAATGAGTTAATCTTTTATTCCTTTCTAGCTTCTTCCTCTCTTTTTTGGGATCCCATCCATGTCCTTAATCCTTGTATTCCTTCTTGAGGGGGCATTATTGCTAGTTTTTTAATTCAAATGACATATTATTTTTCCATTAAATCTCTAAATTATTTTATTTTTTAATAATGAAATTAAATCATATATTATTTCATCATCTAATTTTCATCCACTCTTTTTGGCTCCTCTTTATTTTGGAAGACATTACTTCATCTACATCTCACAATGCCTTATTAAATATGGGTATTGTAGACACTCCATTCTTATCACTTTCATGTTAAGTCTTAAAATGGATTGAATTCCCATAATTTTTTATAATCATTTTTGAAATCATTTTTTCATCTAATATACATGTTTGAATTCACCTTGGGGCATATCAAGGTGAGCCAATTCGATGTATTAAATCTATTTAATCATCATTCTCTAGTCAATTTATATATTTAATCATCATTATTTGGTCAATTTATCTATTTAATCATCATTCTCTGGTAAATTTTTATGTTTAATTATCATTATATAAAATTTCTCTATTTAATTATTCATGTGGTCAATTTATTTATTCTGGTTAATTCACTAATTATCCCTTCTATGATCAATTAATGTTAATAATTCCATATTCTCTAAATCATTCTTCTAATTAAATTATTTACATTATATTAATTAAATTGATCTTTCACTAATTTAATTAAACATTTTTATAATGAAATTATCTCAATTTTATTAATTAAATTGACCTTTGAATAATTTAATTAAACATTCTTCAATTAAATTATCTAAATTGTATTTATTAAATTGATCTTTGATGAATTTATAATTAAACATTCCTCTAATTGATTTCTCTACATTTTATAAACTAAACTAGTTTTTGATTAATTTAATTAATAACTATTCTAATTATACTTCTATTACAGATAAAATTATAGTTTCTTTTAAATTAGTTAATTCCTCTTTTCCCTTTAAGTGGGCATCTTCATGTAGAGAAATAATCTTGAGATCCTAGGAATTACCATTGAGAGCACACCAACTATGCAAAGAATTATAAATAAATTGGAATTATTAATCACCATTAATATTGTAAACAAGATGAAAGGACCACCTTTGAGATACATGTGTTTTCTTGGAGAGGATAATCCACCCTTCATCTTGGAAACAACATGAAGGGTCCACACTCATTCATCTTTATTACTTACTATTAGCCAAATTTTGGATACCATACACCAAGTTCATTAAAATAATTTACTTCTCACATTTTATAACCTTGTTCATATCCATTCCATGCATTTTGAGGTCTTAAAATGGTCTTGTTGAGGTCTTATTATCAAATTTTAAGGTGATTTTGACAAGATTAATGTAATAGTTTTTATTTATCTTGTGTTAGTCTAATCATAAGGTGAACATGAAAATATGGATTCAAATGATGCCAAAGGTTCATAGGTTGATCTTAAATTCATCCTACCACTTTATCACCATACATGACCATTTCATACATGTTTGTAGAAGTTAAGGTTGATTTACAAAGATTAAGATATACGAACTTGAAGAGAAAAGTGAATATAAATAACTACAACATTTGTTAGAGACAAAAAAGATTGAATATCCATACATAAAAATTTTCAACTATTTTGAATGATTTATAAAAATTTCACATATGTCATGAATGCTAAATGATGTTAGTTTTATAGATTTAATGTCTAAGTAAAAGAGAATCACTCTTTTACAGGTAGTTATAGGCACTTGTACAAAGTTGCATGATCCAATTTTAGGTGAAAATATATTCATAGTGTCTCTTCACTTTCCTCAAGTCATTTCCAAAGATATAAAGATTGTGCAGGTCCTAAAAGCCCAAAAATTGCATCAGAACCTCCATCAACTTCTTTGTAGACTACTAAGGGCCAACTTCATGTGCATATTATGGACAGAGGAGAGAGATTCATGGCTTGAAATTATGGGTAGAGGAAGTGGTCTTAAAGGAATTTATTTGTGTGTAATTAATTCTTATATTGGTTTCTTTACATTTATGAACAATCATTAATACCAGTAGGTGGTCTTAACCCTAACATAAACCCCATATGCTAGATTTTGCATAAATTTAATGTAATTTATGGCTTGTTGGAACATGATAAATTTTTTTAAAGGTATATATAGATATTTAAAACAATTTAAAATATTCCTCCATTATTTTTACATATGTGAACAATCAATATTTAAGAAGAGTTTATATGTGAGACAAGTTGTAGGGTTTTCACTTGAAACTTTGAAGTTTCTATAGCAAATTCAATACATACAAGTGGCTTCTAGATGTTCTCCATAACACCATATACCCTCCATCATATCACATTACAAATAATGATCATCTTGATACCTTACAAGCCCTAAAGACATCATAAGCTCATTAACTTCTATTCTTGTTGGCTCCTAAAAGCAAGGTTACAACTTCATGACAAGTCTATAAATAAAGGTGTATAATGGAAGCAATTTTTAGTAAAATAAATAATATTATTATAAATAAATTTTATATTTATAATTCCAATTTAAAAAATCCAAGGTGGAAATGATAAAAACAACCTCATAGAAGTATTAGAGCAAGAAAATGTAGACCTATAGGTCTACAGACCTATAGGTCTCATTTTCATGAGAAATGGGATGAATATTGCATTATAATATGAATATGAAATAGTAATATATGTTAGATTATAAATTATTAAAATGGAGATTATATTGAGACATTAAAGGAGATATGATCAACTCAGAACATCTTTTTCTAGGAGCTCACCATACAATTAACTCCAACTTTCACCTATAGGTCAGTTTAAGCCTTTGTGAGTAAAATGCAAACTTAGTGGTACTTGAGAGATGCATAAGGGTTTGATAAAGGGTCATAGAATCAAATAAATCATTTTAACATCTAAACATAATATCAAAGTTCTATGAAGAAGAGACTTAGACTAAATACTTACAAGCCTATTGATACTAAACCTTCTCACACAGGCTTGTGTGTAAACTAATGAAGAAGTTTGTTACTTTTGAGTAAATATAAGGATAAGGGATATAAATGGAGTTTGGGGACACTCCAATAGTTTTCAATAATACCAAGAAATGGAAAGAATGTTTTTGAAAGGTTTCTATCCTAAAAGAGCAATCAAGACACTTAGTACACACATATAATGAAGAATGTTTTACTGTAAATAGTGAAAAGAGAAGCTAAAATAGTTGTATGGGAGTTGGGTTTAAGTGGATAAACAAGTGTATGTAATCATTAGAGACTAAATAAGGTCTTAAATATATTAGAGAATCATATAAAATAAACCTATCATTATCTTATAATCACATGGTCTCATTCACCTATAGGTAGAGTAGTCAAATCTAATCAACTTGAGGAATTGAGGAGATATGGATAACATGTGAGAATTTCATGAAGATGGTATTAGACCTATTTAAAACTCCTATAGTGATAAAAATAAATTTTAAATCTTTTGTGACTATGTGATCCTCCTTTTAGGCTTGATATGCCTAAATGAATAGTCACATACCAACACAAGGTTATGCATAAGAATGATAAAAAATTACATGTTGTGAAGAAGGTTTCAAGGTGTAAAGATTCAAGGTGATTCAAATAACTAGGTAAGATAAAATGTCTTAAATATAGATAGTTAAGTTCAGATTTGGTAGTTTGCTTATAAAACCTAACATCATTGAATAAAGGTTGTAGGATTTATAATGAATATAAATGGTAGAGATACCATTGTAATAGGTCAATAAAAACGAAATAGACCTTATTGAGGTATCAAAATTTAAAATAAATCACTATTAATCACTTTTCACTCATTTGCTTCTCTCTTAACCTCACAATTTTAGTCTACTTAGCCTACGAGGCACCTTATCAATCTTAGAATAATATGGAAAATATTCATGGGACCATAATATCCTAAGGTATGTTAGGGTTCCTTAACTAATTGTCATTTATGGCATTTTTTTTTTAATTAAGGTCCCAAGCTTTATGAATCATCATTAAGATGATAATCATGTTTTTAGAAGCTAAGAATACTAAGAGTGACCTGATGAAAAGAATTGAACTCTTAAGTACATTAAATACATTTAATTAACCTTGAAATAAATTTTACATCATTCCTCACTCCAAGATGACCCTCACCATGATACTTTCTCATTCTTGCACCTATACAAATGCATTAGATGTTGTGTTTTTATGAGTTTTTAAGATCAAAATAGGGTGATTGATCTCCTATATAGATAAAAACTATTATGGAAAGTGGATTTGGGTTTATATTATCTCCTTAGGTCCAAAAATCCATACATTTTACTCTAGAAGTGCTCCTATAGGTCTGATCCTTGAAGACAATATGATAAAACTTGTGAAAGACTAGGTTTTTTGGCCATTTCTTAGGTCATACATATAAAAAAGGTTTCAAAAGAATAAATTTTGAATGGAAAATTTTCATGTGGTCCTAAAATTTAATCAAACACATATTTTAAGTTTCATATGTGTGGAAGAAGTATGGAGCCAAACTTTAATTTCTAGGCTTAGAGACCTAATTAGAGAGAGAAACAAGGTGAATAAGTGTACTTCCACTTAATTTATGGTCATGAAATTTGGTATAGATATTTAATGGAATAATGGGTAATCAAATACATGATTATTTTTTTAATTATCATGTGTTCACTATCCTACACAAGTATCTTTGTTGTTTTGAAGGCTTCAAGGAAATGAAGGCAAGTGAAAGGTTTGGGTGTGAAATGTAGTCTTATAAAGTATCTAAGGAACTAAGATGGGTTTAAAAAATTTATAATGGAATCAATATTGATTCATTAATTTATTTTTCAATCATGAGGTTGAAAAAAAATTGAATCATTTGAGCCTAAAACAAGCTAGTAAAGATTGCATGTTTTTAAGGAGTGAAGGAGAGGTTACACAATTTGTAGGATAATGGCATAGAAACCTCTCAATCATGACAATTGTTAGTAAATAATATTGTAAATATAATTTTATGTATATATGTTTATTATTAAGATATATTATTTATATTTACTAACTCAATATTTTCTAAGTAACCTCCTGTGCCAATTTGAAGAAGCACATCATTGAGCAAGTGTACACATGTTAATGAGAGCCTTCAAGACTATTTTATTGCTCAATTTATTATATTAAAAATTCCTCCATGATGGATTAAAATTTTCCATGATATTATACTCCCATTCTCTCTCTCTTTCTCACATTTTCCTATATATGCAACCTTGTATGGCTTTGTAAAGGATCCTCACATTGGTTATGAAAACACCCTTCCAAAATTAAGGCTTATACTTAACTATTAGAATCAATTCAATATGGATATTTTATCTTAAAATTTTAGGTAGTTATATTTAATTATTTATGTTAATGAATTCTTAATGATAGTACATGTGCTTCCTTGCATTTGTCCTTCTTGTTCATGGCTTTATGTAAGTTTGTCTTCTTTCACATGTCATAATAAGTGTTATACCTGGTTCGCTTACATAGAAAACTAATAATCCATTATTTTTTTATATTATAATATATTGTTTTATCATCCTAATCTCTTTAAAACTTCATAGCCTTCATATGTAGGCATTAGTGTGATAGGGATATTGAAATAACATAATCAAATTATAACTTAATATTTCATAATTAATCTTTAGCAAGCTAAGGACCTCATGCGTGGTGCATCAAATATAATTTTATTTTTTAGTTTTATCTTTCCTCTTTCCATTTTCCAAGTCAATAAATTAGTATAGTTTTGATTTTGTGTATTTTACTTAGGATCTATCCAAAAATATAGAGGTTTGATCCACTTGAAAGGTCACCCACAACCTAGGATCAATCCCATTACATATCTCAAGTTGAGAAGGCTTGAATCACCCTATAAATGGTGAAAATTTGAGATATAATAGTCCTAGCATGCTTGGTTGGAATCAAAGACAAAGAGGTTATCTAGGATTTATGTTATTCTTGGTAAAAGGGTAGCTATATAGCCTTTTTAATGCAACATCTAGTGACTCCAACAAGTTTGTAAATATTGGTAGCTAACTAGTGAGCTAATTTTCATGTCAAAGGTGACTACAAGATCAAAATTGAAAGATATTACCTTTGAATTTGTTGAATTACCTTTATATTAATATAAAAGGAAGATGTTCCCTCATATTATACCTTATACCAAGTCACCTAGAAGGAAGCTATTTGTTACCTTCTATCTAAGTTCTCCTTAAGTTAATATCATGGATAGAAATATGCCTTTTTTATTTTAATGGTGGTTGTCCTTTAGATATCTAACAATATGATGACATGCAGATGGCTACCCTCAAGAGTGTCACTTATTTTAGTCGATAAACTACACTTACACACATTAATCATGTTAGGGACATGGAAAATTTTTATAACATCCATAACATCACACCAGAGAATGTAGAGATTAGGTTGTTGGCAATAAATTTTAAAGGAAATTGCCTCAAGTGGTATATAACTTTAGCCCCTAATTTGATTGACTCATGGGATGAACTAAGAGAGAAATTGAGCAAAAGATTTGAAGATAAGAGTAACCATTTTTCTTTGGCCAAGCAATAGACCACCATAAATAGATATCCTCAAGAATTCATGTAATATTTTAATGTTATGTTTTAAAAGACATAGATAGGATCCCAATTATTGTAATACCCACTCTAAAATATGCATTCCTATACTACCATAAGGCTTTGCATAGTGATATAACAGTTATGATTCAGTTTAAAGGTGGGTATACCTTACTAGATGATTTTGAGATTAATATTATGGTTGAAAAGAATCCAATCCAATCTAGAAAACATGCTCCAAGTCCCCCTATGCCTTTGGTTTTTGACATTAAACCCCCTACCCCAACTCTTGCCATAACTAGTAATGAGCTAGTTTCTCTTACTCAAACAAAAAATTATAAATGATTTAGAAGGGTTACTTAAGAATATTGTAAAAAAATTCATGGTAATGGAAAGGCAAAAAAGTTAATTTGATAGGCCCTCTCAATGGAACCAATCTTATCATCCCTATCAATCAAATAGGCCACCCTTCTAAGGAATTTCTCAAGGCCAAGGTCATATCACCAATGTTAGACCATACACAAATTTCAACCCAAATTCATCCTAAAAAATAAATACTTATTACCCACTCAAAAAAAATCTAATTTAAGATCAAGAATGGTCTCCTTAATAGAATCAATCTCATGAAAAATTGACCAATCAAGATGGAGGGTTGAATCAAGATTATGTGGCACAAGAAAAAGCTTTTCCTTATATAACACAAGATGAAGTTTATAATCAAATTATGGATGTTGGAAATCAATTTCAGTCTTGTAATACACTTTTAAATTTCTAAGAAGAGGACTGTTGTGTAGTGAATCAAGTTAGAAACTCAAGTAGGGTGATAGATAGTTCAATTTCAACCAATACTAGGTTTAAAATAAAAACTATTGAATAGGTACAAGAGAGTGGGAAAGGTTCAGCTATAATTCCATCCATGGCTCAAGGGATAAGAGAGATTAATTTACCTCTTAAGGCTCAATAATATAAAAGAAATTAGAATGATAAGAATACATTTGCACACCAATAAAATCAAGCCCAAAGTGATGTCATAAGTCCTAGAAGACAACTAAAGATTGGTGTTTCTTCTCTCAACATAGTGGATCAAATGAAAATGATTCATGTAAGTATGCCTGTGTAGTACACTTTGTCAATTTTGGGATAAAGGTATATGCTACAAGAATATTTATCTAAGCTCATATCATCATTAGGTGCAACAAGAAAGGGTATTATTACATTCATAAATATATCTAATCCTAGTGAGTCACATCAAGGTAAAGTTAACAAGAATCATCCATTCTATATTTTAGTGATCATTAGTGATTTTTTGTTCATAATTGTATGATAGATAATGGGGTTAGTAGTTTAGTCATGCCAAATAAAATAGTGGATAAACTAGGCCTCAAATATGAACCTCATGTTAAAGGTATGCTACAATTAGATGGATTAGCCACTAAGATGATTAGTGTTATCAAGGGTTTAAATATAAATCTTCATGATTAACCTAATTTCTCTATTTATCAATATGTGGTTGTTGTTGACTTGTGACCATACTTTTCCCTTTACTTGTCAAGGGACTTCATGGTTATGATTGGTGGTTACTTATCATCATATTGGTCATACATGTATTTTAGGATAAGATATGGCACAAAATTTACTATAATATTAGAACCATCTGAAGGTTTCACATTGATCCATACAAACTAAATGTTATTAATGTTATGTGTGCTATCATTGGTGAGGAGTATCAACCTAGTGACCATGAACATTATTCCTATTGAAGACATTTCATATCTCTTCCTTGATGAATTAGGGGTAGAAAATAATGAGTTTGACCCATATAAAGGTGTTGATGAAGTTGGTCTTGGGGTCTATTATCGACATGAATAAGGTACATCCATACATTTTCTTTCTAAGCCTAATAAGGATAGTGATGGTCTTTGGAAGTTATTTTTTGATGGATTATAGGTATGATGCTCTTTTCTCCATCAAATCAAAGGTATTATTCATCCATTAGATTTTAGTTTAGTTTTTATTATAATACAACTAAATATGAAGCTCTTATTCATGGGATTCAATAGGCAAGGAAGAAAGGAGTTAAACAAGTTCAAGCCATTGAATATAGTGAACTGGTTACACACCAAGAGGTAAGAGTGCATCCAAGAACACATTATTTAAGTCATAAAATCATAGAGTGTGGGACCTTATTGAGGATTTTAAGTCTTTTAACATCAAATAAATCCCAAGGGAAGAGAACCAACATGTTTATAGGTTGGCATTAGTTGAGACACAATTTTACATCCCTAATGATGTCAAGAATCCTAAAACTTGGCCACACATCATGGTAGTTGTAAAGCCTTAAATACCAGACTTTAATTGGAAAGTTATATAAAGTGACAAATAAATAACATGTTTCATCCAACATGAGGCTAGGTTTTCTTGAAAAAACCAATCCAAGATAAATCACCAATATGGGGACCAAATTTTGAAATTAAATTATAATAAGATTCCTAAGGGGACGGTTAATCTTGAAGGTATATTCAATAAAAGTGATAAAATGAGGAGAGATAAAATAATCATGTCTAAAAAGGAGGAATATCATGAGAAGGTGGATTTTTTAGAGATAAAATCCTAACACTTTGAAAGGTGTGTACTCTAAGAGATAAGGTTGTATTCATTAAGTTATGTAATTAAGTTTTTGATGTCTTTTCTTGGGAGTATAGTGACCTCAAAGGGTTTGATCCCTCATTATCTCACACTATATAAATTGATACTAATGTTAAGCCTATAAGGCAAAGGCAAAGGCCCATTAATATTAAAGTGGATGTGATCATGAGGAAATCACTTTCCAAGTTGATAGAGTAAATAATTACCTTTCCTATAAAACACTCCTCATGGGTTACCAACCTATTCCTTATGAGAAATAAGAGTGATGAAATTAGATTATGTGTGGATTTTAAAGACTTGAATAGGATCTCATTATAGGATCACTATCCTCTACCTTCAATGGATCAAATCCTTCAAGTAGTGGTATGTTCTCATTATTTCACTTTTTTTTATGGATATTCAAGATACAACCAAGTGTTGGTAAAATAAGAAGACCAATATAAGACAACCTTTATATGCAATAAAAAATGCATCAGATCTATAAATCAATCCTAGCTTAGAGAAGATGGATCCTACCTAGACTTCTGATTGGGAATACATTAAATAATTTAAAACGTGATCAATATGTGGATTTTCTAGACCCAATTAGGGGATCTCTTATCACAAAAATAATACTAGGGAGGGTTCCAAAGCCTCCAGTCAAACAAAACTTAATAATAATCCTAATTAAGACCTATGTTTTCATATTCACTATACTAATAACAAGTAAAGCAAAAAGTCTAATCTAGTGCTCACCAAAGCTTGTGGCATAAAGTGGGGGTAATAAAGAACAAAATTAAAAATATAGAGAATACATATACTCACATCAATGTATATGTAATTATAATGCATGAAATAGAAATACAAATGCATATATATCTACTCTTACAAAGGAATAACAAAGTTAAGAATACTTACCTTTGAAGATGAACCCATCGAGTCTTAATCTCTCCCTTGGCCAAGGTGTTGTGAAATAGGTTTTTATGGTATGTAAGGATGATAAGGATAAATCAGATCCAGGCTATACACCCTATCAATGCATCCAAAAGACTTCTCCATAAGATAGGTTTTATATCTCCAAAGAAAGTATGAAACCCTAAGCTTGTTCCTCAAGTATAATGGTGGATAAGTAGATGTGAAATAGATCATACTTATTATTCTCTTCTATAAATAATGTAAAAATGATCTTGGTTATATAAGTGGATTTAACCCTAATCCATTCTGAAAGTTTTAGATGATAGGGTTGACCTAGTAGACCTAGTACTGTTATTGACAAAAACTCACTAGCTCACAGGCTAGGTTGACCAAGAGCCAACCTAGACCCTAAATGAGTTTTATCAATAAGATTACAAGGTTGACCAAGTTAACCTAGTACTATAAACTATTGAAAGGGGTTTTAGGTTAAAAAAGGGGGTATGAAAGATGAGAAGTGACTGGAGTGTGTAAGAGAGAAGAAATTTTTTAGGGGAATGGTTTTTAGGGGATAAGTGTGTAGATGACAAGTGGAAAAAGGGACAAAAATCCTATGAAACACCAATGGTCTACCCACCCCTTTCCCAGTACACCCTTTAAGGCATACACTTAGAGAGATTGAGACTTGATTGGTTCTTTCAAGATAAAGAGCATCAGTAATTGATAAAATTTTGAAAATATTATGTGTATGCATATGCCCCACTTGAAGCTAATTACATGTCACATAAGTGCAACACGAGATGGTGCTTTGGGAATAAAACATTATAACACATAAAACTAATGCTAATTAAAATATAGTAAGGAAAAAATAAGATAAATGAAAGGACAAAACTCAAAAACACATACCTTTACTTAGTGTTGTAGATAAAGAAGGAAACTACAAGATATGTGAAAGCATCCAATGTGAAGAACATTAGGCAAACCTAGAGAGCTTAGTGTAAAAAAGAGTTAAAAATCAAAAAATTTGGAATATAGGCATATATTAGTGTAAAATTTTATTTATTACATCACAATTCCATAAATTTTTACAATTCAAAAAATGAGTGAGTAAAAATAAAAATATGATCAAAATAAGGAATCTGATGGTAAATATTTGAAAGGTAAATAATTATGAATAGTAACTTTAAATAGGGTGAAAATAAAATCAATTACTATTGTTTTACTTATTTGGAGAGAAAATATATCTCTAAGATATCAAACAAAATCTGAAAGAGCCAAGATGGTGAGGAGATGATAGCTGAGATGAGGAGGATGCATAGTGGGATAGGTAATAAATGGTTGTAATTTTGAGTCTTTAATATAGAATACTAGTTCTATATGATTTATTAATATATTTATTTTGAGATATATTTGTGATTTAATGTCTATTTGGTTTATATTTTGAAAATTTTATAGAGGATGAAGAGATGAGATGGGGATCCTTAGTGAGGGGATCACTCCATGATATCCTAGATGGGGCACTGATGTCATATGACCCTACCACATTAGATGATCCTATGGTACCATCTACCCTAGTTTAGGTGAGCTAGTTTAGATTATTAGGAGATGCCATGAGGAAATTATAGGTGTGTGAATATGAACTATAGCCACCAATAGGGGTGGGAGTGAGAGAGGCATAGGCATAGAAGGCCTTGGCTCAGAAGAGAGCTGCACATTTCATTACCATTATTTAGATAGGGTAGGTACAAGCCTAGGAGGCCAACATATAAGGACATGTAGTAAGATTGAGATATTGGACATCCTCTTTACAATGTACTATTTAGAGGGGATTATCCAAGGCATCTATGGAAAGCATGGCTAGGCCATGAGCTAGACATGATATAGCCACAATTTAGAGCTGAAGCAATATGCTTTTGTATTTTATACCAAAAAACACACACACACACACAATATATATATATATATATATATATATATATATATATATATAATTTTGGTAGTTGGATGTTGATATTATGTGTTTGTATTATGGTTGTGGTTGTGAGTGCATGGATATATTTCTTTCTAGCACATGTATTTTTGTTTTTGTTGTATATGGTATAGGAAATATATATGTTGTGTTTCCTTTTCTAGAATTATGTAGTACACATGCATGGTTAAAAATAAAGGCACAAAAAGACTTCGTAAAGTATAATTAATAAAAAATAAATGTACTACACACTATTTCGTGTTGGGAAATGTATAACAAAAAATGACTAAGTATAAGAAACCAAAGAATGGTAAACAAGAGGGTACAAATTTGTTTTGAAACCATGAGAAATATTGACACTAGATTAAAATAAATAAAATCACACTAAATCACATTGTGAAGTATGAAAATACTGTAATAAAATAAAAAGCATGTAAAAGAGCAATGGCATAAAAAAATCAATTAAGTCAATAAATCATACTAAATCATTTTGGGATGTATAAAAGAGAAACAAAATTAGAAAATTGATCTTACATTAATCACATTAAGTCAAGTTAGGAAGTATGAAAAACTTAATAAAAATAGTTGGATTCTTACATGAAATAAGAAAATAAGAAGATAAAAGATGAAATATTAATGAATTACACTTAAAACATACTAAATCAAAATGGTAAGCATGTCAATGACATGTAACTCATAATCAATCACATCTTATCTAATATTTAAAATGTGTAATTTTGGTGTGACTTGGATTATGGAAAATTTTGTGAGGAAGGCAAGGTCCTATCTATGGTCTTACACTCCAAATAACAAAGGGAACACCAATGAGGTGTAAGTAATGTGGAAATATGGTATTCACCGATGTTTTTAAATGGTAATGTGAAAAATTGGTAATTTGTGAGGAAGTCTAGGTCCTATCCATGGTCTTACATTGCAATTCGTAGATGGAATCCCTAGGGGAGTGATCAGTGAAAAAAATAATATTTTTTAAGGGGAAATATTAAGGTTATAGGGAGTTAAAAAAGGAATGTAAAAATCATAATGTAGGCATCTTATGAGAAGACCTTATGATAAATGAGATACACTAAGGACATGAGAAGACACCAAGTGACTAGTGACCATCAATATATATAGAATACTTGTTCTCTATATACACAAAGTTGTGTAAGTAAATAAGTGTGATACTAAGATAAACTCATGTAGGTAGTTTTGAAAAGGAAAAGTAAAATTCACCTATCTTCCTAGAACATGTTCTCCATTCCTTAGGATCCCTTATAGATTCATCAGTCTACATTAAATATTGGGTAATAGCATGAGAAAGTAGGTAGCACTAATTTTTTTTTCTTATCCTTTTCTAATATACTAGCCTACCACAACCCAATAGACCTTGACTCTACCTATTATGTTGTGAATCCTATCCACATTACAATACATTTCAAATATTGTAAATTAAAATGTATTGTACACTCTTAATGTATGTGCCTTGTATAGAGTTAAAGAGGATGATAGAGGTAAGTAAAGGTACAAGGCCCAATTGGTGGTAAATGGGCTTGCATAAAAGAAGGGAATTTATTTTGATGATATTTTTTATCCAATGGTGAAGATGAATTCTATTAGGACTATTCTTGGGATAGTGGCAGTGGAAGACATGCATTTAGAGTAGCTAGATGTGAATATTTCAATCTTTTAGGGTGATTTTGAGGACTTATACATGGAGTAGACATAGGGATATGAGGTCATAGGTAAGGAAAACATGGTGTGTAAACTAAATAAGAGATTGTATGGCCTAAAACAAGCTCCACAATAGTGGTACAGGAAATTTGATAGTTTTATGATGGAGAAGGAATACTCTAGGTGTCATTCACACCATTACATATATATAAAGAAGTTTGATGATGGTAGTTGCATCACCCTATGTCTATATTTGAACGGCATGTTAGTTGTAGGTAAGAACATGTAGGAAATAAATGTAATCAAGGAACAACTTAGTAATTACTTTGCTATGAAAGATTTGACATCCATCAAAAAAGTATTAAACAAAAATGTAGTAGTTATAAACATAGCATGGAAATTGTAGTAAGGATAAAACATAGCAAGGAAAAAATGTAGTGAAGACAAAACATAGTGGCAATAAAACATAGTAAAGGATACACTCACATAGAAGACAACACAACTTTCAACATCATGAAATCACATTTTCCTCTATTATTTTACTTTTAAATTTGGTGAATTAATTATCCACCATGAAATGTTAAATAATATCACCAAAATGAAATAGATAAAAAATAATAATGTGATAATCAATAAAATGTCCCAATTATCTTGATATATGCCATGGTGTGAACTAGGAGCAGTAAGTAGATTCATGAGTGATCCAGGTAGAGAGAACTAGTAGGTAGTGAATTGGATCCTTTGGTACATGAAAGGGACCATTGGGATAGCTTTAAGCTACAATGTATTACATACCACTTTATTTGCTTATGTATATTCATACATGGCTAGAGATTTAGACAATAGGATATGTATTTACTTAAATGATATAGTCGTGGGATGGATTTCATGACTATAAAAGATTGTGGCTTTGTCAACCATAGAGTTTGAGTATATTACTATCATAGGGGTAAGCAAAGAGATGATTTTGTTATAGTAGTTGATTGAAGAGTTAGGGCATAAGCGGGAGGAATGGAAGTTGTATAGTGATAGTCATAATTGTATACACCTAGAAAATAACTTTACCTTCCACTTTAGGATGAAGCATATATAATTGAGGTAAAATTTCATCAGGATAAATTTGGAGGAAGAGAATTTAAAGATAGATAAGATTCCTACCAATCATAATCTTGTAGACATGATGACCAAGGTGGTCACAAGGGAGAAACTAAAGCTATGTTAAGCTTTGTTTGGCCTTCACAAATGATAGTGAAAGGTTGACAAACCTTATTAGAGGAAATTAGTCTTCAAGTGGGACATTGTTATGTTGTGGATCCTATTTACACATTATAATGTATTTAAAATATTGTACATTAAAATGTATTGTACACTCTTAATTTATTCTTGCTATGGTTCACCCTTTTTCAGGGGTATAGATTCATGGTTTATATATAATTGTATATGTGTGGTTTCATCACCCATTATTAATGAGGAATAGTTATGGGTTGACTTGGCCCATGGTTTTAGTACCCATTATTTTATAAAACCACTTTTTTAGTTACCTATTGATGTAATTATATATAGATAGGCATACAGTAGGTAATATATAAGAAGAACTGAGTTTAATAAGGTGAACAGAGTGTGTGAATTCAAGTCTAAATTTGGGAGATTTTGTTGAGCGTAAATCTAAACAACATTTGTGCATTGTAATTGTGATAATACTAATCTAAGAGTGGATTATACTCTTTTTGGATTGTAATAATATTTGATCAAGTGTTTCTTGGTGGATGTATCCCATATTGGGTGAACCATGTTAAATCATGTCTTCTAATTATGCATTTTAATTTTTTTCTTTATGTATCTTTGTTCATACTTCTTGTTATTACAATTTTATGAAAGTATTCTACATTAATTTCTATTTTGTTCTTAACACTATCGTGAGGCCAACTATGGAGTTTGAGTTTTGATTGAAAAAAGGAGATGTGCTTAGAATAACATCTTTTAGTGTGATTTGACTTTTGATAAATTTAAATGTTGCCTTTTTATCATTACCTTTCATTAAATGATTTGGATTTTACATATTTTTATGGATTTTAAGATTCCTCCTCCATATAGACTTGGAATGACCCATCATGAGAGACAGAGTGATACACATAAATGAGATTTAGGATTTGTCTAAAGGAATCTAAGTATCCAAAGACAATATGGTCTAGAACATTTAGGCTTTACAATGAACTAGCATGTTATCTCAAGTCTGAACTATGTATATGCTTAGTTTGTGAAAGGGAATAAAGGGGACTAAAAGCATATCCAAATTAGATTGGTAAAATTATATTATAATGAGATTAATTATTTGCTAACTGATCACTTTGTAAAGAATGAATGACTAAATGGAGCAAGGTTTACATAACCAAGTCATAATAATAATTATCTACGTTTATAGAGATAAAATAACAAAAAAACATAAAAAATAACAAGGAAACCATAAGAAATGGACTCGTAAAGAAAATAAAGGAAATTATAAAGAATAAATCCATAAAAGAACATAATGATATCATAATAAATATAAAGTGTGAAACTAAAGTCACCATATAAGAGAAATATTTGACACAATGTCAAATAATGTAAAAATAGATAAATATAAAGTTAGAGCACACATCCAAGAATGAAAATGTAAGAACATAATGCATGTGGTCATAAATATTGATATATTTTTTCACACACATTATCCATGACATTTGATAATTGTATATGAAATTGAATGTGAACTGCAACTAACGTCTCATCGATCTTCAATGAAAGTTGAGAAAATACTTCACATCAAATCTCCTTGATAGAAAATGTAAGAATGCTTGAAGGATCATGATGATGAGGGATATCATGCAGGGTATTATAATGGGAATTCATGGGAGTGGTTTTTATAGGAGATGAATGGGTCAGTAGTTGGGAAGGTGCCATAGTTGAGGGACTCATAGGTGGAGAAGGATCCATGTGTGAGGGAAGGTCCATGAGTGAGGGACTCATGGGTGGAGGAATAGTAGGTGAAAAAGGGACCATAGGAGGAGATGGAACCATAGGGGAATAAATGGGATCCTTATTACAATAATGACTTATAGGAAGAATGGTAGAAGGTATAAGAATGGTTAGGAGGTGATCCTTGAGATACTACTGAAGGATGTGAAAATGATCATTATGATGTGTGTCACATTTATGTTAGAGACAATATAACTCTCCATACTTAGGAAGATACTTAGGTAGTACTTTAAAAGGAGGTATAGCCTTATTTGAGGGCTGAGGAATGGTGGGATGCAAAGTGTCAATATATTATTAAAACTTATTATAATGAATGGATTAATGATTATCTATGATGTGTAAGAAACAAATATGATTGTGAGTAGACTTAGTAGGTTTACTCATAGGAGGAGGTATAACAAAAGCTAAGGTATCTTGGTATAGGGAAGAATCTCTAGTATAATGATTGATAAATTTATGAATGTCATAGTAAGGCTAATCAACCTATTTGGTAGGCAAAGGAGCCAGCTATGGTAAAGGGAGAAAGACATCACCAAGAGAAGGTGGGGTAAGACATCACTAAGAGAAGGTGGGGTTGGTGGAGAGGTTAGACAAGGATTAGCTAAAGGAGTAAGAGGATTATAAGAAAGAAGAGATTAATCAAAGTTAGGATTTGTAATGGGATCCAAACTAGGCTCTACTAAGGAAAGGGTAGGGTCCATAAAAAACTAAAGGAGAGTTACATTCATCTCAAAGATAATTAGGCCATATGGGTCATGGTATATATTGATGAGTTTGAGTTGTATTGTTCACATTATTTGAAGTTTTAAAATTGGTAGTAGTGGCTTGGGTACCATTATGAGTATTGGTAGGATCTTGATAAGAACTGTTGGTAAGTAAAGCACTAATGGCATAATTTTCTTATGTGGAAAAATATGGACTAGTAGAGGGGTGAGAAGGAATAACACTATAATCATGATTACCATGGGTATAAAATGATACACTAGTGGAATAATTGAGAAGAGTGGGTTTAGGAATAGGTCGACTAGATGTAGAACTTGTCATGTTAGTAGAGATACTAGGCATGAAGGTAGAGGAAGTCAAAGAAGAAGAAGTAATGGTATAATAAGGGGTAAAAATGGAAGGAAGAGGCTAAGAATCAAAGAATATAGTATCCTTAAATCCATGTGAGAATATGGAAGTGAATGAGGACCCTTAGTTTGACCACTTATCATGAGTTGGTAAATCATATAAGGATCATTTCCTCAATGTTGAGGAAACTCATATATGAAGAAAGGCATTTTATGTGTATACTCTAATTTGGGTTGATCTTCAAGTGAGAAGAGAGGTTTTAGAAGTAAATAATAATGAGGGGTCTCATTATTTATTGTGAGAGTGGCTATATGAACATTACTTTCATCTAGGATAGGAGCTACAAGCTACTTATGGGAGAACCTATTAGGGTTGGTAAGATTCATCATATCCATTGAATTCAACTTAGTGTTGTCTTTAAATAAGAATTTTTTGATAAAGGAGGGAGATTACGGAAGTAAAATGTGATTCAAAATCAAGTAAATAGAAAAGGGTAGATAAGAGTACAGATTCGACTAAGTCAACCTAGTACTAGAAATAAGGTCTAAAAACTAAGTGAATAATGATACAAAGTTGAAAAAGCTGACCTAGTACTATAAAATAGGATAGAAAATAGCTTGATAAGGATACATAGTTGATATGATTGACTTAGTATTGTATCCTAAGATGTAGAGATGAATATTAGGTTGACTAGGTTGACTCACTATTGTAGGCAGGGGAAATAAATAATCTATAAGAGACTGTGTTCAATAGAATGATAGTGTACTAAAAAAAGGAAAAAATTTGAAATTTACTTTAAATTAATAAATGGAAAGAAACACACAATTAATTGGGTCAATGAGAATGATCTAATTGATGCACACAACATAGAACCTTACACCAATGTTGGCCAGTGTAAGTTTTTGCAATATAACATATAATGAGCAAAGAACAAGTAGTCAACTAAAAAGTAAATTCTAATTAAGTGGTCATCCTTAATGTTGTTAGCTTATAAATATTTATTTTAGGTGTGATAAGGATGTTGGATAAAAGTGGGGAAATATAAAGCAATCTATGGATGGTTTCAAGATGTTTAGGCTAAAAGGGATCTATGTTAGTAATGGTATTGGCTTGGTATTAAGTACTACCCCCTCACTTCACAATCCTACAATGATAAGGGTGTTAGGTGATTTTCCAAGATACCATTAACCATGTGTTTATACTTGCCTAGTAAACCAAGTCAGCTTTCTACTTAGTGATGAAATCTAAGTAGGTAGGCCTTGGGTAAACAAATTTTTTAATGCATTTTCAGATTATGTGATTTTATAGTGTCTGCAAGAAAGAGAAAAAATGAAACTAAATGGTATATTGAAAAACCACCTAATTAGACTATGTGATCTAATCAAAGAATTCAAATAGCTAAAATTGAAAGTCTGAAGTAATTACTAGCATATAGTTATCAATTTCTAATTTGAAACATAGTATAGTGTTAGTTTAGATGATAGTGTATGTAAACATTACAAAATAGAGTCGACAATGTTGCTACTATACTCAAGAAGCAAGGGTCTTTAAGAACTATGTCAAAAAGATCAACCTTGTTTTTCAGACAAAAGACAAATTATAGAACTAGGTCAACTAGGTTGACCTAGTTTACTATATGAGGGTAGTTTTAAAGACTACAAATTATGCAAAATAGAACTGTAAGGAAAAACTGAAATGAAAGAGAAAGAGAGAAAAGAAGCTTGGTGGGTTGGAAGATATTAAGGAATGTGATATTTCTATTGAAGTGCCTTGAGTGTTACTTGTAAATTCTACCAATTATGTCAATTGGGTTGACCTTTCCTTATTTTTTGAAGCATGTTAAGAATATTATACCAACATGATCAACTAGTATGTTTTCTAATAGCTTGTAAGATGACTATAGTAGCTTGAGAAACCTAGTATGCTTTTTGGAAGTTTGTAAGAGTACTATACTAGCCTAGTTGACTTAGTATGTTTTCTATAAGCTTATAAGAGTAATTTGTCATCCCATTTGACCTAGTAACCTATATCTGATAAAGACATGTACAAATAAAATAGAGTCATTTTTTATGTGACTATGTTAAACTTGTGCATAAAAGTTAGAAAATATAGCAGACCTATTAACCTAGTATCAAAAATATGGAAAAATAATAAATAAAATGATAGAAAATGAAAAATGTGAAAGAAAACTTGTAAGGATTAGATTCATGTCAAGTTCACTAGAATGTACGCAATCAGAAATGCATCAAATCTATAAATCAATCTTAACTCAAAAAAATAGACCCTACTTACACTTCTAATTGGGGTTACCTTAGATAATTAGGAACTTGAACAATATGTTGATTTAATAGACCTAATTAGGATATCCCTTATCACAAAAATAATAGTAGGTAGGGTTCCAAGGCCTCTGATCAAGAAAAATCATACAATAACCTTAACTAAGCCTTGTGTTTTCATATTCACTATACTAATAACAAGTAATGAAAAAAGTCTAATCTAGTGTTCACCAAAACTTGTGGCATAAACTAAGGGTAAAAAAAAAAAAGTAAACATGAATAGAATAAATATACTCATGTCAATATATACATAATTATAATTCATGGAAGAGAAGTGAAAATGCATATCTATCTACTCTTACAAAGGAGGAAAAAAGATAAGAATACTTACATTTGAAGATGAACCTGCCGATCTTTAATATCTCTCTTAGACAAGGTGATTCACAAGAGGTTGTTTTGGTATGTAAGGATGAAAAAGATAAATCAGATCTAGGATACACAACCTATCAATGCATCCAAAAGACTTCTCCATAGGACAAGATTCATATCTCCATAGAAAGTATGAAACCCTAATCTTGCTCCTTAAGTAGAATGATGGATAAATATATGGACAATATCTCTTAATTATTATTGTCTTCTCTAAATAATGGAAAAATGATCTTGTATATATAATAAAATTTAAAACTAAGCCCTTCCAAAAGTTTTGGTCGATATGGTCAACCCAGTCAACCTAGTATTATTATTGACAAAAACTCACTAGGTCATGGGTTAGGTGTTAGAGCATTTAATCTTAAGTGGAATTATTGATATTTAGCCTTGGTAAAGTTATTAAATAATAATAATAATAATAATAATAATAATAATAATAATATATTATTTATTAATATGAAGTGAAAAACTCATGAAAAAAATAAGAAAGTTATAATTATTTAATGAGTTACTAAAAATTAATTAAATGACTTTATTGGGATGGATGGACCCATTATTTTTACAAAAATCACCTCCCTTGGAATTTCACTATAAAATAGGGTTTTACCCCTATTATGAATACACATATGAAAAAATTCAGAAAGATGGATACACTTCTGATATCCTTATTGAAGAAAATGAGAAGTTGGCTCAATATCAAAATATTATCACTAAAGAAGAAATCTATTAGAGACAAAGATCTACGTTGTTATGGTTTAGTGAAGGAGACAAAAATACAAAATTTTTCCATCTATCCACTCTAAAACACAGAGCTAAAACTCATATTCCATACCTAAAAAAGGGAGATCTGAATATTTTAGAGGAAAATAAAATCAAGGAGGAAATGCTATCCTTTTTCTCATCCCTTATGAAAGCTGATCCCAATATTAATTTAGAAAGTCAGGCTAAAATCCTTAGAGTGATTCCTCCTTTGGTTTCAAAGGAATAGAATAAAATGTTATGTTCAATTCCAAAGGATGAGGAAATCTTTAAAGTTGCTTGTTCTCTAGGAGGAGATAAAGCACCTAGACCTGATGGCTTTCCCATGTTCTTCTTTCAAAAACTATGGAAATTTGTTGGTAAAGATGTAAGTGATGTTGTGAAGGAATTCTTTGGAGCTAAATAGATGCTTAAGGAAGTTAATTCTACCTTTTTGTGTTTGATTCCTAAGAGGATTGGTTCAGATTCTCCTGATCAGTTTAGACCGATTAGCCTCTGTAACTCTTTCTACAAGATTATTTCCAAAGTTCTTACTTCTCGACTTATTCAAGTGATTCCTTTGATAATTGCTGATCAGCAAAATGGATTTATCCCAGGAAGACAAATTCTCAATTCTATTATTATTGCTCATGAGAATATTCATTCATTATTCTGTTTTAACAATCAAGGTTTCATAATGAAAGTTGATATTGCAAAAGCCTATGATAGGGTTGACTGGTCATTCCTTTCAAATAGTCTTTCAGCTTTTGGCTTTGAACAAAAGGTGGTTGGTATTATTTATCAGTTGATTTCAACTTCCTCTATTGCTGTATTGGTAAATGGAAGCTCTTCCCACTTCTTTAATCCATCACAGGGGTTGAGACAAGGTGATCCAATATCCCCCATTCTTTTTGTAATTATGGTTGACTGCTTGGGAAGATATATAGGGGATTTGGTCCGTAAAGGTTTATTTAAGGGATTAAAACCCTCTTATCATTCTCTAATTTGCTCCCATGGACAATTTGTTGATGATACTATCTTCATGGGTAAAGCTGAAGTTAAGGAAGCAAGAAATTTGAAGCAAGATATTAATTTATATTCTTCTGCCTCTAGTTAATTGATTAATTGGAATAAAAGTGCAGTGTTCTTTATTAATACCCCTATTCAGAGGCAGAATAAAATTGCTAAAATCCTTGGATGCTCTATAAGATCTTTCCCCTTATCTTACTTGGGCCTTCCTCTTGGATTGGAAGTCCCTATTGCCTTTTGGGAGGATCTTATCAATAAGTTCAGTAAGAAACTTGTGGGATGGAAAGGAAATATTTTAAGTCAGGCAGGAAAGTCAACCCTTCTTAAAGCTAGTCTTCAAAGTATACCTACTTATGCATTAAGTCTTTTCAAAATACCTACCAAATTTGCAGAGTCTATTGAAAAAATCCAAAGAAATTTTCTATGGACTGGTACTGAGGAAAAAAAGAGGATGCCTTTAATTTCTTGGGATAACATCTGCAAACCTTTCAGGGAAGGGGGGTTGGGAATAAGGAAAATTAGAAGTATGAATACAACTGTCTTAGTAAAATTGGGATGGAGAGTTTATCATGAAAATAAAGAGTGGAGTAATATATGGAAGCATAAGTATTTATTCAATGCAAAATCCCTTTCTGATTTCTTTTCTTACCCTGATGTAATTCACCCCTCTTCCATATGGGGGGCTGTTCAGGGAACCAAACAAATTTAGAAAAAGGATGTTCTTGGAAAGTTGGTAATGGACTCAAGGTGAAATTTTGGGATGATGCTTGGTTAAAATATTACCTTTTGATAGAATAATTTCAAGATAAGGATGTAGTTGATTGATGTAAGCAAAGATATGGTATATTTGTTACTCAGTATTGGTAGAATAATTCCTGGGTGAATATAACTGATGTCGATCAAGATTTCTATAATATACAATTATCCCTTAATGCTATCTCTCTTTATCCTTATCTTGAGGATAAGATTATCTGGCATGATGATCCTAGTGGACAATTTAAAGTTTCTACTATTTTTATTTCAAAGGGAAATGGTAATCAACCTTTGTGGTCATGTGCCTGGATCAAGGGGCTCATCCACAAAATTAAAATATTCTATTGGACTCTACTTCAAAATAAAATCCTAACTCTTGACAACTTGCAAAAAAGAGAAATAAATGTGGTTAATAGTTGTATTCTATGCAAAAATGGTTTTGAAGATAGACATCATATGTTTGTGAATTGTTCTTATACGTAGCAAGTCTAGACTTAGATCCTTAATCTCTGGGGTATAGAATGGGTCCATCAAAAAAGTGTGGATCTATCTTTTATAAGTTGGAACTATCCCTCTAAGAATCCTAATGTTCTTTTTTTTATGGAAATTAACACTTCCTCATATTTGGTGGGGCATATGGAAAGAATGAAACAATAGAATATTTAGAAGTAAAGAACTTCTAGGATGGGTGTTGGGTCAGAATATTATTAGAGCAATAAAGGAGAATTTTATATCATAGAGGGATCCTGATCCAACCTTTCAAATTGATAATCCCTTAAGATCTGAAAGGCTTAATTTGAAAACTGATAATCCAAGATTAGGTGTAAAATAGAATGTCCCCCCTTATGGATGGATCAAAGGAAACTTTGATGGATCTGCTAAAGGGAATCCAAGAAGAGTAGGATGTGGAGGAGTCTTGAGAGATCATGTGGGAAATGTAATTGATGCTATTGCTATCCCTATTGGTAAGTTGAATAGTCATATTACAGAAGCTCCTGCAGCCCTTCATACCATTAAACTAGCTGTTGAGTCAAGATTTTCCAAATTATGGTTGGAAGGTGACTCCTTTAATATCATAAATATCTTAAATAATAAAAATTCAATTTCATGGTCTATTGAGGCAATGGTGATAGAAATTAAAGCCTTAATTCAAAATTTTGAAAAAGTGACCATAAACCATACTTACCGTGAAGCCAATGGGGTTGCTGACTGGATAGCTAATCATGTTGTTCGAACAAGGCATAAGGTGATATGGCAAGATGCATTAAATAAGCATGTTTATCTCAAAGTGATTATTAATTATGATGCCATTCATTCAAAGGTGGGAAAGATCTACCTGGAATAGCAAGTTAATGATTTAGTGGAGTGGCCTCACAGTGGATAGACTACTTTCATTAAACAGGTACATTCATGAGAATGTAAAGTGGTTATCGCATGTGCTAGAAAATAGGTGAACTCCATTACAAGTTGAAAACAATTGGACTCATTGCTCAGTAAGTAGTGTTTGGGTGTTGCTGGAATACTGTATGGCCTAAAAAATGAAAGGTGAACCGAGGAAGCAGGAACCAAAAATTATGAAGACTGGAAGGCAAAACAAGATGTTTGGAAGATACTTTAGAGAGGGAAGGTTGTTAGTTACTTGGAGTGGCTGCATGGTTCTAAACCCCACATAACAATGGCATTCTTCAAAAATTGTGTCGATAATAGGGTAACCCTCCATGGTATCATGGTGAAGCTCACTGAGGAATTCATTGTAGAGGTCATGGGGCTTCTAATGGAGGGTATAAAATTCTGTAAGCAGACTAGTATATCTAATGAGGCATACAACAAATTTCCAAAGATGAATACTGAGGAGTAGCAGTTGGAAAAGAGTGGAGATTTTTTTGACCTGGAGTAGATAAAAGGAATCTAGAGAGACATCTTATGTTGCATTCGTGAGTATTTTATACTTGATGCTAGAAGCAAAAGAGTCCATAAATTTCATTTAGTCTTTCCTAATCATTTTAGACACAAAGTTAGAATCTACTTCCCTTTCTACTTGTGCTTCTCACTGCTTCAAAGTTTGTTTGCTCATAGAAAAAAGGAGTCTCACCCTATATTGCATGAAGGATTGATTCTAATAATAGACGATTTCTGAAAAAGAAATGCCATTGCCCTGAATCCTTATTCGGACAAAAATAAGGATTCACAGAGTAAGAAGAATGAACATGTAAAGGGGAAAGAAAAAGTTAAACCTAAATCCTCTAGCATTAAAAAATAGATTGTTGATGAGGAAACTGAGTGGGAAAGTACATAAAGTTCTAAGGAGGAGAGGATGGAGGAAGAGGAAGGGACAGATAGTGGGCATTCCAGCTCTAACATGGAAGGTAAAGATAAAAGTGAGAATGAAAAAGAAAGGGACACAACAGAGGAAAAAATAGAACAAAAAAACTCTGATCATGAGGATAATCAGCAAGTATTGGGGGAAGTGAAAAAGAAATGGATGTTTCATTTGAGGATCCAGCTTCAAAAATAGAGAAGGAGCACATGGTTTAGGATGCCTATAATGCAATGGAGACTAGAGAACAAGTAAAGGATGATATTGTCCATAATGAAAACCCTGTTGATACTAAAAAATAGAAAAAAATGGAAAGGGAGGATCAAAATGAAAAGGATGAAGTCAATCCAAAAGAGAACACTAAAGATTTTAGTGACATTTGGTAGAGTGACAGGAGGCTTCCCTTCATGAATTCGGCCAAATGCAAAGCAGATGCTATTCTTCAAGTTGACTTGTGGATGTATAAAGAAATAATGGACCTCAAGAAGAGAATGGAAATAATGGAACATAATCAGAAAGTTGATTGGAAAAAAATCAATAATCTAGAAATGCAGATGAGAGATATTCCTATCAAACTTAAAGATTATGAGAATAATCTTACAAGGCTCATTAAGGAAAGAAAAATGAAGATGGAGGAGGTTACTTCTAGCATATGTGTTGTAGCTACAAACCTTGGAAAATGAGCTAATGAGGAAATAAAATCTTTGGAGGGGCCTAGTAAGAGGACCAGATAGAGCTCGAAGAAGAAAGCTTTGCAAGAGGTAGCTATGTCGGCTACAATATCCATACATGACACTGTTGTGATTAGAAAGGAAGTGGTGAAGATGATCCTAGAATTAGAAGAATAGGTTTTTTCTATTCATACTATTTTGGTCCTTATTGTTGGATGTTATAACTAGTTCAATTTTTTGGTTCTTTTTTTTTTAAACGAATTTGAGTTTCTAGGTCTTTGTAAAACCCAGGGTCTTTCTTTTGTTGAACTTGAATAGTGGTTTTAGGTCCATGTAAAACTTGTTTTTGATACTGCTCAGCAATAGGTGTTAGGTTTGTTTTTCCTGTGGGGCGTTATTGTTTTATCCTTCTTCCTTTGTTTCTGGGTTTTAGGGTCCCTTCAAACCCTGTTTTTACCTTAATCTAAAACTTATGATTTTTGTGAAGGCCATTCTGTGATTAAGTGAGAAGGTGGAAGAATTTGTATTGGAGTTATTGTTTCTCAATTATTGAATATAACTCATGAGTTTTTTTACCCCTTGAAGGTTTTCCCACTTTGAAATCTCTATGTCATTTGTCTCATATTCTTTGCATATTCATTTAAACTTCTATATCTCATATTGTGTATTGCTATACACACACACACACACACACACACACACACACACACATGTATGTATGTATGTATGTATGTACATACACACACACACACATATATGTATGTATGTATACATATATATACATATATATATATATATGTATATATATATATATATATATATGTATATATATTATATAAATACATAAATATATATATACATATATACATATATATATACACAAATATAAATATATATACATATATATATATATATGTATATATATATACACACAGATATATATATATATATATATATATATATATAGGGAAGCAAATTATATTGAATTAAATATCAATGTTTGATATATTGAATTAATTATTTATATATTGGGATGCCATTGGCCTGTGTATGGCTCATGCTTGGAAAAACTCAAATATATATATATATATATATATATATATATATATATATATATATATATATATATATATATATATTTGAGTTTTTCCAAGCATGAGCCATACACAGGCCAATGGCATCCCAATATATAAATAATTAATTCAATATATCAAACATTGATATTTAATTCAATATAATTTGCTTCCCTATATATATATATCTGAGCTTCTACACTCCACAAGGTCTAAATCCATGAAATATTTCATATATATGTATATGTATATGTGTGTGTGTGTGTGTGTGTGTGTCTATATATATATATATATGAAAGATTTCATGTATATGTATATGTGTGTGTGTGTGTGTACACACACACACACACACACACACACACACACACACACACAAACATACATATATATGAAATCTTTCATGGATTCAAACCTTGTGGAGTGTAGAAGCTTGGGAAGCAAATTATATTGAATTAAATATCAATGTTTGATATATTGAATTAATTATTTAAATATTGGGATGCCATTGGCCTATGTATGGCCCATGCTTGGAAAAACTCAAAAAATTGATCTTTTAGTCAAAATTCAATTTTTTAAATTCTTTCATTATTAAAAAAATATGAAATATCGAAACAAATTTAAATATTTTTGGTTGCATGTACAAGTTTCTAGGCTCTCCCAAACATTTACAGGGGTGCCATACTTCATCTTGGATAATTCAAAATATTGAATTCTTCATCAAAAAATCCATTTTGAAGGTCCATTTGTGTTTATCAAACAAAAAAGGAGGGTTATTGAATTTTCAAACAAATATGAGACTTGTACAAGGGTATCTAAGATCTTAAAATTCTACAAGGTAGCCATGAATCTATAGGTATTTTTTTAAAATTCATATTGTTTTGAAAAATTATTTAAAAAATAAATTATTTATTAATTTCTTTTTTTCAAACCCCGTGTCCCACCTTTGAAAAAAGAAAGAATTACTAAAAAGTTATTTTTTTAAATCTTTTTCACTTATGTTATTTACATGCACATAATATATTTATTTATATTTTTATTGTATTTTTAAAAAATTAGATAAAAACATATATATTTAAATTAGTGCATGTAAAATCTCAAGTAAACTCTTAGAAGGGTTGGTAGCTTTCATTTTGTTAAAAGCTTGTCACGAGGGAGGTCTTGTCTTCAAATTCCCCCTAATTTATTTATTTTTTAATTTTTTCTCAAATTAACTTAAAATTAAAGTAATTTTAATTTCAAATCTTTGTTTATGTGCTATGTTTCATGTATTCAAAACCCTAAGTAAACCTATCGACCTTCATGCGACATTTAATATAGTTAAAACCTAGTCAAACATAGCCATGTCACCAATAAATGTTGAGGTTTTTGCATGTTTTAGACACATTAGAGTGGTCCATTTTTTATGTTGAAGCCTTTTATTATTTTTTTTACACATTTTTAAATAAAAGTGCCCAAGTAGTCATTTTGAGTGTGACTCTGTTGACACTTAGATTTGTGCATTTTAAATTTAGTTTTTTATATTATTTAACATCTAAATTATGTAATTAAATATATTTTTACATGTGATTTAACTTAATTTAAAAACTTAAGTTAAATTCACATTAAAAAAATGTTGAATTTTAAGCATTTATTTATTATCTTGTTTAAAGGGAAGCTATGGCTTCACCTAATTTTTCCTTAGATAAATCTCAAATGCTTAATGGAAATAATTAAAATATATGGAAAAGTCATATTAAATCTAAATTTATGGCCCATAAATTATGGAATATTATCATTGAGAATGAAAAATCTCTTTCTAGATGACATGTAATGCCTAAGCTTACCAATGCATTTCAACAGAAATATCAAGAAGCTATGTCCATTATCTTGAGGATTGTTAAGGATGAATTCCTTCTCCACATTTGTAATCAAGAGTCTCCTATCAATGGTTTAAAACTTTGTAAGTCCATGCATGAATTTACTCACCTTTCAAAGATTATTAAATTAATCTTTGAATTGCTAACTACACCTATGAAGCATGATGAAAAAGTTTTTAATTTTTTTGATAAAATTAAAAACATTAAAGCTCAATTAGATAGATGTAATTGTAATTTGATTCAAGATCAATTGAATATTCATGAAAAGTTGAAAATTTTCATTTCAATTTTGAATTTTAAGTATTAAACTAAGCAAGATATCCCTGATCTTACCACTTTATCTACTTTCCTAATTCAAGAAGAGCAAGTTATGACAAATTTTGATTATAAATAAAATGATATTCAATCACTTCTCACATTAAATAATATTTTTTATAATACTAAAAACCATAAATCTAACCTTAATTCTGCTAAAGGCAAATATGGAAATAAAAAATTTGGTAATAAGAATCATATACCTAAATTTAATAGAAAATACAATTTGTGTGGTAAATTTGGTTATAGAAGGGAAAATTATTATAAAAACATGGATATAATTAACAATAAATCTTCTAAAAATAACAAAGGGAAGAAAATTATTCAAAACAAATAGAAAAATTAAAACCCTAATCATAATAACAATCAAGATTCAAATATTATTGCTTTGTATGTTATTTTATGTGCTTCAAATGAGAATGAATGGATTTTAGATAACAGTGCATCGCAACATATGACATGATTATATAATATTTTATGTGATTCTAAAGATATCTCTAAAATAATTTATTTAGGAGATAATTCTCTTTTAAAAGCAACTAAATAGGGAAACCCAAATTTTTTAAATATTGTTATTAATGATGTTTTCTATGTACCTAAGCTTAAAAAGAATTTGCTATCTTGTTCTCAAGTTACTAATGATAATTTCATTGTAATATTTTTAAAAGATTGTTGTTCCATTACAAATCAATTTGGTTCCTTAATTGTTGAAGGTATTCAAAATAATGGTTTATATATCTTCTCTCCTTATTTTGCATGTTTAATTTCATTGGATAATAAGAATGAATCTCAATTATGGAATGAAAGATTAGGAAAATTTAATTTTAGAAGTTTACATGTTATGTTTGTGAATAATATTGTTGTTGGACTTCCTTCTATCCCTTCTCAACATGAAATATTTGAGGTTTGTTTATGTAGTAAACAACATACTAACCCCTTTCACAAGAATCATGATGTAAATTCCTCTCATCCATTAGATTTAATTCATAGTGATGTTGTAGGACCTTTTAAAGTTGTATCTCTTAATGGTTTATTATATACTATTACATTTATTAATGATTGCATTCAAATGATTTAGTCTTATCTCAGTAAAATAAAATATGATGTTTTTTTTAAGTTTAAATAACTTAAAGCTTATGTTGAAAATGAATCTAATTTTTTTATTAATATATTAAAAAATGATAATGGTGGAGAATATGTTAGTAAATAATTTGATTTATTTTACATTAGTTATTGTATTCAAAGGTAACTAACAACTCTCTATTCCCCTAAACAAAATGGTATTACTAAAAGGAGAACCACACCATCATATAAATGGCTATAACTATTTTGTAATGTGAAAAAGTTTCTAAGTTTCTATGGGTCAAAGCCATGAACATTATTGTTCATATTATGAATAGAGTCTCTACCAAATCCTTGCATCTTTCTATCCCTTTATAAATGTGGACTAAGAAGACACCTAGTGTGGCTCATCTTAGAATTTTTGGTAGTCTTACTTCTATCTTTGTCTCTAAAGTTAAGAGGAAGAAGCTTGACCCCACCTCCTATTCTATCATTTTTTTAGGACATGGAGGTAATACAAAAGGTTTAAGAGTATATGATCCCTCTAGACATCAAATCATTGAGAATAGGAATGTTCTTATTTTTGAAAAAAAATTTATGAGCCCTCTGTGGATCCTCCCCAATGTTATTCTATTGATGAACTTGACTCTCATGTTTCTCCTTATGATGAAAAATATTCCCATGAAGAATTTGATCTAGTTATGGATAACCTAGAGTCTAAGGAGCCCCTTGAGTTTCATGTTCAATCTAAAAGACCTAAATGGGAAAATTCCCTAATTCAATCTCCTAATGTTGATAACTTTAATAAATTAATTAAAATTCAAAATTATTATCATGAATTAATGACTATGTGTGAATGTGAACGTCAATCATTTTATGAACCTACTCAAGATAGATAGAATGTTTCTATGCAAGCTGAATATAATGCCTTAATTAAAAATCAAATTAGGGACCTTGTCCCTCCTCCACATAAAATGCATATTGTCAGTTTTAGGTGGCTATATAAGATCACATATAATTCAATTTTTAGAATTTACAAGTTTAAAGATAGATTAGTTACTCATGGGTTCACTCAAAAACCTGGGATTGACTATGTTGAAACTTTTGCTTTTTTTAAAAAATTAGTACTTTTAGACTTCTTATTGCTCTTGCAACTTAAAATGGTTGGTTTACCAACCAAATGGATGTCAATAATGAATTTATAAATGGTGATTTAGAAGAATAAATCTATATGACTTAGCTTAAAGGTTTCACTGATCTTAATAGAGAACACTATGTATGCAAGTTAAAAAAATCTTTGTATGGCTTAAAACAATCTCCTTGAGCTTAATATTATAAGATTACTTATTTTTTCAAAGAATTAAGTTTTTGTAATTATTATTCAGATAATTATCTCTTTGTTAAAATTGAAAATGGTCATTCTAATTTTATTATATGTTGATGATTTGTTGATTACTAGTGATCTAACTAGTTTAATTCATAAATATAAGAATAAAGTAAGTCAAATATTTGAAATGACTAATTTAGGCATTCTACATCATTTTTTAGGAATGAATATATTTCAAGATAAAAATTTAATTGGTGTATCACAATATTAGTATGCACATAAAACTCTTATTATGTTCAACATTATTGATTGTAAATCTTCTTCTACTCTTATTAAAGTTGGTATCAAACTTGATCTTAAACCTACATATGAAAAAGCTAACCCTAATTTGTATAGATAGATTATTGAATGTTTGATTTATCTAACTATTACTAGGCTAGATATTTCATATGCTTTTAGTTTTGCTTCTTGATTTATGCAAGACCCATATTTAAATAATTGGAAATTAGCTAAATGAATTCTTTGTTATATCAAAGGAATAGTTAATTTTGGTTTATTTTATTATTCTATTGATAATGATAATTTATATGGTTTTTGTGACACTGATCATGATGGTGATACTTTAGATCACAAATCTACTTCTAAATATGTGTTTGTGTTTGGTGAAGTTGCTATCACTTAGAGCAGTAAGAAGTAATCTATTGTTTCTCTTCTACAAAAGTTGAGTATATAAGTGCTATGTAAACTTCTAGAGAAGCCATTTGACTATGAAGGTTTTTGAAATAAATTCATTTGTATTTTTCTCAAATTATCATCCATCATTATGATAACCAAATTTGTATATCTTTGGTAAAAAATCTAGTGCAGGACCAAAGAACTAAACATATTGAAGTTCATATGCGTTTTATCCAAGAGAAAGTCCTCAATGATAATATTAATCTATAGTTTTTATCCTATGGATGAATAAGTGATGGATATCTTTATAAAACCACTTGGTGCTACCAAGTTTTGTCAATTTGATGCAGTGCTAGGTCTCTTAGAGTTGTCATTGGGGGAGAGTGTGCATGATAATGCCACTTCTTGACAGTCATGTGTTTCTTCTCCTTTTATATACTTCTCATTGTAAAGAATTGTAAACTTTATGTGGAAAGTTTAATTTTTTACCCCAATACATTTAAAAGCATAATTTGTAATGAAGATCCTTATGTTATAAAAGGCTCCAAATATGCTTAGTGATTATTCGTAGTAAATAGTGAGACATAATCTCACAATCATGCTATCCTAAACTTAATTTTAATTTTATGGATTATAATTCATTTTGTTACAAAAGGTGACTTTTGGCATGATGAAAGTTTCTAGATCCTTCAAATTTTGTACATAGTATAATTCCTTTCTAAAGTGACTATGACATTTATCCCCACTTAGCATTAAAGGGGAGTGTTAGAGAATTTAATCCTAAGTGAGATTATTAACCCTTAGCCTTGGAAAAGTTATTAAATAATAATATATTATTATTTATTAACATGAGGTGAAAACCTAGTGAAAATAAATAATAAATTTATAATTATTTAATGAGTTACCAAAAATTAATTAAATGATTTTATCGAGATTGATGGACCCATTATTTTTACAACAATCACCTACCTTGGAATTTCACTATAAAATAGGGTTTTACCCCTATTGTGAATACACATCTGAATATGAATTATTTTTATCATATTCAACCTATGAGTTTTTTCAAGGCCATTTTGTGAAGAAGTGAGAAGGTGAAAGAATTTGTATTGGGACTATTATTTCTCAATTATTGAATATAAATCATTGGTTTTTTTACCTCTTAGAGGTTTTTCCACTTTAAAATCTCTGCATCATTTGTCTCATATTCATTGCCTATTCATTTACACTTCTAGATCTCATCCTGTGTATTTTTATATATATGCATACATGAAATATTTCACTACATTGGCCAATACCCAACCTAGACCCTAAATGAGTTTCACCAATAAGATTACAAGGTTGACTCAATTAATCTAGTATTGTAAACTATCAAAATGGGTTTTAGGCTAAGAATATGGATATGTAAGGTGAGAAATGATTGGAAGAGTGTGTAAGAGAGAAGAACAAGCCTAAGGGAATGGTTTTTAAGATATAAGTGTCTAGATAACAAGTGAAAAAATTGACAAAGATCCTAAAAATCACCAATGGTCTACCTGCCCCTTTCTCGGTACACCCCTTAAGGTGTGCATTTAGAGAGATTGAGACTCGATAGGTTCTTGAAAAATAAAAAGCATCAGTAATTGATAGAAGTTTGAAAATATTATATGTATACAACCTTCACTACCAAATTAGTGACATATATATATATAAGAGAATGCTATATGGGTTATCCAATGAAGGTTCCACATTCCAAAGAGGCATGGATATGGAATTACAAGATTTGATCAATGAGATGGTACTAATATACTGTGATGACATAACTATTTTTTCTAGAGATGTTAGTGACCATTTGAATCATGTAGGGATAATATTTGAAAGGTTTAGATAATATGGGGTTTCCCTCAACCTAAATAAGTGTGTCTTTTTTTCATGAAGGTAATTTACTTGGTCATATTGTTTCTAAATATGGGCTTACTATAGACCTTGATAGGGTGAGTGTCATACTAGCTTTGTCATTACCCAAACATAAGAAATCTTTGTAATTTTTTCTTGGCAAGAGTAATTTTGTTAGTATGTTCATACCTAGATTTTTACACTCTTGTAAGGCCTATAACATCCATATTAAAAAATCATCAAGAATTTTTTTGGACCAAGGAAGGGAAGGCTAGTTTTGAAGCCATGAAACAAGTTATTACTTAAGCACCTACACTAATCAACCCTAATTTTTTAAAGTAATTTATCCTATAGGTTTTTTCCAAAATTAAAACCATATCTTCTATGTCAATGTAAAAAAATAATGAAGGAATTGAACACCCTATATCTCTTTTTAGTCAAGTACTAAAAGGGTATAAAGAGAGGTACACATATGTTGAGAAACAAGTATTGGCAGTTATAAGAAGTCTCAATAAATTTAGGCATATGGTTTCGAACAACAAAATACATGTCATGATAACTCATCCAAGCATAAGAAAATTAATATTGAATAAATAATTGAATGAGAAAATATATGGATGGATAACTAAGGTGATGGAGTATGGTGTTTAAATTAAGGCCACTAATCTAGTAAGAGGAAGAGGGATATGTGAGCACCTAGAATTAGACCTCAAATAAGAAGGATGATTTTGGCATTGGAAGAAGGTCCTAGTATATCTATAACTTCATCAACTTCAAGTTGGACACAAGATATGGTGAAGTTCCTTTAAATAGGTGAGTGTCCTATGGGTCCATATCAAGTAAGAAGGAGATATGTTAGATTTCAAGAAATACCTTATGTCCTTATGGATGGAGTTATTTTTATGGGATACATAACATGATATCCATCCAATCAAGATTTTACAGGTCATAAAAGTCCAAAACTTACATCAAAACTTCTGTCAACTTCATGACACACTAGAAAACATCAACTTCATATGATTGGTACAGATAGAGGAGAGATATTCATGGTCTATGATTTTGGAAAAAGGAATGGGGCATACTGTTCTTTAGTTTTTTGGCATCAATTCTTATATTGGTGCCTTCATATTTATGAACAATCTTTAATACTACCAAATAGTCTTAAACCTCATGTAAACCCCATAGGCTCAAATTTGCATAATTTTCATGTAATTTGGGGCTCATTGGAGCATCATAAGCATTATTGAAGGTATATATGTATATATAAAACCATTTCCCATATTCTGCCATTAGGTTTACATGTGTGAATCATCAATTTTCAATAAGAGCTTCCATGTGAGACAAGTTGTAGGGTTTGCACTTGAAGTTTTAAAGTATCTAAAATAGGTTAAATGTATAAAATTAGTTTAAAGATGTTCTCCATAACACCATTTCCCCTCCATAATCTCACATTACAAATAATGAGCATATTGATACCTTACAGGCCCCAAATCCCTCACAAACTCATTATCTTGTATTTTTATAGGGTCCTAAGAGTAGGGTAGCAACTTCATGATAAGCCTTTAAATAAAGGTGTCTAATGGAAGAAAGTTTTAAAAAAATATATAAGCCTCTTCTAAATCTCTCTAAGCTTTCCAAGTCTAAGTGAAATATTCAAGGGTGGTGTTGACCAATTTTGACCTAAAGTTAAAAATGGTCAACCCATGTAGATTGAAACTTTTCATAGGGTTATTAAAACTTGTATATGGTCTTTTTATGTCTTGTAATGTTTTCAAAATGTTGTCCATGTGGCCATATTGGTCCTTAACTAACATTATTTGAGGTTTGGTCCCATGTGTGATTGTCTAGCCCTAGGGGTCATTTATGAGTCATGGTGTTTTCAAGCATGACTTAAGGTCATGTTATGGGTTTGGGTAATTATATAAAGTGTTTGTTATGTCTTGAAAGATATATTATCATGTATTACCCTTGTATAATGTTGATATGCACCATAAGTCATTTTGGTCACCTTTTGGCTTAATTTTGAGGAATGGTACATACCACCCTCAAGGGAAAATGTTTCAATAAGTTTCACAATGTACTTGATGTTAGAGGAGGGTTAGATATAGTCAGAACCTAATGACATTTGTAGTAAAATGCCTAAACTAAGTAAAATACTCTTTTACAAGAACTTTTGGGCAATTGTAAAGTATTGAAAGATCAACTTGTAGGTGAAAATGGTTTCAAAGAGTATCTTTGACTTACATAAGTCATATTCAATATCAAGATAAATTTTTGCATCATACTGATGCAAATAACTCTCTCATGTCCATCATTGCCTTCATAAGCTTAGAAAGTCAAAATTCAAATACATGGTATGACCAAGAGAGATAAATTTGGAAGATGAAACTTTGGAATATGTTTGGGGTCCTAATTATATTTAATTTAGTGTCATTAGTTTATATATTCATGACCTCTCCTTTATGAACAATCATTAAGAATGATAGTAGGTCACAATGTCTTGTCCATTCAAGTAGGGTTTGGATTTGATCTTGATTATTCATGCCATAAATCAATGGATGATAATGGTTTTTTTTAATTTTTTTAAAGTTTAAAATATTCCTTTCAATACTAGAGTCATTAACAAAATCAGATTCATGAAGAACCTTCATCAAGGAGAAAAGTGTTTCAAGTGTATGGAATGTATCTTCCCTACTGCAAGCATTTGTTGTTAGTTTGTGATGTTTATCACCTTCAAAAGTTACAAGTGCCTCAAATTTCATGGATATATCAATTTCATAAAATTCATGTTATCCCCCTTTGAATTTTATCCTTGTATACATTCTTCAAGTGTCTTTCTCTTTAAAAAACATGATATGTGCATCAATAGTCTTCTATAGGTTTGAGTACAAATGTTGACCCAAGTGGTAGTAACAAACTAAAATATCATGAAAGAGTAATATAAAAAAGGATTATAATTAAAAATTAATAAGAATATATAAAATTGTACTCTTAGATTAGGCTATAAGGTATTTTAGTCACTCATAAGTCTGTAGACCTATAAGTGAGTATTCATGGATCCTAAGTCCCATTTTAAATAATTTAAAACAAATGAGAGACCTGGTATACCCTCCCAAGCACCCATGTGACCTTTATAAACCATATTGTATCATTAAAATACATAAACAAACTATAAACTCTCATTTTCAATGTATAAGCCTTGCATATGAGTTGAGTGTACAAGCATATGTCATATATGTGAATGGACATATTTGGAGTTGTATAGTGATATCAAGAGATTCATAGAGTTTTTGAAATAAATGAAATAATAAAGAGATTATAGCTTATATAGTCTTCAAGTTTAAATACTCAAGAAAGTGACTATTTCTAATAAGTCTATACAAGCATGAAAAGAAACCTACAGGTTACAAACTATAGGTCCTCTTTTGTGATAAAAGGCATTTGTTCATTCCAAGAATAATTGGTTATAAACATGATTCAAGAATGAAATGAAAATATTCATTTTCCAATTCACACCATAAACCATTTGATATCCATGAATTTTGAGGTGATTAGTGTCATACTCACTATCAGAGTACACAAACCTAGTACTCATACACTAGTCTAGGTTTCAAGGTAAAAGGATAAAGGTTTATGGAACACTATGAAAGAGCCAATTAACCTTTTGAGGTAGTGAAAATGATATTTCAATGAGGTTCTTCACTCTCAAATAAATTTAATTTCATGACCATTTAAATGCAAAAGAGAATCAAGAAGATTGATCCTATAGCCTTAATGCTCACACATAAGTTTGTATATCAAGAAAAGAAGGCAAAGGTCTCAAAATGTCATAAAATGTCAATGGAACTTGAATAACAATGAAAGAAAACCTCTATGAAATTTGGTTACTTTTAGAGTGTCATGTGTTAGAAAATTTAATGACTAAGTGGTGATTATTTAATCCTTAGTCTATATTTGTTATTTATTAAATAATAATAATAATATATTATTTATTAACATGAGGTGGAAAGATCATGAAAATTAATAACATTATTATAATTATTTTTTAGTTACCAATATTTTTAATGACTATATAGGATGGTTGGACCCATTATTCACAATAGTCACTTACCTTTAAAATTACCTATAAAATAGGGTTTACCACTATTGGTTATTTTATATTCAGATTCACAAGATTATTCATGGGAATTTACTCAAGAGTTTTATGAAGGTTAATTTGGAGAGGATAAGTGAGAAGAGAAGTTTTATTGGGGTACTTTGTTTCTCAATAATTAAAATCAATAATAATGATATTTCAATGAGGTTCTTCACTCTCAAATAAATTTAATTTCATGACCATTTAAATGCAAAAGAGAATCAAGAAGATTGATCCTATAACCTTAATGCTCACACATAAGTTTGTATATCGAGAAAAGAAGGCAAAGGTCTCAAAATGTCATAAAATGTCAATGGAAATTGAATAAAAATGAGAGAAAACCTCTATGAAATTTGGTTACTTTTAGAGTGTCATGTGTTAGAAAATTTAATGACTAAGTGGTGATTATTTAATCCTTATTCTATATTTGTTATTTATTAAATAATAATAATATATTATTTATTAACATGAGGTGGAAACCTCATGAAAATTAATAACATTATTATAATTGTTTTTTAGTTACCAATATTTTTAATGACTATTCAGGATGGTTGGACCCATTATTCACAATAGTCACTTACCTTTAAAATTACCTATGAAATAGGGTTTACCACTATTGGTTATTTTATATTTAGATTCACAAGATTATTCATGGGAATTTACTCAAGAGTTTTATTAAGGTTAATTTGGAGAGGATAAGTGAGAAGAGAAGTTGTATTGGGGTACTTTGTTTCTCAATAATGAAAATCACTTTTCGTGGAGTTTTTACCTTATAGATATTTTCCCATGATAATTCATGTGTCTCTATATACAAGGAGATATGAGCTCTTGAAATTATAAATAGAAGCCATAAAGTTACAGGTATTTTTTAAATTCATATAGTTTTGAAAAATTATTTTAAATTAAACTATTTATTGATTTTCTTTTTTGCAAACCCTAGGTCCCACCTTAAAAAAAGAAAGAATTATTAAAAAGTTATTCTTTAAATTTTTTTTCACTTATGTTATTTACATTCAAATTATATATATATATATATATATATATATATATATGTCATAAAAAAGGTTTAAATGTATATTAGTGCATGTATTATTTTGAAACATTTCCTAGAAGAGTTGGTGGTCTATCCTTTTTCTAGATCTTATAACTAAGGAGGTCCCAAGTTCATAACCCCCTTATTTAATATTTTTTGACTTGGACAAATTTTTTTTTTCAAATTTAGTTTAATTTGAAATCAATTTTTTAGTTCATGTGCCAACTTTTCTAAACTCCTAACATGTCATCTAGTTCTGCAACTTTCGACCTATTGAATAATATTTTTGATAAACATATTCATGTAACCAATTGATATCTAGGTTTTGGCACATTATGGATGCATTGGAGTGGTCCATTTTTTGTTTTTAAGCCTTGTATTGAATTTCTTTACACCTTTTTTAATAATAGTGTTTAAGTGGTCATTTTGAGTATGAATATTTTGATACCTATATTAGTGAAACATTAATTCAACTTTTTGCATTTTTTGACATAAAAATTATGTAATTAAGTATATTTTCTTGTTTAATTTAGTTTATAATTCAAAAATTCAATTAAAATAGTTTATTTTTAAGCATTTGTTTACTATCTTATTTAAAGGGAAGCTATGGCTTCACCTCATTTTTCCTTAGATAAATCTCAAATTGTTAATGTAAATAACTATAATATATGTAAAATTCATGTTAAATCCAAATTTATGACCCAAAAATTCTGGAATGTTGTCATTGGGATTGTCAAAGTCCCTCTTAGATGACATGTGACCCTTGAGCTTAACAATGCATTTTAACAAAAATCACTTGAAGCTACATCCATTATCTTACAGAGTGTTAAAGATGAATTTTTTATCCACATTTATAATTAGGATTATCCTAGAGATGCTTGAAAACTCCTTGAATCCATGCACAATTACACTCATCTCTTGAAGATTATTAAATTAATCCTTGAATTGCTAACTAAAACTATGAAAGGTGATCATAAAGTTTTGAATTTTATTACTAAAATTAAAAAAAATTAAAGATCAATCAGATGGATGTAATTTTAATTTTATTAGAGATAAATTTATTTATTTTATCATTTTTTTAAATATTCATGAAAATTTTAGAAATTTTATTTCAATTTTGAATTCTAAGTATCAAATTGAGCAAGATATCCCTGATCTTACTACTTTGTCTACTCTCTTGATTCAAAAAGAGAAAATTATGACCAATTTTGATTTTAAATAGAATGCTACTCAAGCACTTATCACTTTAAATAATGTTTCTAATAACACTAAAAAACCTATAAATCTAACACTAATTCTGTTATAGGCAAATATGAGAATAAAAACTCTAGTAATAAGAATCATATGCCTAAGTTTAACAAAAATTATAATTTGTGTGGTAAATTTGGTCATAGAAGGGAAACATGTTATAAAAAAAGGATATAAATAAAAATCAAACTTCTAAAAATAAAAAAGGAAAAAAGTATAATCAAAATAAGCTAAAGAATCAAAACCCTAATCTGAAGAACAATCAATATTCAAATGTTATTGCTTTTTATGTTGCTTTGTTTTCTTCAAATGAAAATGAGTGGATTTAAGATATAAATGCATCATACCATATAAATTTATTATATAATATTCTATGTGATTTTGTAGATATATCTAAAATAATTTACTTAGGAGATAATTCTTTTTTAAAAGCAACTAAATAGAGAAAATTAATGTTTTAAATGTTACTATAAATGATGTTTTATATGTACCTAAGCTTAAAAAAAATTACTATCTTTTTATCAAATTACAAATGATAATTTCATTATAACATTACTTAAATATATTTTTTTCATTAGAAATCAATCTGATTCTTTGATTATTGATGGTGTTCAAAGGAATGGTTTATATATATTTTCTCCTTTTGCATGTTTTCTTTCATTGCATAGTAAGAATGAATCTCAATTATAGAATGAAAGATAAGAAAGTTTTAATTTTGAAATTTTGAATGATATGTCTACAAATAATTTTTTATTGGACTTACTTCTTTCCCCTCTCATCATAAAACTTTTGACGGTTACTTATAAGGTAAACAACATACTAACCCCTTTCACAAGAATAATGATGTGAATTCCTCACATCCTTTAGAATTGATTCATAGTGATGTTGTAGGACATATTAAAATTATATCTCTTGATGGTTCTTTGTATACTATTTATTTTACTGATGATTACACTAGAATTATCTAGCCTTTTTTATTAAGAACTAATAATGGTGGTGAAAATGTTAGTAAAGAGTTTGATTCTTTTTGCATTAGTGACAGTATGTTGATGCTTCTAAGTGAAACATAGGTGATCTTAGTGTTTAAATAACACTTATCATTTTATAATTTAGAAATTTAGAGCATGAGTTACAAGTTTTGACAATCTAGTTGCCTATGGTGAAATAATAGTACAGCAAGATAAATTGTTCCACATTATTTATATGATTTAGTGGTTGGGAGCCACCTTGGTCCATTCTTTGTGAATTGTAGAGAGTCTATGTTAATACATAGTGAAATATGTTCAATACTTATACTTAGAAATTAGTCTAAATAGATATCTATAATGAAGCTAAAACTAAATTGATCTGGTGTAAAAAGGAGCAAAGAGAACGGTAAGGTAGAAAAGAAATGAGTGATTGCCAATTTTAGTCTCAAACAGTATGGAAAAGCATCAATTTCAATTGAGTATGCATTCAACCAATATCTAATACAACATAGCCTGAGCTCAAATTCCACTATATACCAGGAAAATTTCAAAGGATAATGTAAAGAGTCATAAGTAAGAACCAGGTCTACTATAAGGATTTACTACTATAATCAAATAACATTAGCACATCAGAATATAGGTCAAAAATGAAAATGAAAATGAAGAAAAACATAAGATATTCCAACTAATCTAGAATATGCATAAATTATAAACCCTATGATTAGAAAATATAACTTAGAATTTAAAGACACCATTCAAATTTAAGACCTCAACTAGCAATTGAGAGAAAAGCTATATTAACAATTGACATATCAAATGTGGACAATCCTTTCATAATTCTTTGATTATATTAATTGATTTAAGTGTATGAAATTTGCTCAAAAATCTCTCCCCTTTTACAAATGCTAATACATGCCTTTATAGAAAGATCAGGTAGTATGTTGGTCAATTACAAAATATAGGTGTATAAAGATAAAAAATAATTATCCTTACCAGTTCTAAAATACACATGATTTTCACAATTGTACTAGCTTAGAGATAAACATGTTAGCAAACTATCATACACCTTTGCAATGGAATATTTTATTTTAAAATGTTAAAAAATTATATAAAATAGAATATTATCTAATTTGATGGTGGGGCCTCTGCTTGTTATTGTTCAAGGATGATCATGGCTTTGGTATGTTTCTCATCAACTAGCTCTAAATCCACAAAAAGCTTTAGGGTACACTCCTCTTGATCTACCAGGTCATCAAACTCTTTGTCATTTTTAGCGATAGAATTTTAAATTCTCATATCTTTATTTATTCACTCTCCATCATTGAATATCATGGCTAAGATCTTACTATTATTAACCCTAGATTTACCTTGACTCTTTCCTTTGATTTCTTGAGCTACCAAAGTAGCCCTATGTTTGAATTCCTCATCACTTATGATTCCAAGGGTAGTGGGTTGTGCAAGATATATAAGCATAGTCACAAAAATCTATTCAATCATTTCAATTAGCTCCCTATAATCTTCTAAGATCATTTCCACATTATTTTTCCATGTACTCAAATATTGATCCTTGTCAACCATAATTCCTAGAATCATGCTCGAGTGTCCCAAACTAATGGTTTTGAAGCCTATGATCTATTTTATTGCTTGTATGTTGAGAATATCAACTATATTTTCCTTTGAGGCTTGCCATTGGGTGACCAGGCTCTTGGATAATGCACTTTGTTATGCTAATGTACTCTACATTAACTTCATTATTTTGAGTGCCTTAAACATGTCATAAAATTACTCTTCAATCATTTTGGTCATTACTTCAAGTACTGATAGTATTTCTTGTGTTTCTACATTTTTTTTTTCTTTTTTCAAATTATAGATCCTCTATTTTATGCCATAGATTCTAGCTTTAGCTTGTGTTGATTGGGTCTCAATCAAGCTTTCCACATCCTCTTTATGTATGATAACCTCACCAAGTTATTGACCCTCAACTAGGGTTAATCCTACAAAGGTCTCCACCTTTTGAAAGGTGAATTACTCTATTCCAACCACAATTGTCCTAGTTTTAACCCTTTCTAATCTAGTTATTTCAAGGTTGAATTGGATGGTAGTGACTCACTTCTTAAATTTGGGAGGTTTTGGGAACTACACACTTGATCTACTAAACATTGTCGAAGCATCCATATTTTTGCTTTTTGGTCCTTAAGTAACCACAATCCTCTTTTATTTTTGATCCTTCACCATAGCCCTTATCCATGGCTTCATGTCATATTGTATCACAACATTAGTAACTCTTGTCATAGCCCATAAATGGGAAAGAGAAGGAATATTTTTTAATTTCCCATAAATGAACCAGTCAGGGATGACTGGTCCATGAATGGGGAATTTATCACTAAATGGATTTATCTCACTTGTGGGATGAGAGATGGTTAGTCTTGGTCTCTTCTTTGGTCTTATAATAACTAATGCTAGCTTTGCTTTCATCTTTTCTTGGGATGTCACAGGGACCATACCTAAAGTAAGATCTTTTCCTTTATCTTCCTCAAGCTCCCCTATTTAGACTCGAGTTTATTCAAGATTCTCCTTCATATCTATATGATATGCCTTTTAAAGTTATTTTAAAGCACCTTCAAATGCCTCATCTATATCCAAGGCAATCATATCAATATATTTAATTTAGGAAGGTGGCCTTTGTGGAAGTCTTGAGGATGAGGGCCCCTCTCTAGGCCTCTCTTCCAATTTCACTTATACTACATTTTCCTTGCCATGGCCTTGTTCATCCTAGCCTTATACAACTTGCACTTGGGGATATGGCTATGGTTTCTCTATTTTGGGTTGCTCTTGGGTTGTTCCAAATGGTCCAGACAATAAGTGATACTAAAATGGATGCATTTTCCATACTTTTCCAGATGGCTTGTCATCCTTGGTTAACCTATGTTTAAGCTTGATGTTGTCACCTTTTGTCTTGGCCAATAATTCCTCATAATTATTAGCCTTAAAATATATGGTGCCATGAACATTGATTTGATATACATACTCAGGCTTGGGGATATTCTTCTCCTTCAAATGCTCACCCACTATGTTCTTTGTATCCCACATTTTGAGTTCATCTAGCTGAAAGCCAAATGAATCCCTATATGTGGACATGATTTCCACATATTTCCTATCTTTCAATATGTTTTTACCAATAATCAAAGGGGAGGGGTGGAGTAGATCCTTCCTTTTCTCCTTATAGGTGCCATCAATGCCATGGATGAGCTGAGAGGTAATCTCTTTCTCTATAAACTTGCTTAGAACATATACTGGCAATTTATAATCCCCTCAATCCTGATAACTATACAACCAGGGTAATACCATATATCTCCCATCATTTCAACATATTTATGAGTAGATGAACCCTAGGCATGAGAATACCTATGATATCCTCCACTATGGTTGGGTAAACATAATCACAAATGAACTACATATGGTTACTATATTTAAAGATATGCAATTTTGAGTAATGGTGAGAAATGGCCATTTTTCCTTTAGGAGACCAATTTTTAATAACATAGAAGTTGATTGAGGCTAGTAGGACATATAATAGGTATGACATCATGTAAAATTTCTTAGATGTCTTTATTTTAATGGAAGTGAATTGTTTGGCTAGGAAAACACTGATTAAATCTCTAATTAGAAGGGTGAGCTTTTCTTCCACCATGAAATATATTAAAGGAGCCCATATTTTATTCACATAAGTGGTTGAGGGGGATCCAAAGGCTTGGTTCAACAATGTCATTATTACCCTAATGCCCTCCTTGAATTGGATTATTGGGATTTTACCCTCAAATTCCTTGAAGATATGAGGTCCTTCATGCTGCCAGGGTCTAAGGATAGAATCCAGGTCATGGTTATTTATCCATTATTTGAGTTTAGATAGGTCCATGTGGGGAAGAGGGATCTTATAATATTTCTCAAAATTAATAGGGGAAATATAGGCTATCTTCTTGGAATTTCCCTTCCTAATGATCCATTCATTATCTACTCTATAATCAACAATGATGGGGGAAAGGATGTCTATATAATTTAGTACCTCAAGTTTTCTATAGCATGGTGAAAGCCAACCATTTGGACTATAACCAGGTCATAATGTCTCCTACTCACCACAGTGATCCTCTACTCTTCCTTTGTGATGGGCTTTAATTCTTCCAACATGAAAAAGAGTGTATACCAATTCTTAATAGCCATGATATTTAGGGTTATAAGGTCTAATTTGGTATCTTTGAAGATTTGACATTCATTATCTATTAAAAGTAGAGCTCAGTCTCTTCCTTGAATTGTTGTCTATGAGATACCATTGTCTTGTCTTCTACAAATTGCTCACATTAGATTGTAAATGATCTTCATGAAAGATCTCTCGTGCTCAAAAACATAGTTAAGTTTTACATGATCAAATTGTAACCAATTGAGTCCATTTGGGCCATTTTAATGTAGGGTTTAGGTTTTTATAGCTTTAATGGCATAATATATCTAGGGTTTGGCTTATACATGCCTTGGATTTGATTAGGACATTTGCCTTTATAACTTTGCATTTTTAATCCTACAAGATCTTGTATTTTATCCTTTTTTACTTGTGTGGCATTAGTCAAGGCCTTTCATGGCATTTTTCATAAATGTTATTTGAGTACTAGGCATTAGCATTTAAAAATGCCTCTTTTACTTCACATCATCAAATCAAAATCTTGGATTAGAATGAGTCATTGATTATAATCTAAGACCTCACCTGTGATTGGATATTTTTGTGGAAAACTTTATGGTTGTGACACTTGGCACCTTAATGTGCATCCCCATGATCCAAATCCTATGTCAGTGCTTTTTTGAATGAAAATTAGCCATACAACTCATGGGCCTTTGAAAAGTCATTATTTCCCTCACATCATTGGATTTTCCTTTAACAACAAAGCACAAACCATTAGTTCATCCTATCAACTCTACCTCAATTGATATTTTACTATGCATCAGACTCATGTGCTCTCAAGTATTCATTAAAAATTCCATAATAGCTTCACATCATTAGATCAAAATATAGTGAAAAAATGTGAACCATTGATCTTAGATTGCAAATCTATTTTTAAACCTTCTAGTAAGATTTTGGACTGCATTTTAACCCTAAATAGAACAATTCATTAACTTAAATTTGGTAGTCTCATAGACATCAAATGCATCCT